>JALBCR010003798.1:0-408521 GCA_030710515.1 Abscondita cerata | reverse complement strand
TCATTGTGCTTCGTTCAGTTACGTATTGCTATAAATAAATATAAGAAATCAATAATCGGTGTGACCTCCATTATTATTGATACATTCTTGGAGGCGTCTGCTCATTGACGCTATCAAGGTATCAATATAATTAATATTAATCGTTTCCCATGCGGTATCAATGGCTGCAATTAGTGCATTACGGTTTACTGGTATAAAATTTGGCCCTTGTTGTCTTCGGATAACAGCAAGTATTCGAGCCCAAACATTTTCGATAATGTTAAAATCTGGGCTTTTTGCTGGCCAGGGTAACAGCTCCAAGTTATTTGCTTGTATCCAGTTGCGCACAACCTGCGAAGTATAGGGTCATCATATCCCGATAGTTAATTATCGAATGTTCCAAGAAAATATGTGTAAATAGTAAATGGAATGTACTAACGTAACGTTAAGTCGTTAATTATGTTTACATAACTATCCTTTCATAAGATATAGTTCATATTAATATGCTTATTGTAAAGCTTCGTACACACCTGAACAACAAACCGAGGAACAAACAGAACAACAAACCGAACGGCAATCGGAACATTAATTTGGACGGTGCTACGTACGAATTTTAGAACAGATTGGCAAGTCCTGATTGTTCTACAAACGGTTTGCGGCGTTACCGCAACTTGTCGGTTTTTTCTCCGACATCAAAGAAAATGCGCGCGAATGCGTTTGCAGGTTTGGACGAATCTAAACAAAACGGTGAACAAACTTATGCGGGAGAATTAAATTATTTATTTTTTGTCCTCCCTTTTGTGGGTTTGTTGTGTTTTAGGTAATATTATGGAGTTGACAGAAGAAAAATGTTTTAAATTAATCCGTGTTTAAGAATGCAAGAAAAAATGATGTCCCTATTAACATCATTTGGGCGGGAAATTTCCAAAATAAAAAAAAAGCGAAGTAAATTATAATTTTTTACTCTTCTTTGTGCGTAAAAATTTGGTTGGCACTATCTTCTTGTTTTCCCAATTTTCTCTTCTCAATAATAAATATATGAACTGAAAACTACTGAAAATAATTATGGGAACAGCACAAACGTTCCGTTTGTTGTTCGGATGTGGAAATCATAAAAGATCGTTTGTCGTTCTGTTTGACTTTCGGTTCGTTGTTATGTTTGTTGCTCGGGTTGTTGTTCCAGGTGTGTACGAAGCTTTACAACTTAGCAACAATTTTTGGCTGAATAAAGGTTAGTTTGTGATGTAATATTAGAAACACAAATTTATATCATATCAAATTTATGACAACTTAAAAACCAAGAACGTGTATGTTATTGCTAGAAATTATTAAGGAAAAAGTGCAATTGCAGTGTAAATATTTATAATTAGATATTTTCGAAAGTTTATAAGTCCTTGTAATCTTAATACTTAAAAAATCCTGTCCATTAGCATTATAAGGAAATGGCTTTTACTTTATAAATAAGTTTCAATAACAATAGAATATCCTTGCTTGTTTAATTTACTTCCTTTGAGTCATATTGCTCTAAGGTCATTTTGTAAACATTTCCTAAACAAAATTTTGATTCGATAATTAATCGAGCTATGGTGTTTAATTAGCGATACCTTCAAATATATTCTTTAAAGAAAAAAATTAAGTAAGCAACGTAAATTACCTATTTTCTAAAACGTGCTTAGTGTAATGATTCATTCTACAGTCCTTCTATAAGATAACCCCTGCTGAGACTACCTGCTGTTAGAATTGTAAATGATACCCTTAAGCCCGCTTCACAATGTGCAAACTTTTGTTTACAGAAATTGTGGTGTCCAAGTTTTAAATTTCATGAATGTACATACATACGGCTAAAAACTTACGTTGATTGAAGTCTTAGCTCTCGAATCCCAAAGGTAAATGTGATAAAATTTCATTAATTTAAAAAAATACAATTCGCAAAATTAAAGTGTTAGGCATGTACCGCATCTAGTAGCCGGGGATATGTAACGCAGCGAACGACAAGGTACTCAAATTGATTGTCGCAAGTGTTTTAAAATAGATCAATAAAAGGTGGTTGGATTTTCAGTATACACACATAAATAGGAGAAATCGTTGCCATATTCACTAATTCTGTACCTTTATCTTTCATTGAACACAGCAGGAATACGCGGTGTCCCTGATTTATGTTAATAACTAAACAAAACCTTGTTTTATTGCAAAAAATCGTGTCCCATTTACACGGAAGAAGATAAAAACTGCAACAATTTATTCGCGTTCATGGTATACCAATCGTCATAATAAAACAGATGTCATCCAAAATTTTAATGTATCCACCTATTTAGTTATTGACAAATAAGGCACGGCCTACTCACAATTTAAAAAGTAGCAAAATGTTATACTGTATTTCCTATGTTCAGTTGTAAAAATAACTGGCTGTATATTGTATATTATTAAAAGCGGGTTGATATCGCGCATGTTATTATTGCATTTTAAAACGCACTGTCCTTGTTCAATGCTTTCAGAGCTCCACCAATGGAGAAACAGTAGGTCAACGTTTATCTATTTCCTGTTTGTTACAATCTGACAGGTGGTTTTACATTCGGTCGAGCATAGTTAGTTTTTCACCTATAGTTCATTGTAATAATGATGAATGAACTATTATGTGAATGTGTGTTTTAATCTAACTCTGGTTAACTAACATATTAATTGCTAAATTTACTTTAAAGGTAAGTGTTATAACCCAATTGTAATTACAATAATATACTACCTCTAACCAGTGTTTTTTTAGATGGAATACGATTATTTAATAAAATTTTTGGCTCTCGGTGATTCCGGTGTGGGGAAAACTAGTTTTTTGTATCAGTATACAGACGGTGTCTTTAACTCTAGGTTTATATCCACAGTCGGCATTGATTTTCGAGAGAAACGATTAATACATCAATACAAAGGGAAGAAATCACCGCATCAACTTACAGTTATGGGATACAGCCGGTCAGGAAAGGTAATATTTGTGTAAACCGAAGTGATTTACAAAGCAAAGCTTTATTATGCTGCAGTTTAATTAAAATATGTTTTGTTGATACACAAACAGTTTATGTTTAACATGGTTTAACTCTAGAGCTGAAGGTTTACTCAAGCACATTATTACTCTCATTATCATAAATGAAATTTGTGTAAGTAAAATGAGTGTGCGGTTTTATACTTATACCAGTGTATTTTAAATTTCACTTGAAATGCTTTTTATAATTTTTATATCCAACTCATTAAGTTTTCGATAAAGAAGTTACCTAAGTCATTTTGTTTTTTAGAGTCAACTATAACTACAGATTACAATCTAATTAGGAAACTGAATGCCGTAGTAATCATTAGTTCATATCATTTTATCACTCCTTTTGCAAATTGCATCCGTGTGGATGCCATGTATTGTCTTTGATATGTGGGGATTGTTTATTTATTACTAAATTAAGGATATTTGAATTAAATTACATGGCATTACAATTGTTCAAATCTAAATTTATGACTTGTGTGCAGGAATGTTCTCATATTTTTGAAATTTTAATGGATTACCACGACTACACCTATCTCAGGTGTTAACAATGTACCAAAGGAACAAAGGAAGGTCTAATTTCACTCCATGTGGAATTATTTGACACAGTTATTATTGCAACAAATTGACAATTATTACATTTGTATTATATTTTTAAATTACAAAGCAATATAGACCTGTCCAAAGTTTAAGCGCACTATTGTAATTTACATTTATGTTTAAAATTGTGTTTTTTTAAGAAAAGGCATAGAAAAATAACTGGATGTTACAGAATGGAATTTTTATAGTAAAATCATTGATTATAAAACTAAAATCTTGTAAGTTATAGTGTAACTCCACGTTGGTTGGAAACAAATATACAGCAGAGATACAAACGAAATATCTCAGCATAAAACCTAGCAAAATGGCGGAAAATTTAAAAAGTACCGGTTTATTTTGTTAAGAATAGAAATTGTGGAGTTTGTCGAGGACCTTCTGATTACTACCAATAGATTGACAATGAATCACATCATTTCCGCATTTCTATCAAAAGTAAACGTTACTGCTAACGAGGAGTTGACCACAGTGCAATGTGGTGTACAATATGGTACAAATGTCTATAATTGTTTGCAATTGTCTGAAATTTTTGCTACTTTTTGTAATTTTATATAATAGTGTAATTTTCTCCGTGTGGGTATTTTAATTTTGGAAGTTTTTAATTTTTCAACAAGTACACTCATGAAATTTAAAACTTGGACACCACAATTTCTGTAAACAAAAGTTTGCACATTGTGAATCGGGCTTAAGGGTATCATTTACAATTCTAACAGCAGGTAGTCTCAGCAGGGGTTATCTTATAGAAGGACTGTAGAATGAATCATTACACTAAGCACGTTTTAGAAAATAGGTAATTTACGTTGCTTACTTAATTTTTTCTTTAAAGAATATATTTGAAGGTATCGCTAATTAAACACCATAGCTCGATTAATTATCGAATCAAAATTTTGTTTAGGAAATGTTTACAAAATAAAATTAGAAATAATTTTGATTTAAAAAACGTCTACAAGCAATAACTTTTAAATTAAATCAAAAAACTAAACATGGTTATTTGGGTTGACTGATTATTACTTATTTTTAAATAAATCTAACCTACTAATTATTGTAAGTTATTAAAAAAAATCATTAAACTCTCTATTCATAATATTTAGTCCTTACAAAATGTATATTTTATGACGTTTCATTTTTTCTGTAGTTAATATAAAAAGTGAAAATAAAAACTAAGGCAATTCTTATTGTCAACGTATATATTTAGTTTTTGACAAGAATTTATTACATAATTATAATTAAGATACCAAGTTATAGTTTAAAATTAAATGAAAACTTTTTTTTTAAATAAAGGTATTACTATATAAATAAATATAAGAAATCAATAATGGGTGTGACCTCCATTATTATTGATACATTCTTGGAGGCGTCTGCTCATTGACGCTATCAAGGTATCAATATAATTAATATTAATCGTTTCCCATGCGGTATCAATGGCTGCAATTAGTGCATTACGGTTTACTGGTATAAAATTTGGCCCTTGTTGTCTTCGGATAACAGCAAGTATTCGAGCCCAAACATTTTCGATAATGTTAAAATCTGGGCTTTTTGCTGGCCAGGGTAACAGCTCCAAGTTATTTGCTTGTATCCAGTTGCGCACAACCTGCGAAGTATAGGGTCATCATATCCCGATAGTTAATTATCGAATGTTCCAAGAAAATATGTGTAAATAGTAAATGGAATCTACTAACGTAACGTTAAGTCGTTAATTATAGTTACATAACTCTCCTTTCATAAGATATAGTTCATATTAATATGCTTATTGTAAAGCTTCGTACACACCTGAACAACAAACCGAGGAACAAACAGAACAACGAACCGAACGGCAATCGGAACATTAATTTGGACGGTGCTACGTACGAATTTTAGAACAGATTCGCAAGTCCTGATTGTTCCACGAACGGTTTGCGGCGTTCCCGCAACTTGTCGGTTTTTTCTCCGACATCAAAGAAAATGCGCGCGAATGCGTTTGCAGGTTTGGACGAATCTAAACAAAACGGCGAACAAACTTGCGGAGAATTAAATTATTTATTTTTGTCCTCCCTTTTGTGGGTTTGTTGTGTTTTAGGTAATATTATGGAGTTGACAGAAGAAAAATGTTTTAAATTAATCAGTGTTTAAGAATGCAAGAAAAAAATGATGTCCCTATTAGCATCATTTGGGCGGGAAATTTCAAAATAAAAAAAAGCGAAGTAAATTATAATTTTTACTCTTCTTTGTGCGTAAAAATTTGGTTGGCACTATCTTCTTGTTTTCCGCAATTTTCTCTTCTCAATAATAAATATATATGAACTGAAAACTACTGAAAATAATTATGGGAACAGCACAAACGTTCCGTTTGTCGTTCTGTTTGACTTTCGGTTCGTTGTTATGTTTGTTGCTCGGTTTGTTGTTCAGGTGTGTACGAAGCTTTACAACTTAAGCAACAATTTTTTGGCGAATAAAGATTAGTTTGTGATGTAATATTAGAAACACAAATTTATATCATATCAAATTTATGACAACTTAAAACCAAGAACGTGTATGTTATTGCTAAGAAATTATTAAGGAAAAAGCGCAATTGCAGTGTAAATATTTATAATTAGATATTTTCGAAAGTTTATAAGTCCTCTATTGTAATCTTAATACTTAAAAGAAAATCCTGTCCATTAGCATTATAAGGAAATGGCTTTTACTTTATGAATAAGTTTCAATAACAATAGAATATCCTTGCTTGTTTAATTTACTTCCTTTGAGTCATATTGCTCTAAGGGTTGTTACATTGGTCATTAGAAGTATGTAATAAATAAACAATTACCTACTGTTTGAGAAGGTGAACCAATAAATAAAGTAAGAAATGTAAATTCCATTTTAGTTTAAAATATGTTAGTTATATCCAACTTGTTGAAAGAGCGTTCAATTAGCACGGGCGTAGGGCGTGATTACATTGTTAGACCAAAATGGACATTCCTTATGAACACACTTTGGAAAGAGCCATCGGAAGTGGTAGACCTAAAGTATCTACACGTGCTCAAGATCTCGAGTTGTTTCATTACGTAACAGAACAACCATTTGCTACATACTCCAGGGCTATAGCAGATACACATTTTCCCGGATGCCGTATAACTGCACAAAAAGATTAAAGGAGATGGGAATAAAGAAGTATAATGCTGCTGCGAAAGAAGTTCTCAGTGACGAAAATATGAGACGTCGTCTGGAATTTGCAAGGCGATATGTGAACGAACCTTTGGAATTTGAGAATCGATTGAGCCGGCAACGATGGACCACTAAAAGTTTTTAGAATGGAAGGAACTCGTTACGAAAATAATCACATATGTCCTAAAAAACGAAGTGGTTATTTTTCTGTGAATGTGTGGGGTTGGGTTAGCGCGCGGGGTCCAGGAGTTTGTTGGGCTATCGATGGACGTCTTGATTCTGCTGCATATTTAGATATTTTGGAAACTATTATGAAACCTTCAGTCGAAGTGTTTTATCCAGACGAAGATTATATTTTCCAACAAGTAAGATTTTAACATTACCGAAAATGTTTGGGCTCGAATACTTGCTGTTATCCGAAGACAACAAGGGCCAAATTTTATACCAGTAAACCGTAATGCACTAATTGCAGCCATTGATACCGCATGGGAAACGATTAATATTAATTATATTGATACCTTGATAGCGTCAATGAGCAGACGCCTCCAAGAATGTATCAATAATAATGGAGGTCACACCCATTATTGATTTCTTATATTTATTTATATAGTAATACCTTTATTTAAAAAAAACGTTTTCATTTAATTTTAAACTATAACTTGGTATCTTAATTATAATTATGTAATAAATTCTTGTCAAAAAACTAAATATATACGTTGACAATAAGAATTGCCTTAGTTTTTATTTTCACTTTTTATATTAACTACAGAAAAAATGAAACGTCATAAAATATACATTTTGTAAGGACTAAATATTATGAATAGAGAGTTTAATGATTTTTTTAATAACTTACAATAATTAGTAGGTTAGATTTATTTAAAAATAAGTAATAATCAGTCAACCCAAATAACCATGTTTAGTTTTTGATTTAATTTAAAAGTTATTGCTTGTAGACGTTTTTTAAATCAAAATTATTTCTAATTTTATTTTGTAAACATTTCCTAAACAAAATTTTGATTCGATAATTAATCGAGCTATGGTGTTTAATTAGCGATACCCTTCAAATATATTCTTTAAAGAAAAAATTAAGTAAGCAACGTAAATTACCTATTTTCTAAAACGTGCTTAGTGTAATGATTCATTCTACAGTCCTTCTATAAGATAACCCCTGTAAATAAAAAAAAAAAAAAAAAAAAAAAAAAAAAAAAAAAAAAAAAAAAAAAAAATGATGCAACCCTCTAAGAAAAAAAAAAAAAAAAAAAAAAAAAAAAAAAAAAAAAAAAAAACCCGCTTCACAATGTGCAAAGGTTTGGTTCAACTTTGTTGTTTACAGAAATTGTGGTGTCTTCCTCACTTCATTCAAATACATTATCAGTTTTTTTTTTTTTTTTTTTTAATTTATATAAAATTTTTTGGAAAAATTAAAAAAAAATATTTTTTAATTTTTTAAAAAATTTTTTTTAAAATTATTTTTTTTTTTTTTTTAAATTTTTAATTTACTTTTTTAAAATAAATCACAAATTGTATTAAATAAATTTCGATGAGTGTACAATTAAACCTTCAATTATGTAAAGTACAGGTGTTTTTTAGGTCATAATTACCAGTCGTAACATTCCTGACAGGAAGGAAAAAAAAAAAAAAGAAAAAAAAAAAAAAAATAATTTTTTATAAAAAAAAAAAAGGGGAAGGGGAAAGGGGAAAAAAAAAAAAAAAAAAAAAAAAAAAAAATTTTTTAAAAAAAAAAAAAAAAAAAAAAAAAAAAAAAAAAAATAAAAAAAAAATTTTAAAAAAAAAAAAAAAAATAAAAAAAAAAAAAAAAAAAAAAAAAAAAAATAAAAAAATAGAAAAAAATCCAAATAAGAAAAAATAAAGGAGTCAAATGTTCCCTTCGAACGGAAACGCAATCCCTGGCTAGATAGAGCAAAATTAACTGACATGTCATGGGCTTGATTTTTGAGAAATATTTAATGGCAAAAGTTGCATGACGTTATTTTCACTGCCAACCGAAATACAGGGCGCTTTTAAATTTTCCGGCATGTTGAAAATTGTCCATAACTTTTTTTGTAAAAAGTTTATTCAAACTCTGAACACATTATTTAGGCACCTTTTTTAAGAACAATCTAATGACACAATGAGATTTTTTTCCAGTCACCCATTTCATAAGACATAAATAAAATTTTATTTTTTTATAAAGGAAGTCACAGTTGGCTATAATTTTAATAAAATACTCTTATTTACCCCTTTCCAAAAATATAAAGTTGTGGGTATTTACTTCTAAAAATGACGGAATTATTGAATGTTTTACCTTTACATCGAATCGGGCCTTGGAACAGTTGCAGTTTTATTTTACACTAGTCTTTAAGCACGTCCTACGGACGCATGAATTTTGACCTATAACTTTTGACCTTAAAGTCATAGGTCAAAATGATGTATACAAAAGATGTTTGTCTTGTCAAGACAAAAGATATTTGGTAATAAAAACAAAAATCAATTTTAAAGTTCGGGGAGAGTGGGTGTGGCCAGCCCCCAAGGGGGTTAAGTTAGAGTTTCAAAACCTTTGCATCTAGACTTCCTTAAAATCCTCTATCGAATGGTGTATTCAGTTTTTTTTTGTTGAAACACCTCGGAGGAGATGAGATTTCAAGGAAATTACATATACAGGTTGATTGTAAATTCAGGGCCACTTGATTTACTCTTTTATTATCCATGATAGACAAAAAGTTTATTAAGATTATTATACCATTACTGCACTGAAAATCACTAACTCTTCCACAAAACCACCAAGGTTGGTGTGGATTTAATACATGAGTAGGAATATTCCGCGTACGATTTTGGGGTCCTATTTTTATTATGGTAATTTAACTGCAAATAATTTGTAAACATTTTGCGCACCCATATTGTCCCGTTTCTAGAAGATTTGCCTTTAGCTATTGCTACAAATATTTAATATCAACAAGTCATCCTCCACACAACGCCAGAGTTACAACTGATCTTATAAACGAAGAGTTTGGACATAAATGGATTGGTACTAGGGGCCCCATATCTTGGCCTGGTAGATCATGTGATTTAACTCCCCTAGATTTCTGTTTATGGGGGAGATTAAAGGATTTGATATTAAAGGGAAGAGCTATTCAAACAAGGAGGACGTGATGGAGGCTACTAGGCAAGCTTTTGGAACAAATTAGCCCAGATGAATTAAGAAATAGCTGTAACTCTGTGCGTAGAAGATGCTTAGTATGTATTGGACAAGGGATGCTCAATTTCAACACCTTCAGTGAATTTCTCCTAATTTGAGTTTTGCGTTTTTGTTCTATATTAATCTTTGTTGAAACTCTAAATAAATGAACTTTATTTGATTTTTAAATACATGGTATGGTATTAAAATATAAAATAATATAAAAATTAATAAACAATAGAGTAAACAACTCAACAGTTCAATCTTACAAAACCCACTTCGATGTAAAGATAAAACATTCAATAACTCCGTCATTTTTTGGAAATAAATACCCACAACTTAATATTTTTGAAAAGGGCTAAATAAGAGTATTTTACTAAAATCATAGCCAACTATGACTTCCATTTAAAAAAATAAAATTTTATTTTTCAACGACATACTTAGAAAACAGACGTTTTATTCTTTACAATTAGTGAGAAAACTATTATTATTCAGTCACTTTTGTTTAATTTAGTATCTTATATTTCGACTTTTAAACATTGTTACCCTACATTTATTGGTTAGAATTACGCGGCTAACAACGTTGCGATATGACAGGTTGAGAGGTTACCGAGACCACAGAATAAATAGGCGAGACTATTGTAACCCTCCGATTGTTGCCTTTTGCTTTTACGTACGAAATTGTGACGAAATCCTGTAACAATATGTTACGTTTACAGTTAATAGTTTTTCTTTCATTTGGGTTGGTTGGTTGGTTGTTTTTGGGGAATGTCGTGGAAAAAATGTTGTGTCTAACACACGAGGAAAGCCTTTTTTCCACTCGAGCTCGAGTGGACAAATAATTTTCTTATCAAATGGTGACTATAGAAAAATCTTATTGTTTCACTGGATTGTTCTTAAAAAAGTGCCTAAGAATCTGTTCATAAGTGAATATTCCTTTTATAAAAGTTACGAACAATTTTCAATATGACGGAAAATTTAAGAACGTCCTTATATCTCGTTGGTAATAAAGAGAACTCATGGAACTTTTGTCATTAATATTTCTCAAAAATCGAACTAGTTAATTTTTTCTATCTAGCCAGAATTGCGTTTTCCTGTCAAACGAACCAATTGTTAACCACCCATAATACAAAACAAACTCCACCTTCACGCCGACCTGCTTTAAAAAAGAAAAACCAATATTAATTCCATAATTAATAAATCTTCAGTACATTTTCTTGATCCTCAATTTATCTCCAAGTCTTCCGAAATTTTATCTACCCTTGCGAAATGTGTCTTCAGAAATTATACGATTAAAATAACGTTCATCGTCATCACCATCGCCATCATTAATACCGTCGTCATCATTATTTTGACTGTTTATGGAATACTTGGAGACATCGATATCTATCCAGCTTCGATTGTCTGTTAAACAGAATGAGGGACTAGTTGTCAACTGGAGCTTCGGCCATGACCACGTATGAGTAGTCAGCTCGTACTTCTTTTTCGAAGTACCTTTGCCAAAAAGCTTTCTGTCTTTGGTATACTTTCCTCCTGTGACAGTACAAAATCACCAATTTTTAATTGGCCGCATTGTATTCTATTCTTCCCGTTATCTTGGCCGCATCTTCACTAATCAACACTTTTTTGAGCAGATTGCGTTGTTCCAAAAATTGACAAAAATTCTTTGAATCTTATCATTCCCTCTTTTATCAGGCTTTGCTTGTTAGCAGCCTATGTAAGGTCGTAATAGATTGGATTGCATTTTCCATATTTGAATACCAGGTTTCATATAAAAGGCGTTCTCCGATTATATATAAGTAAAGCGAAAACTGTTTTTGACTGTTCGTATCCATTTCCAGTTCTAGATTTTTTTGTTATTGGAAGTGGCTGCTTCGTACATCATTTAAAGAGAGTTGGTCAAATTTTAGTTTTTGTTTGCATTACGCGATGTATGAGGACTTGTACTTAAAGAGCATCTAGGCTTTGTTTACTCATGAAGTTGTGGCTATAATTGTTCTCTCACTTCACTATTTTCTTGTAATAGCATGCTTATTTCATCAATATGTTGATTAATTATCTTTTCTCGTTTTCTTCGCGCTCTTGAAAACCTCGAATACTTGTCAGATGTCCTTTCTTTTTATGTTCCATTTGTACAACAGCATTTCTTGTGTATGATTGTTTAGAAGTACTAGAGATGGATGTACAAAAGGTTTCTTCACTGAACCTGAATTTTCATACTAAATGGCTATAATTTCATATTTGGATATAAATTAATTCAAAACAATTTTTCTTTATAACGATCTTCTGTATTGTAAACAATAATGTACTTTACTCTTGAACCAAATTCATTTTTTGCATATGGTTGCATTTTAAGTTTTGGACCATGCAGAACTTTGTATCAAGAATTTTTTTTTTCAAAATATCAATAATAAAAAGGTTTTCCATATGGTTCCAAACACACTGTATATTTTAGTTGGTGCAATATTATACTATCATCTACTTATGGAAGTGCTCTCAGAGAGTACCAATAAAGAAAACCACAGACTACATTTATTTGTTCTTTTACTAAAAATCAAAATGTTAAATAATTTTTGTCAAATCATATAGGTTACAATGCAGCTCTAGAATTAAATCAATGCATGTCACATATGTAGGTTTGTAGTTTAGTAGCAACTATTGCTATAGATTCCGTAGTCTAACAACAGCATTCTATCGGGACGCCATGGGGTTCCTGCTTCTGTTTGATCTCACTAACGAAAAATCATTTCTCGAAATTCGTAACTGGATTGAACAATTGCGGGTATGAATTTCTAGTGCAACAATCAAACTATATTTTTAATTTATTTTGCTGCTTTTTATAATTTTATTTTGTCATGTTTAGTTTTTACTTACAAAATGAATTAATAAGAAGACACTGCATTGTATTACGTTTTTAATTTAATTTTATATTTAAAATAATGCACGTATTATAAATGTATAAAGTGATGAAGATGGTTTATTTGTGAGAATTTACAGTTCTAGTGATGATCATTTTTCGAAGTTGCATGAATTCATTCATCATTTGAATTTTAATCTCCATCTGTTGTGACTATTGTACTTTTCTATAGGTACCACCTTAGTAACGATTCTTAGTAAATTCATTAGATCATGTTAAACTGAGGGCATAAGGAACTTTTGTAATCTTGTAAACTTAGTATAATTTGTATTTCCGGCGAAAACTAATTTAGAAGTCTGTTACCAGTTCTGATAAGGAAAACATATAATGCAGTAACTAAAACGTCCATACAAATTAAGTTCACGATTCTTGTTTACTACCTACATACATTTACCACCTTTTAAACATAGACATTTTTATTTTTTTGAGGCAAGGAAGGCTTAATTATTTTGGGTTTACACAACCTAATTTTTCCAATTGCACACAGACAGACCGCATATTATTTTACAGATGCACGCATATTGTGAATACCCAGATATAGTACTGTGTGGAAATAAATCCGATTTAGAAGACCGAAGAGTAATTAAAGAATGGCGAGCTAAAGAGTTTGCGGATAAGCACGGGTAAGGGAAATTATTGAATGAAACTTTGCTTACGAACGGATTCTTAGACTTACTTATTTTGAAACAAGCTCTGCTACTGGACAAAATGTTGCGATCGTAATAGATGCACTTCTTGAAAAAGTTATGGTAAGGATGGAAACAGCTGTAGACAGAGCTTTGTTACCTGGTCGCAGGGGAAGACCCAGAGATTTAAATGAATCAGAAGAATATCTACCGACAACACAATCCACGTGTTCTTGCTGACATTGAGACAGTTTTAACTTCAATGTTAGAATTAACTTTGCCAAATATTTACGGTCTATTTACCTATTATAAGAAAATGAATATATATGATGTTGTAGATTAATAAAGTTTATTTAATATATATATAAGCTCTTATCTATTTATTAAGAAGTGTTTTAATTTTAAATTTTTGTTTCTTCGCAAAAACTTATTTTAATCTATTCCCATTTGCCACTTCTGATGTAAGTGAAGTTTAAATTTGGTAATGGGATCCTGCCTTTCAATACAGTATATTGGATATAACTTGCACACAACACCTACTTTAAAACTAATTTTGTTTTTTTTTCTTTATTTTAAAATTGTGAAATGGAGATTAATTTTTGGGTGGGATTATAAAATGTTGGGTCTTCCTAAAAGGTTTACTACAATCTTTTGGCCTAGACTTCTCTAGTAACTAAAACGCAGTAGTAATTTTAAAGATTTTCAACTGGTTTGTTGCTCCTGATACAAAAAATTATGTATTTTTAATGTTTTATATACAGGGTGTCTCAGTTAGACCGTTCGTTAGAAGTTTTCTAAGTTGCGGTAGAAATTTCATCACAAAATTTTATACACGAGCCGATTATGCGTCGAAAAAATAGGCATTTTGATAATAAAACACTATATTAACAACACCAATCACAAACAGGCGAACTGTGGCCTCAAAACAATTAAACGACATAAAATAAACTTGAGCTTGCAGACAAGCACCTACTGCCGCAACTTATAGGTGACTGCTATCGAAATAGGGTGGCTTTTCCTAAAATTACGTTTTCTACTACAAACTATTTACAACAAAAGAAGTAAAATGGGTTGCCTAACTAGCTGCATAAAATACTTAAAACTAAACGTAACACACCCCCTTGAAATCTCTTAGGATTTCAACCGATACCAAACACATAACGTGAACTAACAAACAAAAAAGTTTACAAAAACACAAAATCTAAATACAAAACTACAAAACCTACAAACTAGCATCAAACAAGGCTATTTTAGGACAATAACATTCTTCAGTTAATACAAATGGCAACAAAAAAATACTTAACTAACAGGAAGCACGCACAAACGATGCACCGAGCGTCTCACTATTGAGCCTCCTGGCAGTCTTACTGATGCTGCACGTAGAACATTGTCTGCACCGCGGTGTATACTATTTACTACACCGAGACGCCACTGAAGAGGGGGAGGTCGTCGTCCTGAAGAAGCACGATGGAGTTGAGCTCAAAATATCAGGAAGATTCTTCTCTCCATTTTAGGCTCTTTGGAGATCAGGAACGACTTCACGCTTCCAGCGCCTCCAAAATGTTGAGCCATCTGCTGGCTCGTTGGAAAACAGACAACCTGGTTTCTTGCATGAATGTGTAGTCGTAATAGTAGTCTGTCAGCGGTCTACCCACTAAAAATGTCCAGGGGTAAGGGGACAAGGTCGTCAGGATCCGAGGAAATAATGGACAGTGGTCTAGAATTTAATATTGATTCAATCATGGTTAATGACGTATACAAATCTCGAATGTGAGATTTGCTTACCCAGAATCCGTTTTAAATGGTTTTTACAGATTTAACCGCACTTTCCCAAACCGCCTTCGTGCGGAGAGCGAGGTTAATAAATTGCCATTTGATTGATTTCGAATTCAAGAAATTATCAATTTGTTTACTTGACTCTTCTTTGTGTAAGACCGAGTACAAAGAGTCTAACTTGTCTTAGCGCCACGAAAGTTAGTGGCGTTATCGCTTGATATAGAATTTGGTATTCCTCTACGCGCTATAAATCGTTTCAAACAATGCAAGAAGGCGTCCGTAGACAAAGATGTGACAAGTTCCAAATGTATAGCGGGTGACCATACACACGAACACACATATGCAGGCCTTAATAATCGAGCACCACGTGCGTCGGTCCTTTATGGTAATCGGTCCAGCATAGTCTAGACCAACGTTGTGAAAAGGGTACACGTATTTTAAACGTGTTTCAGGTAAACTACCCATGAGCGGGTGCTTGAACACAGGGTTAGCTTTAAAGCAAGGTACACACTTCCGGAGAAGTTTTTAATATACGAAAGACCCCCGATGGGCCAAAAACGTTCTCGCATGTGCGCAAGAAGTTGCGCCGCCGTGCAGTAATTCCTGTGCCCATTTAAAATAATAAGTTTAGAGAATGCATGATCCTTTGGGAGAATATAGGGTGCTTTTAGCAAAGGGAAATTCTGAGTTTGTCAGTCTACCACCAACGCGTAAGCAACCCCTTCGTCCAGAAAGGGATTGAGGACTTGAATTCGCGAGTTCTTAATAACTCGGTCACTCACGAGAGACTTGATCTCATTGGCAAAGGAATTAGCCTGACATAGCTTAATAAGAGCCGTCAACGAACTTTGGAGTTCGGTGATTTTCAAATTGCCAGTTCGTTTGTTTTCGTTTCTGCAATTATGCAGGAATCGTAGGGTATACGCAAAACCCTGAAGCTTTCCATAAGAAGAAAATTGATCAAAAATAGATTCATCGACTGAATTGGTAGAAGCTAAGACAACGGTGCTTTTGAGTTCCGTACTCTCATGTTTGTCTGGGACAAAGTCGAACCCAATCAAGATCATGAGAAAGGAGAAATCGGGACCTTGAAACCAAACACGGTTATCCTTTAAGGTCAAAGGTTTAACCCGCGTGACACTAAGTCAGCTGGGTTAACAGAGGTTGGCACGTGATGCCAATCATTAATATTTGTGCATTCCTGTATGACGGCAATGCGGTTTGCAATGAATGTATGGTATTTGTTTGGAGCGGAATTGATCCAGTTTAGCACAATTTTAGAATCTGTCCATAAGAAAATGCCCTGGAAGTTAATATCGAAAACATTTCTGATTTTGAACACCATTCCGCCATCAATACTGCCGCGCAAAGCTCTAACCGCGGAATGGACACTGTCGCAGAGGTGCTACTTTGGACTTAGAAAATAACAAGGTACAACTCACTTCATATTAGCAGTGCAACAACGTAGATAGAAACAGCAACCGTAAGCAGTTGCGCTACTGTCGCAAAAGCCGTGAAGATAAATCTGTGAAGTACAATCGGAATAACACAACGAGGAATTTTGATGACATTTAAATCCGTAGTTGATTCTTAAACTCGGACCATGGGACATCATTCGGAAGGAAGGGATCGTCCCACAATGCCAGATTCCAAAGCTTCTGTATCAGAAGTTTCCCTCGAATGATAAGAGGAGAATAGAAGCCTAAGGGATCAAAGACCTTGGAAATGATGGACAAAATTTCCTTTGGTAGGAACCGAGTCATCGTCTGGTACATCGACCTTACAAAATAAAAGATCATTCTCAGCATTCCAATGGAGACCTAGAGTTTTGAATCAGAGCGTTCACCAATGGGAACGCTAAGGAATTCAAAATCGTCGGAGTTAGGTGAAGATAAAACTTCCCGTTTATTAGATAAAATTTGCGATGTCAGACCTGCAGCAGAAAGAATAGAAGACAGTTCTTCCTTTACACGAATGGCTTTTTCTATACGGTCGGTCGAAAATAAAAGATCGTCCATATAGAATTCTTTGAAATAACTTCAGCAGACTCAGGAAAGAAATCCTTATGTGCGTCTGCGATATGGGTCAAACAACGAGTAGCCAGAACTAGCAGAAGCAGTTCCGTAGGTAATCGTGTTCAAACGAAAATTCGAGGGATTTTTCTGGATTGTCTCTCCAGAGTACATGTTGAAACTTACGAGATGCAGCATCGACGTTGATCATACGATACATCTTAGCGATGTCACCGCAGAGGGCGACTTCGTGACGCGAAAACGCAGCAATACGTCAAATAAGTTGTCCCTCAACGAGGGCCGACAATTAGTGTCGTTTACCGAAATGTTAGTTGACGTTTTTGTGCTGGCATCAAAAAACGCGTAACATAGATCAAAGAGGACTGTTTAACAACGGCGTGATGGGAAAAACTGTGGAGGTATCTCCGAGATGTTGACAGGACCATCAAGCGTTTCTAGCCAATGAATGCCAGAAGGAGAATTGCATTCAGTTTCTGAAATCTTGGTCATGTGACCCAACGTTTCATATTCTGACATGAATTGCGAGTATTCCCTTAGAAGATCGGGATTTTGATGCAGACGTTTCTCTAAGTGGAGAAAACGTGCTTCGGCGATTTGTTTTGAGTCGCCTAAAAGTAATAATCTTGAATTGAATGGAATCGAAACGGTGAGATGACCAGTTTCGTCGAACGAATGTTGTCGAGAAAATGCCTTTCACAGAATCTCTTGAGGCGAAAGTAAAGATAACCTGAAATGGGTTTGGGGTTATCTAACTCCCAAAATGGTTAACGATTGATGAATCTCCGTATCTTGTTCATTGACCTCAAAAGTAGTGTGGTAACAAGCTGCCGAGACTCCACAAACTGACGAATTTGAAGGTGCAAGCAAATCTTTAGGTAAATCCTCCACGACCCAACCAAGAAGGGTATTTTGTAAGGTTGGCATTGAAGGGCCTAAGGAAATCTTTCGAGCAACGTTAGTTTGTGATACATAGCTGAACCGATTAAGATATCAATGTCGCCGGGCTGATAATAAGACGGATCAGCCAGACGGAGATTGGAGGAACATCCAAAAGATCCTTACTGAACATTACTCTAGGGAGCTGATCGGTGATTTTAGGAACCACTAAACAGTCGATATCAGACTTGAAACGTCCGGTTGTAGAGTGTAATTCTACGGAAGTGTATTTTGAGCAGGTTGATACGGACTCGTTAACGCCCTTAAGAGTAAGGTTTATTGATGTAAAGGAAGAATTCAATCTTTTATGAAGGTTTTCCGATATAAGGTTATTTTGGGACCCTGAATCCAGGAGACCCTTAACAGTGAAGGAATTGGTGCCACTGACAACATTGACTTGGACAGTGGATAATAAGACCTCGGAGGATCTGAAAAACCACAACAGTAGAAGCGCTAGGAGCCTCAGGGGACTCAACAGCTGAAGTACCTGACTGAGCAGGAGAAACGACATTAGATGCAGGCGAGCTACTAAGTTCTATCTGACGAGGAGAACCGGGCCGAGCACATTCTTGTCTTGAATTATTTGAAGTCACAGCTTTAAAACAAAGCAAACTGTTGTGACGTTGTTACAATTCTTGCAATTCATTGTAGAAGTGCATTTAGACTTGTGTCATGACGAAGACACACAAGACACAACCGTAAGAATTTGGCTTTGTGAAAACGAGCTCTGGACGATAAGGCCAGAAAAGACGGACAACTGTTCAAGAAATGTTGCTCTTGCACAAAGCACAAAGGTATGTAGTTTGAGCCAAGGTGTAGGAACCCTTTGACTGGCCCTTTTCAAAGAATTGGCAGTAGCAGCATTTGTGACCTTAGAAGTGTCATCGATAATATTGCATTTGTTAGCCAGAAATGTGGATGTTTGCTCAACATTAGAATTTTCCTTGGAAACGTTTTGGAAAATCCGTTGCGGTTACGGAGTCTACTTTGTTTTTAACGAGATAGCCAAAACGGCATCTTTATACTCTCGGGAGACATACCCTCGTTGTCAATAGTACGCAAATCTTTATAAACTTATTATAAAACTCACGCAATTGTATCTTTGACAATTCTCCTTCTCAAACAAGGTGTCAAAGTGACTAAAAATAAGCAGCTTTCGATTATCGTACCTTTCTTTTAGAAGGTCGATAGCAATCGAAGAAATTTCCTTCGGAATTTAATTTCGCTCAAAATTTGCAAGGCCGAACCCTTTAAACAATTTTTTAAATACAAAATTCCTCAACTTGGGATAAATTTTCATTAGAGTCAACTAGAGCCTCAAACGTTTCGAAAATGCCCTAAAATCTTGATACTCTCTCCTGAAAAAGTCGGGAGATTTATCGTAGGAAGCTTAACGTTTTCCTTTGATTTACTTGAAGTCGTACGCGTACTATTTAAACTTTGCTTGAAACCGATCTGATTGTTTGTTCGTATTTATCAAGTAAGGACTGAGCTATAACTGAAATAGACACAAAATCTTTGTAAAATTGCGAAACTGTTGGAAAATCGTGCGGAACGTCACAAAGAGACATTTCCTCTGAAACGGACTTGAATCAAAGTTGGCTTGAATAATTCGAATTCAAGCTCTAACTGTTGTACCTCAATTTGTGATATTCTATCGTCAAATGAATTAATAAATTCGTTAAAATTATTTGTTGATCTAAAATATTTTTGGCCTTGAATGCCAGTAACTCAAATTCTTTTGATTTATTTGGAGCCATCATGAATTGTTTTAAAACTATCAAATGCGTAATACGTAAGTACGATTGTAGAGGAAAAAATGTTTTATAATAACGCAATAATTCTCACGAGTGCCAAAAATAGACAAAGAATTTTCCAAATGAACGTTATAAACTACAATCAAGCGTATTAAAAATAATCCAATAGGCAAATTTGTATGTATTTCAATTCAAAATCAACCAAATGCATTACAATAAAACCGTTACCAATGCCTTCAAACATATAAAACCCGTTAAAAGGTACCTAGTCGGTATCTAAAAATAAAATTTCTATCCAAATGTTTTTGAGACCACGTAAACTTAAATGGATATAAAGGACTCGGGTTAGAAAAGGAAGCATGCGTCTTACTTGCAACAATCGTTGGCAACAAAGGGTCCCTTCAGGTAGCTGAGGCCCGCCAACAACGAGTAAACTATGCGCTTATGGAATTTTCCGTACCACGTAATTCTTGAATCTTGCGTGCTTTTTTGTCCAATTGCAATTAATTTCGATGTATCAAAATGCGTTGAAATAAACAAATCAGGTTCAGAAGACCAATGATGAAGTAGCTAACATAAGTATGAACGCACTCCATATTCAAAAATGCTAGTGGATACGGCGTAATCCATATTAGCTGGTTCATTTTAAATAAATTTAAATGCGTCGAAAAAAAGGCATTTTGATAATAAAACACTATATTAACAACACCAATCACAAACAGGCGAACTGTGGCCTCAAAACAATTAAACGACATAAAATAAACTGAGCTTGCAGACAAGCACCTACTGCCGCAACTTATAGGTGACTGCTATCGAAATAGGTGGCTTTTCCTAAAATTACGTTTTCTACTACAAACTATTTACAACAAAAGAAGTAAAATGGGTTGCCTAACTGGCTGCATAAAATACTTAAAACTAAACGTAACAATAATGATATAAATCCCCATTTTATAAAAGAGCGGAATTTCCATGGCAAGCTTAATGTAAACGTTTTCTGCTTGCTATTGGAAAATATGTTCCATTATTATTTGTACGATGGAAATTTAAATGGGGGTAGATATCTGGAAATATTGAGAGAAACGGTTTTTGGACAATTTGCCTTTGAATATCTTAACATCGTGTCGTGCTTCTACCAAATGGATGGCGCACCTGTTCATAATTCAGGAGCAGTAGATTGCAGCAGTAACCGATTTTTTCGAACATCGCTGGATTGGACGTTTCGGACCGTTAAGATGGCCTCCAAGATCGCCGGATCTGACCCCTGTAGATTTCTACAAAGCTTATACGACTCCAGTAAGGACTCGAGAAGATCTAGTGCACCGGATTCGAAACGGGTTTGCTGAGTTCAAACCACACGAAATACGTGAAGCGACAACCCGTGGTGTTCACCATAGCCCGATGAAGCACCCGGAACACAGAGTGCGAAACGTTGCCATAACTCCAGAATTGGTTCAAATCCTTTCATTTACAGAATACGTTTCACTTTAACAAAGGGTCCAGGAGTTGTTAACTACCTGGCGAAAATAACAAAATTTAAAAATACCAGAAGGAAGAATAAAACTATCGATTGTAACAGTTCTTATGAACAATAAGGTTTTTAAAGTTATCAAGTAAGTGATTTTTTCTGTCAAATATTCTACGTTTATACAGGGTTGTCAGCTAAGCGCGCGTCGGTCTATAGCTTCTAAACCAATGAGGTTAGAAATTTCGTTTATATGTCAATCTATACTATTAGTAAGAGTCTATTTTTGGAAAATATTTTTGAGTTCACAGGGTGTCCTAAATAAGTGTGACGATATGAAAGTTATTTTTTTTAATGAGACACCCTGTATTTTTTTGCATATTTCGGTTCACCCATGCACTCTATCAATTGCCGAAAATCTACTAGTTCTGGCATTTTAGGAGAAATAAATAAAAATGAAAAAATATAAAATTTTAAAAATTTCAAGATAATTTTTTTGGCTTACGGTTTAATATGGATTGAGTTGCAAAAGGTCTAAAGTTACTGTCAACCTATTAACAATTTGTAAATTTTGTACAGGGTTTCCAAAATTATGTCCAAAACATGACAAACTTCAAACCAATTTTTCTCGCGTTTTTCAAATGAAACTCAATGTATATTTTTTCACCACTAGATGTAGAAATGAAAAATATTTACAAAAAACTATTTATTTTACTTTCCACAGTAAATTTTAATTATCAGAATACCTAGGCGGCTATGAATAACATTAGAGAATTTTTTAAACATGATTAGATTAAGTATTCAAACACTCGACCATTTTGTTGTAAACACAGATTTAACCTGTTTGTTAAAGACCCATTTACATTTTCTAACAGGAGTAACTGTATTAAAAGCTTCTCTTATTCTTTCCCGCATGTTTTCTGGTGTGGTTGGATGTATGCGGTAGACCAGATCTTTAACGTATCCCCATAGGAAATAATCAAGTTTGGTCAGATCTGGTGAGCTTGCGGGCCACGGAACAGGTCCTTGTCTGCCAATCCAGCTGCCTGGAAACTTTTCATTTAAAGTATGTCGAACTCCAATACTAAAATGAGCAGGCGCATCGTCTAACTGGAACCACATTCTTCCTATTAGCCCTAATTGTATATTTTCTAGAAGATTATCAAGGTCTTCGTCTAAAAATATTTGAAAAATATCCCCATTTAGATGATCATAAAAAATGGGGTCCTATTACGCGGTTTCCAATTATGCCTCCCCAGACGTTTACACTCCACCTGTGTTGCCTGTCAACTGCCCTTGTAAAATTTGGATTCACATTGGCGTAGTAATGTAAATTATGTCTGTTCACATGACCATTATTGTGGAAGGTTGCCTCATCGGTAAACAATACAGTATTAAAAAACCGTTCATCTTCTCCAATTCGAGCTAGACCCCAATTACAGAAATTTACCCTATTTTCAAAATCTTGTCCTTGAAGTGCTTGATTTAGTTGTACATGATACGAATGGAACTTATGTTTCTTCAAAATTTTTTTACGGAAGTTTGACCTGTGCAGTAAATCACTAATGTCCGCTGAACTTCTATGTGGGTCTTCAACAACACTTGCAATAATGTTAAATTAGTTTTCTTCGTTTAGTACAGGCTTTGTTCTGTCATGCTTTTCATATTTAACTGTCCCAGTCGTGTCAAATCTATCCTTCAATTTTTTAAATGATCTTGTATCTGGGTGCCTTCTATCAGGAAACCTCTCTTTGTACACTCTGGATGCTAGAAGGCAATTCTTTAAGCATTCTCCGATTATATAAATCATGTCAATTGATTCTTCTATCGTATACTTCATTTTATTACAAAAGAAAATAAAATAGACTCTTACAAATAGTATAGATTGACATATGAACGAAATTCCTAACCTCATTGGTTTAGAAGCTATAGACCGACGCGCCTTAGCTGACAACCCTGTATAACAACTATAACAAATATTAAAAATCTATATTAACCATGTTTGTAAAACATTTAATTTCTTTTAATATGAGGTTAAAATCAGCTCCGTAACAATAATATTTTTTTACTGTACCAGTTTTCGTTAGTCAAAACGGTTACCACATTGCCGCGATTATCCGATTAATTTTGTGTTTGTGCAAAAACGAAGAAAGGTGCCAAAAACTACATTAGATATAATTGGTAGACCTTTAAATTTTCTTTAAAATGAGCCCAAAATCAGCTTGTTAACTATAACCGTTCTCCAATTGTAAGAAATATACCACTTTTTGGAGTACATTTAAACCCCATCACTTAATCACAACTTCGCCGAGGGAGAAAACCTAGGATAGGAATATCGAGTGCAGTAACATGCTTTGTATAATAATAGTGTATTATGCAATGAGCATGTAATGCTTACTGTATTATAACACGAGCAACGCTACGAGTATATACACGTTACGAGTGTCTTAATAGTCATTACATGCGAATTGCATACAACAGTTTTTCTACGACTCTATAACGTTAAATAGAAACGCTAATTTTATAAAACTACTACAGCATAGATGCTAATCCCCCATATATTTCAAAAGTTGCTGTGACCGCACTGCCTCTCGTGTTTGGAATCTCAATTAAAATTTCCCGCTACTATTTTAAACTGGTTGCATAAGAAATTACTAAATTTAAACTTGGTCTCCTTTTCACCATAGCTATTAAATTTATTAAACACAATTTGTTAAAAAATTAGTGTACAAATATATTATAAATAATTTTATGTGAAAATTATGTTAGAAATGATGTCAAATGTTGTTTCACAAATTTTCTAACAAATTTTATATTGTACAATAAGTTTATTATGAAATTTGTAATACAACTATTAATGTAAATATGTAAAAACTACTTTGTTTTAAATTGTCTCTTTGGATGTAACGTAATAGTTTGGATCACTGAAATAATTAAAATCGAAATGCTTGCGACAAATTCGTTTTTGATTATAAACTGCTTCACATGACATTTCAGACAACAATCTCATTCTCTTTATTTGCTTTTTTGGATTTGGAAATCTATGGCAATGTGTTTTGCACTGCTGTAATTTGGTAATCAACACTTTATGGGACCCACATCTGTAAATTTGTAAACGATCACCTTTAAGTGGATAGTAAAACTCTGGATTCGGGTTTAAAAGCCGTCGTTGATTGGAATTTCTTCCTAACGTTTTGGTAAGGTAAGTTATCAGCTGCTTCAAAGGTCGTTCCATCTCCGACGTTAGATGTAGACTGATGAGTTCGGCTTTGCAGGTTCTATTTATACTGATTCAAAGACGGAAAAGCTTTCGTCGCGCCGGTTAACTCCGGCTTTTCGTAAGGGACCGTTCGGGTATTCTTGAAGATTGGATTCCAGATCTTATTGAGCCTCAGAATTTCTATCTCTGTTGAAGCTTTCTTGATGTTTATGGATCTCGATGACCTCTCTCTAACCAATCGGTTATGATAACCATTAGGCGCGGCAGTGACTTGGAGTATTTTGTGATCCCCACAGCTCTTTAACCCTAGCTCCCATCAATCTCTTGATGCTTCTTATGTATACTTTGCCACAAGAACAATGTATATATGGTAAACTCCGGCTACTAAAAGAGGGTCTCTTTTGTCCTTTTTTGATCTGATAGTTCGCTGAATCTTCTTGGTTGGTTTCAAGATAGTTTTGATGTCGTGCCTCTTTACCATTCTTCCTTTGTAACTTTAAATATGTATGGTAGATATGCGTGGGCGGTAATAAATCGACTCTCGGATTCCAGTGTTTTTGATTTTTTGGACCTCATTCTTTTGATCTCCTGCCTGGTGTACCCGTTAACCTCAAATGCCGCGAAAGCCTAAACCAATTAGTCGGACAGTATAAAATTAAATTTTTAAAATCACCGACAAACGAAAACTGAAGATTTTTTGATCAAAAAAAATACAAAAATGTTTATCATTGCTTTTCCGAAAATGCTTCGTAACCGAGATATAGGGTGTTTAAAAAATAATTGTTTTGAAGTTTTTTTTAGATATCCCAGAAATTACAAATTGTTTGACTTTTAGCCACAGGACCTGTCGATAGTGCAATAGACATAACGGTATTTCTATTGGTTCTGAATTTGTATCCTACTCATGGAGCTTATTGCGTCTTTGCAGTTTGCGTGCGATTTTGTTGCACCTTACACGCGTTTTCATACTGCATGCAGTGAAAAAGTAGCTTCATATTGGTTTTGTCCAATCGCTTATTCTAGTGTGGTAGAAGTAGTCAAATTGCATCTGGTTTATTATATCTTCAACCGTGCTTTATTTCATTGCATGTAGGATGGGTGGTAAGGAGAAAATACCTACAACGTTACTCGAATTACGCGTTCAATAGGACTTGTTCTAGCATGCAACGAATTGCACACAACAAAATTGAGCGAGAGTTTCGTGGTGTAAATGCCCAAGTTGCATGAAATTTGTAGCATGCAAGATAATTGCATGCAGTGAATCACATAATCTGAATCAGGCTTTAGAGTACAGATTGTAAAACTCTAGTATATGAATTACAATACAGGAGTAGAAAAAAAAGATTAGATTACCTATAGAGGTACAAAGATTCTCTGATAGATGGAGTAATGGTTGCAATGAATTAATTGTATGAAAAATGCCGTTGACGAAAACTTTCTGTTACCACAACCTTCTATAATCAATGCTGTCACTAAAACTTTGTTTTATCTGTGACTATCACTTTGGATTTAAGTAAAATTAAATTATGTACAATGTTTACATATTCACTAATCATTACTAACTTATAGATGCATTTAAATCTATAAAGTGTATTGTATAATTTTGTAATACAAGTGCAAATCTAACTCGAATAATCTAATTTACTCGAAATTTTCAAATAAGTTATAACATAAAAGTAAATGAATCGTAAATGTATGCAATAATGTATAAAATTTATATCTGTATGTATAAAAACCGTTGACAAATGTGGGTTAACCTAGAAATCGTTTATGAAAAATGATGTAGTTTTGGTATAATTTTTACATAAAATTAGTTATTAATGATGTGTTTTGGTCCATTCGTTAGGATATGCCACTGGGGTCCCTTGACCACACTTAGGTGCATGCTAATTTAAAACTACATAATCTCAACTAAATAAATTTTTTTTAGGGATAATTAAATTAGTAACTGGTGTTACATTGTACTGCAGCGGTATGTGGTGGCCCTCAACTACTTTGGGAGGTTTTCTTAATACGTGTTGTTTTATGTCATTGTCGGGACTAACTTTATATAATTTTATTTCGTCTATGTTATCATGGCCCTGGATATTTACCATTATGTTGGAAACCGGTTAGTATTTTTATTTGTTTTATTTGGTAGTTGTACATTATTGTTTAATTAAGTCAATGATGTGTTGCTCATTTATAATATGCCTAAAAGATAAAATTAGGTAGGGTTGCCATTTGTCTAGATTTCGCTGGACATATCTGGACTTTAATACCACCCGGGGACTTCAGTTTATGAAACATCAGTTACATACAAATTGCACAGTAGGGTTTTTGCCTTTCTATAAACCGATTGCAAAATAAAGCATTTGTAAGCAATTGTGATTACGAGTGTTTCTTCAGTTTTGTTTTGTCACCTTGCATTTGTAAATTTTATGTGTTAAAATTTAAATTAAAGTGCTAGTGGATTATAATATAGAACAGTGAAAATGCTGAAACGTCATTGTAAAGATTATTTTAAAGAATTTCCCTTAATCAAAAAAGGAAGGACAAATGAAAAAGTTTTTTGCCAAATTTGCAATTGTTTTATAAGCGTTGGCCACAACAGTAAAAAGGATATCGTAGATCATAAAATTACTCAAAAATATATCAAGAATTTGTGAACTCAGTCGGGTAATTCAACACTACCAAATTTTGCAAGTGTAACAAAAAAATGAAGATAAATGAGTATGGGCTGGGTTATCATACTGTAAAGCACCATCACTCTTTTAATTCAATGTATTGTACTGCAAAAGTAATTTTTTGAATGAAAAGTTTATAAGTTTAGAATAACTTGTTAATATGTTTTAGATTTAGATTAGATCCAAACTCAAGTCCAAATTAAATGAAAAATTGGTAGGAATAGGCTGCCCTGCGCACATTCTTAACAACACAATTCACACATGTGATGCTTAAATGATTTTTCAAGTTTGTTTCTTAAACAAATAATTTTTTTTGTCGAATAAAGTTTTTTTTCAAACGATTTTTTGTAATTTTTATCCGTGTTTTTAAATTTAAGAGGATGGACAGTTGCTATGTATTAAGATTAATAAAATTGAAAATAATTTTACAAATCTGTAGTTAGCTGATGGCTATGAACTCTTCAAAATTATGATGAAAAGCTAAGGGCATTTTTAACGCAATATATTGAGTTCCTGCTATAGTACAGTAAACAGAGATATATTTTTTTGACAAAAAATAATTGTAGGATACCGCCTGCGTCATGTAATTGTAAATAGTATAAAGTACCTTATATTCATGTTTTATCCGAAAATGAATTGTCATTATATTGTTAATTAACATTTAACATTTCTTCCTGAGTGAAAGGTAATGAACCAATGTTATTGGTATAAAAACAAAAGTTGTAGAGGATAAAAATACGAAAATAATGAACACCAATTCGACTCGATCAGGTAATAACTTTCCGAGAAAAATCGGAAAAGTGAAATATTTAAGTTCTTTTTTTTTTAATTTGTAGACCATCATTTTTGAGATGTAGCATAAATCTTTCTGGAAATAGGGGGTAATGATACCTACTTAGTGTGTGCAAAACCCTGCAACTGTCGGGCATTTAGTTTATGCAAAATTGCAAATGACTGAGTGTGAGAAAACGGAGGAGTAGTTGGAGTACCCGTCTGCAGCACGCTTATATAAATCGCAGTCCTCTCAAACGGCACTAGCGGACGAGTACCCCCACTACTCCGCCGTTTTCTCACACTCAGTCATTTTCAGTCATCTTTGCATTAATTTTTTGCGTGTTAAATATCATTTTATCGAAATATGAGAATATACTTTTTATTCCTTTCTATTTCATTTTTTTATTTTTGACAATCGGACGACCACACGAGCATTCAGCCTCGATTGAATATATTGCTTTAAACAATTTAAATCGCAATATTGCATAAACTAATTTCCCAACGATTGCAGGGTTTGCATTACGTATCATTACTTTCTATTTCCTGAAAATTTATGCTATCATCTCAAAAAATTGCGAATCTACGAATTTAAAATAAAAATCCAAAAATTTCACTTTTTCCGATTTTTCTCGGTAAAGTTACTACCTGATCGAGTCTAATTCGTACTCATTTTATTCGTATTTTTATCCTATACAACTTTTCTTTCACACCAATAACATTGGTTCGTTACTTTCACTCAGGAAAAAAAAGTTGAGAAAACGCGTTTCTTTGCATCTAAATGATAATTAACAATATAAATGACAATTCATTTTGGTATAATACATGAATATAAAGTACTTTCTACTATTTATTTTCCTACTATTATTTTTGTCAAAATTTACTGTTTATTTGCTCTATTGACTGGGGTACTAACCGAATAAAACCAGTAGCGAGTGATATGACTGTAAATTTTTGTGGACTAGCATAAGATCAAATAAAAAAACTGAGTTATTTATTGTTTATATCGGTTTGTTTTTCTCTATTGAATTAATAGTGTAATCTAAAATAACCAATCAATAATTAATTAATTAATAACTAATTATAGAATTAGGATTCATCAAAAATAAATAAAATCAAATTTGTTCATAAATACCTAATAACTGACCCAAATGCCATTAACGTAAAATTCGAACGGGAACTTAACCAATTGAAGAGCATTAATCTTTAGGGTCTTTATTTGAGCCTTCTATTAGGAATGTGTGTAGGGTTTTATGTTTAGTTTATTCAATCCTGTTCTTTATTCAGCCGACGTTTCGCCTGTTGCGCATAGGTTTTATCAAAGCCTGTAAAAAGAAATCACCGGAGAAGGCAAACTTCTTTAATGTAAGATGATCTGGATGACAGTATCCGATAAACATCATTGGAAAGAGTATGATTTAGCAGTTAGTGGTTCAATTGCTATTTCCTTAGGATTATTACGCCTTAACCTTTTTCTAAATTTCTAGCTAACTCAATTTTTTTTTTTTTAATTTAACTTATAAGTTGTTCATGTGGTTGATTATTTACAGTTAACTTAATGATATCATTTCATAAATGTAACTTATATTTTCACAGTTTGATTTAATCAATAACTCAAAATTGGCGAGAATAAACTATTCCCACAATTTCAAAATTGCTTTATTTTCTGGTTGGATATAATTGTAATATGAACGGTAATTCAATATCTGAAATTGATTGTAGATTTGATTTAGTCTCTATATTTTGTTTTTAATATTCAATTTTTTTTAACAATTTGAACCTACCGCCGTTAAGCGACCAATCACGCTATGCGCGCTCTTTACCAAATAGATATGTTTGAAATAAATATCGTTGCCGTCACGTAAAGTTTTCCAATTATGAACGATTTTGGGACGAGCATCTGTTCATCTTTTGTTTTTAATGTTAATTTAGGTAGTTGCCTCTTCTAATTACCGTAATATCTCTTTTAATATTGCTTCTCTTCATACGAACGCGCCCCTACTTACAACTTACGAAGTCTGACAACATGAATTGGCAGTACCGAATTTCTTCGCGTCTAGTATTGGTTGTGGTCCTATCCACGGGAACATAGTCGCTTGACGGCACCGACTAACAATTTACACTTTTGTTATTTCTTTTAATAACTTTCACAATTTCTAAAAAAATTGAAATCCTGTAGGTAACGTTTTTCCAATTTAAAAATGCTATCCAATGCAATAAGAAAAAAATATTAGTGAGAATAGCTCATTATATTTTAGATCCAGTATTGCTGAAATGATGTGTACAAAACATCTAGTACCGTAATTTGGGGCTAAATTGATCATTCTATTTCTGGTTTTTGTTACAAAAATTTTATTCTTCGTTTTTAATCCTAATAATTTCACATTGGTTTATCATATTGCACCGATTTATACTGCACAGATAAAACCAAAATAAATTTACTGATAGAAGAAAAATAAAATCTTACTGATCAATTTCATATTTAATATGGGGCTAATTTGATCACATTCGTTGAACTCTGTAGAAGTTATAGTTGTTTAAATTAGCCGGGGTCAAATTGATCACACGGTTGATCACCAAGTAGGTTTTTGTTATTCTAAAGAAGAAAAACCAGGAATGATTTATTATTATCATAGTAATAAGGGGATATTACATTTCTTTGACATCAATGTCTCTCTCAAACTTATATGCAATTTGGCCATCAATCTCTTCAGCCACAGGTTGTGGCAGCATTGCTATTATATCGGCTTCCCCAATTATGAATTCATCATCAACTACAGTTTTGAATTGACGACGAGAATCGTTGATAGTTTTTAGTCCAACTACCTCAATTTCATCATCAGTTATATTTTGAATGGTAACAAATCTATATGTTGTCTTCTTCCTACTACCGCCTAACACTTTAACCAATAGAAAGGTTCATTTTTCCATCCTCATGTTTTCAGTTGAAAAGTAATCAGTTTCCTCAGTCTTATCGTCATCAGAATTGTCATCCAAAACAGGTTCTGGTTCACTCTCTGAACTCGATGCTTCATTGGGTGCTGCTACACTTCTATCTGGTTCCACTTCTAGTCTTTGTCTTTTGATGTTTCGCCTACTAGGTCCAGCTGTGTACCGTTGTTGCTGAAGATAATTCACCAACACACTATGCACATGATCGTCCTCGACTGACTGTTCACCTGGTATTTTCTGTAAAACCCTTTCTGCATCTAATTGTACAATATCAGTGGCTCTGAAAGAAGAAATGAGGTCTTGTTTAATGGCACCCTCTTTTGATTTCCCGTCCATTTCATTAAGAGTCGTAGCCAAGAGATGGGGAAAGTCTTTCTTATCGATAGATATCGATGATGGGTGTGCTTGTTTCCACAGAGATAAAGTTGATCGCCAAGAGCTCTTGAATGCCCTGAAAAACCCACATCTAATGGTTGTGTAAGATGAGTCGAGTTTTTGGGCAAACATACAAAGGCAATATTGTTCTGTTGGCATAAGTTCAGAACTTCATCGGTAAAATGAGAAGATAAGTTGTCACCCAACAACACCTTACGGCCTTCTAGATTTTGGGCATGTGGTAAAAAGCAAGTTGTGAACCAATCAGTGAATGTTTGAGCATCCATCCAACCGTGGTGAGTTCTATTATATCTGGAGCCTGGTGAACAGCATCTCTGATTGCAACATGGTAAACCTTTGGGTCCATTTTCCATCCACTGTACCCCATCTTCTCGGATTTGTAGATTATGTAAGGATGCAACATAATTCCTGAAGCCGAGCCGCACATCATTATGGTAGTAGCACTTTTTGTGAAGTTGCATACTTTTTCCGGATACTTCGTGCCACGTCGGAATAACATCTTTTTATTACCTGGATTATCTTGAAGATTTGGCTCATCGTAGTTAAAAACGTTAGATGGTGGAATGTCCCGCAAAGTCTCTCTTAAATTGTCAAAGTAATCTGTTATTGTCTTCTTCGAAGCAGATGCCCGAGATCGTTTTATATTGGTCGCAACTTTCTTAACAACTGCATTCTTATGACGCTTTAGCAGCGAATACACCCAGTCGTTACCTGGTAGATTGTTAGTGAAAGAGCTTACAGTACGGCCTCTACTCTCTAAATAGTTTTTGGCTAAATGTCTCAGGTCTTTGACTTCGAGAGGAAATCCCCACTGCCCGCAAATACTAGCCGCAGATAAAAACATCTTCTCCTCTGTTTTTAGAAAATGCTGTTTGGCCTCAATTCTTCTTAATATGGATTCCTTTCATCTTATTGTACAATGTTCTGTAAGCTACATTGAACGATGAAGAAGCTCTCCTCAGACTCCACCCATTTTCTGTGATTCTTTTCAAGGCTTGTTCTACAGTACCCAAAGAATAGTCTTTATATTTCCTATCACCTGGTTGCCTTTCGTAGTCACGAACCATTGTTAAGCGAACTGCAATAATGAGAAAACGCATGGTAACATTATTGTAAATAGTGGGGCGTAATTGATCAGCGATCAATTTAGCCCCAGATATATGATCAATTTGACCCCGAGAAATTAATTTCGAAATTCCCGATCTCCCAGAAGAAGCAGGAACGTTCTAACCTAAGATATCCGGGCCAAAACATGATTTGTCATACGTGTTTACAGTAAATTACGTTAATCCTCATTACTTTGATAATGTTAAGAAAAGTTCCAGACTGTCTAAAACCTATCATTATACTAGTACAATCTTAATTCACCTTTTTGCAAAAAACACGAGTCAAACAAGCCGCAGCAACTATACACATGATACAACAGAAGCTTCACGAATACTTCCATGTGCGAGCAAACTTTGACATCTCATTGATTTTAGCGCTAAATTTGAAATTTCGATGAATGATCTGGTGATCAATGTCATCCCGCGAAGTCAATTTCGCCCCAAATTACGGCATTAAAACTAAAAAATTACGCAGTTATGATTGGTTCTTGCTCGTAAATTTTTTTGAATTATAGCAATATTTAATTGAAATGATACTGTTTGATTTAATTAACAACTTTTTTTTTAATAGGCTTCCAGCAGTGATTCAGAAGAACTCCAGTGGTGTGGGGTTTGTAAAGGATATAAGGCTCCGCGATCGCATCATTGTCGGAAATGTAAGTGAAACTATTGATTTTAATTGTAACCTAACTTGTTTTAACATTTATACACTTTACTTAAACACATGGGAAGTAGATTTATTGTAAAAAAAACACAAGTGAAACAACTACTAACTGGAAGATGTTGAAAACTAACATATGCCAACCTTCATGTATTGTTTACTATCCAGATTTGAAATAATTTTTTTTCTACATTTTACAACCGTTTTAGAGGTAGCAAACAATAGGGGGTAGCTTTGTCCTCAAAAAATTGATTCTTGTCAATAACAGGAAATTTTAGACTTTCTATTATTCACCAACATTTTATATTCATATGTAAGCATGAATTATATTTCACAATAAACAGACGTAATGCACTCTGTATTAAACGGGTGTCAATTTAAAAACTTTGGATGTACTATATCTCATGAACAGCAGATGATATTGTAGGTATCTAACTCTTACTCAAAAATCCGCTTAGTTAGATACCTACAACCTTATCATTAGAAAGCTTACGAAATTTCACGTTCAACGGCACATAAAAAATTAAGTGGTGCCATTTGAAAAATCAAGTTATCCATGAACTTAGGGAGTTCAATTTAAATAACTGATTACTCAAAACTTATCGTGGTTGGAATGGTGAACAACCCCTAGCTGGGTTGCACATGTAATGCATATTAAAAGCTGCAAAAATCACGCAGTTGGATAAATTCCAGGATAACTGAGTTATTTAATTTTTCGAAACGTCGAATTATTCCGAAAAAGTGTAATAATGCGAAAACCCTCCATTTTAGACACTACATTATAATGTAAACTTACATTAAATTTCCCAAAGGAATCAAATTTGTAAAAAATGGGTGGTTCCATTTAAAAAAATATAACTTTGGTGTGTGGCACTTTGTATGGAACACCCTGTATATCGAAATAAATTTTAAAATGTGCGCTCATTGATTTGCACAAATTTCATTGCGAAAGTTTTTTTTCTAACCCCAAAATTTTCCGAGATATTCACCTTCTACACCCTAATGGGCCATCCTGTACGTAGTGTAATGTACGTTAAATAATAAACTCCACGAAAACAGCCTCTGACGTTCGTTCTTCTTCTGATCCAAACCGGTGTCTATCGTACCCATGACACCACAGCATATACAGTGCCCGGCAAAGAGTTTGCATCAAATGGGAAAAAATTTTGTAATTGAGATATCCGAAAATTTCTTTTGGCAAATGAATTCAGCATATCGAATGACAAAAAAAGCACTTTGACAAATGTCATGTGACCGCTGTCATAGCGGCAAATTTAAAAATATTATCCCTTAAATATGTAAAAAGTGAGGTTAGATGACAAGATATTGAAAAATGCCTAAGAGAAAAGTTTTTCAGAACTAGATTATACGTCTATGTACAAATTTTTAAAAGAAAATAACGACTTTTCAAAAATATCAGTTTTCTGGCATTTTTTCCGGAAATATTGAGAAAACAAAATTTTTTGCGTTTGATTTGCATAAAACACAATAAAACCAACAAATAAACTTCACAATCCAGTAATTTTGATTTATTAGTCTACCAATGGACGGTAAAGAACAAAAAACATTGTTTTTTAGGACGGAGTTTGTTGCAAACTCTTTGCCGGTCACTGCATAACAGTTGTACAGAGTGGATCAACAATTGTGAAACCTTGCCTTAAAAGGAACACAGTATTTTTCGATATCATCTGTTGTTCATGACATACAATCCATCTAGTTTTTAAATTGACACCCTGTATTTTATTCGCCCCTTAATAGTAACTTAATATTGCGCATACTCAACAATGTTTTCACATTTATTTCGTATTTAACTTACTGCGTATATTTCTTGTATTTGTGAAAGACTATACAGTGTGATCTGCGTAGAGCGTGCATTGAAAGTTTTTTAACTTCCAGATAAATTAGAAACTTCAAATTCGGTACGAGGCCATAATCGATCATTTTCGTTCTAAAATATTTTCAGACCTTCAGCTATAGAAAATTGAATTTTAGAGTAGATGCTTAAGCATTTTCTATACCCAACTCCTCTCGAATGATCATTTTTGATTGTGATATTTGAAAATTCTCTGTGCCCGTATGGTACAAAATGAAACCACCAGTAGGACATAAGGAGTAAGCCTGGATTTCAAGCCAACTGCTCCGTAAATTTTATTTTATAATCTCAACTGATTTGCGAAATACAATTTTTTTCGTTAGCTACTACATAGACAACTTTTTTCGGAAAAAAATTACATTTTTCAAAAACGGTCAAGGATAAGATAACATAATTTAGGTTATATAAGAGCTCAGAATTATATGGCCAGTCGACCCATATAAAAGGAATTATAGGTTTGTATTTAAAATTAGATAGTTGACAGCACTTTTGGCACATCATGTATAGCAGAAAAAGCCTGAAAATATTTTAGGTAGAACGAATATGATTGATTATAGCCGCGTCGAATTTCAAGTTTTCGATTTATCTGCAAGATCTACGCAGATCAACCTGTATAGATGCACTTTTGTTTAAGAAAATTATATTAGTTGTTACATTTTCAGGACTGATTTTTGTTTGACTTTTATGTATCACAAGGTTTTAATTAATGTTTACGAAGCACATATTTGTTTTAGGCGGACGTTGTGTTCTAAAAATGGATCATCATTGTCCGTGGATAAATAATTGCGTTGGATGGGGTAATCACGCACATTTTACTTCATTTTTATTTTTTCGCTGTCTTGGGATGTGCACAATCGTCATTCATTCTTTCATTTTCGTTATATAGAGGAATTAATAGGACTTGGTACTTATACCGTAACATACGCGATGTACCTATAGTCTACTTAAATTTATACGGTTTCATTCTATGCGTTTTTGCATTAGGTTTAGCTGTGGGCGTAGTTCTTGCAGTAGGAATGTTATTGTTCTTTCAGGTAAAATTTTGTTACAAAGGTTTTTTCGCTCACATTTAATAAAAATAAACCTTTCAGGTCCGAGCTATATTAAGAAATCGAACTGGTATCGAAGATTGGATTCTTGAAAAGCAATTCACCGAAGAAAAGATTCTGAGGATGTATTTATTTTTCCCTATAATTTGGGCATGTGGCGTAACGTACAACAAGTTTTAAATTATAGCTGCGAACCTATAGGAGATGGTATTGTATGGGAACTGGTCGATGGCTGTGATCAATATACATTAACGGTAACTAAAATTTTAACTTTGAGAAGAATTTATCTATGCTACTTCAGAGGGAGCAAATATCACAAAAGACGGAAAAGAGACACAGGACAAAACTTTATAGTATACTTTATCCTGCATCAGGATCATGGTTTCCTATTACCAAAGGTATCAAAGTGTGTATAAATCCCCCGTGTACTGATGAACCACGTATTATGCTTAACCCTGGTGATGTGGTGATAGTCACAAGATGGAGAAAGTAAGTATTTCGTTTGTCTGAAGGTATTTCAAATTTAAAACTTCTTGGCACTGGAACAAAAATGTTTTGATAAGGATAAGCAGGTTGTTAAAAGAATGCAATGGTTGTTTTATAGGCATTGGTTATTTGGTGAAAAATTGCAACCTCGGTTATCCGAAACCCAACAATCATCATCGAGAATTAGAGGATGGTTTCCAAGAGTATGTGCAGTTGAACTGGTTGAAGGCAACACATCCACAAGTCAACAAAATTTTCAACAAAAAAAACTTAAGTAAATTGCTGTTCTCTACGGCTTTTCCATAAAGCAACAGGTTATTATGACATATCTAGTCACAAAATATAGTTATTTGAAAAAAGATACGATTCCGTATATTTTTTAATTTCTTTTACAGACAGTGGGCATTAATTTATATTTGTACCTATAATAAATAATATGCAGTTAGTATTGAATAGTGACTTAAAGTAGATTAAAGAAAATATGTAGTTGTAAATACTTAGTATGTACACATTCCTGTATCTAACCAAGATCTTTCGTGTAACGTTGAAAGTCGTTTGTAATTTTTTACTATTGAGGATTACACATACTTAAGTAATGTACCTACCCTTCAACAAAATAGGTGCTCTTTTGTAAAGATTTTTACATTATAAAATATTTTTAAAAAATGCCAATACAAATAGTATTAATATATTAAATATGCACTGATTTTATTGAGAAAATAAAGTGATTTATTGTTAAAACATTAATCCAGCATGATAAACCATGATCCTATCAACACTGATACCTAACAAAGTCTATGAAAAATTATACCTAATCAAAGTAATTGACGTTTTATGCGTTGTTCTCAGTTTAATCTCTATTAATATAATTACAATAAAAAGCATACATTCAAATCATTGGTTGCTTATTTAGATAATTACGATTGAATTTCATGTTAATTAAAATCTTTGTCTACACTTGCGCGTGTATTGAATACTTATTTCTAGCAATACCCAAGCCTACCGGTGTTTACCCCATACCTTATAAATAATATGGGGTTTTATGTGACGGTTTCTAATCCGAAAATTTGAATATTCGCTTTTTTTCAATTTTCCATAGAGTTATGTATATTGAGAAGGGAACTGGAAAAGAAATCTACCTAGCAGCATGAAACAATGAACATGATTTTTTTGGGAATTTTATTTTTCAACATAGTCTCCACGTAATGAACGCACTTATGCTATTTGTTAAAAAAATTTTCTCTTGGTCTTCAAAAAAGTCTTCCACCGCTGCTTTTAGGGCATCGTCAGAAGCAAAGTGATGCCCTCAGTAGTCTAAATAGATAGAGATCCGGACTACCAAATTGCATTCTTGCAAATTGGTTTGACTTTCGCAGATTTATGCATTGTCGTGCAGCAGAAACATATCTTGGTTTTTGAAATGGGGTCGTTTTTCATCAATTGATTTAGGAAAATTTCGTAAAGTCTTGCCATAAGTATCGGTATTGATTATAGTGCCTATTGGCATATATTTGATGAGGATACCATTAATGTCCCAAAAATGGAGGTCATTAATTTTCCAGCAGATGGTTGCGTCCTTGCCTTTTTGGGGGGTGGGGACCGTTTATGAACCCATTGTTTGGATTCAGATTTGGCCTCAGGTTCCAGTGATGTACCCAAGCCTCATCACCTGTCACAATTCGCTCCAATAATTTTGATCTTTGTTAAACTTTCCAAATGACTTGCGAAATTTCCACTCTATGCTAGTTCAGATATGCTTAATACCATACTAATGGTGAAAACCTTATTAACACGACTATCCTCGACTTTTTGTGTCATTTTGTCATTTGTTGTCGTTTGTGGTCCTTTCAGGTCTGGGATCGACCTCAATGGATTCACGTCCCCACCGAAACTGCTTGGACCAAAATTTTATTATGTAATATAATGGGGTATCATTTCCATAACGTCGCATCCATTCTCTCACGGATAGTTTTTGGCTAATGACCCTCATCTTATACAAATTTATAACACTGCGATGCTGTAACTTTAAATTACTCATCTTTCTAGACAACGAAACTTCAAAAATGAAAACTAGTTGTCATCTGCTAAAACTTTTTACGTAGGATTAGAATACTTGTCACTATTTGACAATTTGTACACGACTGTGTGAATTGTTTTTTTCATGACTAGGTGCCTCTCATATATGGAGTAAAAATGTTAGTGCCGAATGGAGATAATAGAATGACATAAAATCATCTCGGGGTCACCACTTTGGCACACATTTGAATGTCGATTTTGGTGATGGAAAGATGATAAATGATTTATTTATTACGTACAATGACAAATAGGTCGCACTACTATACTATGCTATTAATTACTACTAAATTGTGATACGCTTTTACAAGCTTATTCATATTTTTTCGTTCACCGTTTTGCCTTTCGCAAAGTTGTTTCGCGACTTTTCGTGCGTAAAATAGATACTCCCGGACCAGTGACAAAAAAATCATCACGATTCAGAGGCTCCCGGGGGTTGCAGTAGGTATGTTGAATCATACAGCCGTTGACATTTTGACTCGATGTTTTCGATGACAGCATCCGGAAAACAAATCGAGGATACTGCGTTGATTGTTGTTCGGCTGGGGATAGTGTGATAGTTGCTGCGTTGATTGTACGTTGCTGCTGTAGATATTAACATGTAATCCTGACTACAGAATAAATAATACGTTATATTATTTATTCTACGTCCTGGCTTTACTCAGAGGCAAATTGTGTTGTATTTGACAGCGTTATCACAGATCCAACAATTTTGATGTCGACTCTTTTTTCACGTTCTGGCCAACGAGGGAAGTAAAAAGTTATTGACAGCTACGTACACTTTTCCTTTTTTACAAAGTGATCACAAGGTCGTTTCAATGTATGAATTTGGAATCATTTGTATTGTATAGTATTAGAATAAACGTGTGTATTGTATGGTATGAGGATAAATCGATATAAGGTATACGTGCTAACCCAGGTCATAGAGGTCATCGTTCAAAGTCGCAGAAATTGGCCAATTTCGCAGAGATGTTAATCATCCCACTTTAAGCGAAATTGGCCTGAGGTAGTGCTCCCATCGAGCACGAAACGTCGCCAAAATTGCACATTAAGTTTTGTGTTTGATTGCCCCTCCTAAAAGAAGGTAAAAGAAACATCCTGTTTAAACACGAAGGAGAAACTATACCGGAGACTAATTGCTTTTAAACGTGCACGTTGCATTAATTAAAATTTATTTAAATTTGATCAATAAATAAAATTGTATGTTTAATTATTTTAGTTGAATTAAAATTTGTTTTAAAATTTTAAACCACGTACTTTATTTAAGAAGCCAAAAGATTTTGAGATAAAATTGTGAATCAAAGAAATAATAGAATTATAATCTCATGTTTAATATAGAAGTTTATCTTGTTAAATGCCGAATTGCAATCATCGCAATATATTCAGTGCCGGCGCGTTGGGCAAAAATTGATCAGTGCTCCTCTTAATATATATAGAGTGTGATTCTGGAAGAAACAATAGTTATTTACGTAACATGTGCGGAAACAGATTCTTCGGGAACGAGTGCCCGTTTGCAAACCCGGCGCGTTAGCGCACGAGGGAGCACGGTACAAATTCGAATACTGTTTACGCAAGTTGCGTATTATTTTTGGCACGATTTTTTTTGTCTATATTTTTCTATAATTGCGATTTCAAATCTCTATTATTCTGATATGTAAATCACAAAATTTAATTAGTAAGCTGTGGCTATACGCATGCACATAATCTAATCTAATCTACATTGTCATCTAACATCTAGTTAACCTATTAATTGTCAAACTTTTATTTGAAGATTTGCATTGTTTTACAACATTTACAACAAATAAACTGTACGAAAATTGCATTTTAGATAACGAACAATGTAAGTAAATCAACAAATTGTTCCTGGAAAGCTTCTAACGTGGAGTGTGATAGTTTTTAAACACATGTACGGGATAACAGCGTTTCGGTGCCTGCTTTACGTGTGCTCTTGCTTGTTTCATATGTGAGGAGTGCAAAAATATTTTAAAGACATGTCCATGAAACTAAAATAAACTGATACGTTCAAATACGATTTTCATTTGTTTTAGAATAATTAGTTTTTTCTTCAAGCGTACAGTAATCGTATAGATTATACGGGTCATTGATGGTCGAGGGTAGGTTAGACGTTTATGGAAAACGGGGCATAGGAGTAATCTGAAAATTTGGCTATTGCCGATCTATCTTTCTAAAATATTTTCATTTTGGCGGTGTTGCCGCTTCTACTCAAAAGTAGTAACAACTTGTTAATTTTAAATAAAACACCCTATATATTATTTAAGTTTTAGAATTACAATTTCTTACTGATAATTTTTCTGCATAGTTTCTTGTACCCTATCTACACCGGTTCTCAGATAATAATTATTTTTAGGTTATTTTTTTCAAATATAGTCCCACTAAAATTTAAATTTAGCTGCTATTTGAACCCATGCTTAGGCTAAAAATTTTAAATGCAGTTTACAAAAAGCCTTGTATTTAACAGCTATTTAAATAATTTCTTTTTATCTTATATAGGGTGGTTTAAAATTAATGATTTTGACGTGACATACAAAAGGTCAAAACTTAAATGCCTCAAATCTCAAAACTTCGACGTCTGTCAAACACAGTGAATAATTGAGCAATTGTCAAATCACATAGCGTTCCATGGCTAACTAATGCAAATTACGCGAAGATAATGTGATTTTGAATCATTATTGCGATTATTTCAAAAGAGTTGACGAGTTAGCTACACCACTATGCTATATCAACTTGAAGGCATTTTAATTGTCTATTAGAATTTCAAGTAATATACAGAGTATTCCATTTGAAAAATAAAGTTTTGACCTTTTTTGTATGTCACGTCAAAATCATTAATCTTAACACCACCCTTATAAGATAAAGAAAGTTATTAAATAACTGTTAGCCTACAAACTTCTACTTCTTTACTAAATAAAGATCTTGGAAACTTTAGTCTTAGTGAATATTCTAACACTAAAACTTAAAAAATCGTTCATTTATTATAATAGACCCGATCAGTGGTGACGTCAAATTAAACCGCTAAAATCAAAATTCGGTACTTGGCAAAATTGTGGTCGAAAAAGTGAACCTTAAGTACATGGACTTAAGGGTGATAATAAAATAGGTCAATAAAAGTGGTTGGTTTTCCAATATACACACATAAATAAGGGAAATCGTTTTCATATTCACTAATTCTGAACCTTTATCTTTCATCTAGTATCAATATTACATTTTCAAATAGCATATTTTTATTATAAATTAAAATTAACTTATATACTACAAATACATGCACCAAAAAACCAGCTGGCAGGAACAGTTACCCAGATAGCACAATTTATTCTTAGTATAACCTGACAATGTCCTGAATATACATTCTTAGAATATAATGAAATAATAATATTAAAATATTCTTAGAACATATATTTTACGCAAAGATTATTATTAGATTATTTAAAATATATATTCTCGGATTATCAACAATGGTGTAATATATGGCTATATTATTAAATTATTATATAATTATTCTTACCAAACATTCTAAAATTGTTTTCTTATAATATAACTAATATAATTAAATAAATTTATAGTTTTTGCTTGCACAGAGTAGAATAATTTATACCATGTGAAGAATTACAATATATTATCTTTCGATTTGAAATTAATTTTTGATTTTCAAATGTATATTTTAAATTTAGCGCCACTATTTCTAGTGATTTTATTCAGTTGTCAGTTCTGTTCGCAAAAGAAATGATTTTGCGCACTAATGCGGCGGGAGATGTTTATGCTGATGTAGCATTTCAAACTGAATTTAGTGAATTTGCAGTTTTCGTCAATTTTGTATTCGTATGTGTTTATGCTTAGTTTTGTGCTTCCTGGTAAGTAATTTAATTTTTATTGTACAAACGTTATTAACTCTTTGATTATTGTATTTATAATTCAATATTAAACCTGTCTTGTACAAAGTTATCTGTAGATTTGTTTAATGTGGCTCACGACAATTTACAAATTCACAGTACCACACCCTGTTGTTGCAATTTATGTGACATCCAACAAAATTTTTAACCAATTTGATCCTGTGTGTAAGTAAGAACAACAGAAATTATGTGATTTGACCTCCGGTGCATGTTGGTACTGCTGTGATACAACATGTGATCGGAATCATTTTTGCACTGTGCAACAATCTGCAGGAAAGCTTATTGTAACTAAAATCATATTACTCCATGGTACAATATTATTGATATGGTGATGCTGTATGCTGAGCGGCCTGCATAACATAAATACAAAGTTATTAAATTTTTTTATTTAATTGTAACTAAAGAACTATTACACCAGCTAATACTAACTTTCTTTTTTAGTGTTCTACTTTAAGCAGTTCAGGGTTTGGTGCAGATTATTCATTCTTATGGGATCAGCAGGGTAAGTGAAAATTATAAGGTTTTTGGGTAGAAATTGATTGCTTTCGCTTTAATGTTTTGCAGATATATTATTCATATTTTTATTTAGTTTTTACAAACAAATTTTGGCATAGTTGCTTCCATTTTTAAGACTAATTTTAGAGTTGTTTAATAACTGCTGAAGTAAAACAATGTCCAAAGCGTTTTAAAAATTAAAACTTCTACTTGGTATCGACAAGTTGGATAAAGAAGTAAGGGACACGCTTAGAAAGTTTGAATATTCCAGGGACATCTAGTACTGATGAAACAGTACATAACAATGACTATGTGTTAGATGAGAACATTATATCTGTAAAAGTGATGCAGATAAGTGTAACTTTAGCAGAAGAATTGTTTTTCCTTCCAACATCAGATGAGTCTGATAGTCAAATTAGTCATGAGGTTCAACCTATTTCAAATATTTCCAATACTATTGATCGGTTGAAGCATTGGGCAGTAGAAAATCAAATTTCACACAAATCTTTGGGTCAGTTACTAGAAATTTTGGGAAATAGTGGTTGTTCACAGTTTGATTCAATTCCAAGAGATCCTAGATCGTTTTTAAAAACTCCTAGGGATATTATAGTACGTGATGTAAGTCCTGGTCATTATTATCACATTGGAATAAAAATTCAATTGAACAACAGTATACAAGTTTGAGAATTAGACCTGTAGATACAATTAAAATTTCAATAAACATAGATGGGTTACCTCTAGCTAAAAGTACATCAAGTCAGGTGTATCCAATTTTATGCATAAATAATAGTGTTGAAAGTTTGCACAATGTTTGTCTTGTCGGTATTCTACCACGGATATGAAAAACCCAATAGTTTCAATGATTTTTAAAAGATTTTGTTTGTGAGGCACGCGATCTGATTCATAATGGCATTGAAATATTTAAAACGAAATATCATTTCGAAATTTCTATGTTTTTATTTGATGCAGTGGCTAAAGCTTCTGTATTGTATATTAAGGGTCATGCAGGATATAATTCATGCACAAAATGTGACCAAGAAGGAGAGTATGTAAAAGACCGAATGTGTTTTCCAAATCTAACATTTAAAAAGAACACACAATGACTTTATAAATCAAGTTGATAAAAACATCATGTGGGTGAAAGTATTCTAGCGAGATTCCTAATATTGATCTTATAAAAGATATACCATTAGATTATATGCATTTGGTGTTATTGGGAGTAGTTAAAAAGATTGTTTGTGGTCTTTGGTGTTTTGAAGTCCACCTCATAAATTTCCCTTCAGGACCATTAAAGTTATTTCTGAACATTTGCAGTCGCTATCTAAATTTGTGCCTTCCGAGTTTGCAAGAAAACCTAGAGGTTTAAAAGATGTAAAGCGTTGGAAGGCAACTGAATTTCGACAATTTCTTCTTTACACGGGTCCTATTGTGTTAAAAATGTTTTAACAAAATCAAAGTATGAACATTTCTTGATTTTATCCGTAGCTATACGTTTATTAACATCTGAAAAATTTTGTAAAGTTGAAAACCTATGTAAATTACGCAGATTCACTTTTAAATTATTTTGTTAAAAGTACTAAAAGAAATTTATGGACTTCACCTAATAACACATAATTTTCATAATCTACTTCACTTAGCAGATGATGTTAGAAAGTTTGGATCGTTAGAAAAGTTTAGTAATTTTCAAGTGAAAACTACCTACAACAACTCTTACGACTCATTAGAAAAGCGGACAAACCATTACCACAAATAGCTAAAAGAATTCATGAATTAAATTCTAATCTAGTATTAACTTCCACACGTATTGAATCTGGTTATAAATTATGTAATAGGAAATAATTTCATTGACAAAGAAAATTTCTTCAGTGTACCTTGTGAATCATCTGATTTAGGTATATATTTTGTTAAAACATTAGGACCATTATCATACTGGCCAGTATCTGAAATTTGCAGCAAACTTGTGCAATTTCCTTATCGAAATGGATTTTTGGTGATGGAATTAATTCACCTAAGCTGATTTTCTAATAGTAAGAATACCAGTAATTTGTTAGGTTTGTTTTTTAATGGAAGACTAATTGTTACTCTAGGAATTAAGTATTAATTTATGAGAAATGTTAACAGATTAATATTTACTGATATTTTTTTTATTTTTAAATGTTTTGTTCAGAAATGTTTGTATTAGTATGTAATTAGAATATAATAGTGATAATAGTTCTACATATAAATTCTTAAATTCGTTGTACGTTGTAATTAATAAAAGAAGGTACAATGTCAAGTAAATTTATCTTTTAATACATAATTTTTGCATATTACAGATGTGGGTTGTTATAAAATTCACTGACTCTGATGAAGTGGAAGCAGTACCTTCTGTATGGTATGATCAAGAAAAACAAGAATGTTTTTATCCTCCATTTCAAAGGAATGCCCTTGAAAAGGCTATAAAGCAACAATTGCCTCTTCCAGACGATGCAATTGCGGAAGGGTGGAAAACCTACAGAGCAAAGTTATTGTCATATAAATCGTATGACAATTTTGTTACTACAAATGCAAAAGCTTCTAGGGCTTGCATTACCTCTGATTTATCAACAGCTGAGGAAAGTGATATTCCTAAAAGAAGAATTATTAGAAAACCTCAATTATATTCACCTCCTAATTCATCAGATTCTGACGATAGTAACTTCGGTGGCTTAAAAGACATTCCAAAAATGCCAAACGGTGGGTTAACTTGAAATGGACAATTTTTTTACATAAAATTATCTTCTTTTGGATATATTAATACTATATGTAAACATGGTAAGCAATTAGATTTTTAATCATAGACATTTTGTTTAGGTGCCAATAAACCGGTGCAGAAAAATCAATCTTTAAGACCTCAATTTAAAAGTATTCCGGACAGTCGAGGTCAAATATGCAATAATAACACCAAAACTACAATCAACAAAATGACTTTATGTCACAATAAAATATGCGTAAAACAGCAGTTAGTGTTCTTTGATTTGATGGTTGAAGATTATTTTATTTTTAATGTTTTAGTGTATTGCTTTTTTTAAAATTACTCTAAAGTAATCTTTAGAAGAATATAATATTTATATTTATTTTATCCATAACAAAATTATACAATTAAAATTTACTTTTATGTCTACAGGAACGAATACAGGTTGTTCAGAGAAGTCGCAAAGTTTTCAAATTGAAGACTGCCAAACTGGTGCTGAAGAAAGTAAGTTTTTAAACATTAATTTCTAATAGCATATAGTATAGAATAGAATCAAATAACGAAAGAACTTTTATATTAATCATTACAAATTAACTCTTCTTTTGGAATTTTAGATTTAAGTAATGCTGGAACATATGATAGTACTGTAACCAATGTTATGGTAAAGCAACTGATTTATATAAAAAAATACGTACAATCCATTGACAAAAAGATTGATCTATTGAGTGAACAATTGAAACAAGTCTCCGTATCGTGTGAAGCACAACCTAGTGTCGATACAGAAAAATGGGAATTACTGCCACTGCAAAATATGGAACAATTTAATGCATTTGAAGACAAATTAAAAAATGAAACATTTTTTTAACGACTTTGATAAGTATTACAAAGAATGAGCTATCATTTTAAATTACTACTTATGTGCTTTTATATAAAAAGGCATAGTAACAAAAACAATATTTATTGTTTTTTCTGCTAAAGCAATAATGGCGATTGTTATAGGTCAAAATGCTCTCCCGATTAGGGGGTGAATTTTAAGGTGCATTCGTCGGTGTCTTACAAAATTAATATCCGACGATTTGGCGAAACTATTCACCATGCATGGTTTTAGAGATGGCAAAAAACCTTTCATAAAAACATGTATTCACCAACTAATAATAAGTTAGTGTATGCATATTTTTTGGTAAATTTTTAAGTATATGTTTTCAGATACCATGAAAGTTACAAATGAATCGATATCTATTAAGGACATAGAAATACAAATTGGTTTGTGGTTGACTAAATCTACCGAAAGATTAAAAAAAACAAGAACCAAAATAGTGACAGTGTTGTCAATTAATAAGTATAATTTAAATGTAGTTACTATAAAATGCTAGTAAAATAAAATATATATTTCCATAATTATTTTATATAATTTACATTCGTAATTCAGATCATCGAACATGCTACAGCTACTAATGCCGCTACAAGAGAATAAGATAAAAATGATTAGAAGAATAATCTAAAATATTTTAGTATTAAATAAATCTATTAGAAAAACAAAGTATAATTGATTTTGAAAAAATGTCCTAAGATTAATGTGGATATATTAATTGAAGAATATCATAAAATTATTCTGTTCAAACTATGGTTATTGTGGGGATTATTCCCAGAATAATTTTAGTCGAAAAAAGTGTCCATTTGGATATTCTTGGAATAACATTAAATTGAATAGAATGTTCTACGCATAATCTCAGAATGTATTTATTTGAAAAATTATTCTCTGGACATACTGATAACATTTTTGTGCTGTCTGGGAAATAAATCTATTAGAAAAACAAACTATAATTGATTTTAAAAAAATGTTCTAAGATTAATGTGGATATATTAATTTAAGAATATCATAAAATTATTCTGTTCAAACTATGGTTATTCTGGGGATTATTCCCAGAATAATTTTAGTCGAAAAAAAAGTGTCCCATTTGGATATTCTTGGAATAACTTTAAATTGAATAGAATGTTCTACGCATAATCTCAGAATGTATATTTATTTTAAAAAATTATTCTCTGGACATACTGATAACATTTTTGTGCTGTCTGGGTAATGTTAGAAATACGCACCGGGTTAACCTTATACTTTGTAATGTGCTGTTTTCCTTTGTTGTTCCTGGCGTTACTCTTGTTTCTTTATTAGCTTATTTACTCGTTTACTTCATTAGTTTGTTCTTTATAATACGTGATTTATAGTTTAATTTAATAGTACTTCATAGTAATTAGGTTATGGTTAACCCGGTGCGTATTTCTAAAATTACTGTTCCAGCCAGCTGATTTCTGCGCATGTATTTGTAGTATAAAAATTAATTTTAATTTATAATAAAAATATGCTATTTGAAAATGTAATATTGATACTAGATGAAAGATAAAGGTTCAGAATTAGTGAATATGACAACGATTTCTCTTATTTATGCGTATATATTGGAAAACCAACCAACTTCTATTGATCTATTTGAATATAACCCTTAAGTCCTTGTACTTAAGGTTCACTTTCGTCCACAATTTTGCAAAGTACCGAATTTTGAATTTAGCGGTTTGACGTGACGTCACCACTAATCGGGTCTATTGGGGATATTTATTTGAATACATATAGAAAATATGCACATCTTCGACCAAAGGACATAATTTTTGATAGATTTTTATTAAATGTCAGCATGGTCATTGTCATCGTGTTGTAATGGGCATACATACAATTTCAAACGTCTCAAAAGATGTTGCGTTCTTTTTAAATTTGCCAAATCCCCATGAATGGAGATATTATAACTCTAAAACGACATGGTGGATACAAAATCTAACAGCGTTGCCGAAGGATATATCGAAAGAACTTTTAGAATATAAACCCGCACTTCAAGGGAAGTTACAAATATTGGTGATGAAAATATTATCACTCAATACTTTTCTAGCAATGCTGATACAGTTCTTAGAAATATGTGTTCATTAATGACAGAACTGTCAGTCTTGACCCTTTAACCCTAAGTAGCTGCACCTTACAAAATTGTACATTCAATATAAACGTTAACAAATTGCTATTTTTTAATATTCTATTATTGCTAATTTTGAACTTATCGTAATAATTTAAATTATGATAATTAGAAAATTATTAATATTTAATTCATAGATAAAGGATGATTACTCTAACGTCACTGTAAGTCATGATGCCTATACGTATTTTATTTTTTATCTTTTCGCTTGAAGAAAAAATAGTATATGTCACTCAGAGTAGAAGCGCATTATGTGTTTCGACTAGATTGTTCAGCCTCGGCTAACGCCTCGGCTGAACTTCTATGCTCAACACATAATACTTGCCTTCTACTACTACTAACATAATATACTATTTTATTTTTAAAAATTTAATCCAGTTAAATTTTAACAACGTCATCTAAATACCAATTTAAAAATAGTATTTTATTTATCTAGAACGTAAAGTGAAATTTTAAAATATGAGTGCTTTAAAAACACTTTTCGTTTGAGAAAAAAACAAAATTTTATTTCACACTGGACATTTATAAAAAGAATATCGACTTGGGTTTTCCAAAATTTCTAAATATGCATTTCAGCGATCGCCCAATCTTTTTGATATCAGATCACAGGATCTCACTTTTCCCTAGATGTATGAAGGGGGTGTATGAAGTCGTTAGTTTATATGAAAGTGGACCAAGATGCGCTACTAATATTAGAGGGAATGGTTTATCACTGAAACTGTGTTAGAGGTCAATTTTTAAATGCGTAAATAAGTGTATCGAAGTGGATGGTAGAGGTTTCAAAAAATTTAACATCAATTAATGCTATTTGCTTTCTTTTTGCTTGTAAGTTCAGTAATACACTTTCTGAATTTCATAAATCACTGTTGTTCAAAATATCTCTGAAAGAAATGAAAGTCGGATTTGAGCGTATGAGACCTTTTGCTTATTTTAGCTTAAATTAAAATTATTATCATAAATGAGATCGGCTCTTTATTTTTTTTTAAATTAAAAGGAAAAGATACTAACGAGTGTTCAATAAAAAACTGGACAGGGCGCCGCCGTGTGGAATTGAATTGATTTAATTTTTTTTACAGTGTACACTCAAGTACAGTAAAATAACGCGTGGTGGCGAAAAATTAAAAAAATAAAATTGACAGAAATGAAAGTTTTAGGTATTATGGCCAACAACTACTTAATTTTAAGAAATGCTTAAAAACTTAGATGCAATTGTTAAAATTATAGCACCGACTATTTTTAAGGATTGCTTAAGTTTAAGTCGTGTTGGTGTAAACGGATATTAAAAAACTTTCTAGCCTAAACTTTTTATCAGCTGACTAAGTACTTTGTTAAAAAAATATCAAATGTCGAAGAAATTCCAAGACATATTGAATCTACGTCAAAAACTTTAGTGACAATACGTATACGAGTTTTACTCAAAAAATAATATATCGATTTTTAAAAAATTTGATTGGGTATCGGCCTTCAGATATTTCATTTTTTTTAGGTTATTATTTAAAATATCGAATTCAAATTTTATTCACACTTAGTGCAGTAACGACCCTAACCGCAGTGCTTTAAAAGTTGACATCGTTTATACACAGTATGGAAAAAAATGTCACACTTTGTATTTGAAAAAGATCAAATCAAATGGAACGTCCTGTATATTTTTTCCAGATCGATGTAAAATTAATTTCTCTACAATTTTGCTATAAATTTTTCCTACAAAAATCCACTGTTAGCCGTGAAACTCGTTTTTATCGAAAATTATCATCGAAAAATTAAGTAGACGAAAAATTATTGTTAGTAACTGTCCAATCTATCACAATATTTGATTGTATTTTTGAATTGTTAGTAATAATGAGTAAGTTTTCGACAACAGAATTAGTTAGTATGGTTTATTCCATCGAACAATCAGTGGAAGTTATCCCCGGGATGAGATTAAAAAAAACTACAATTGCCAACTACGAGAATAATATTAGGAAATATGTTCGTACTGAAGAGGATATGCAATTTGACATCGTTATAGTTATCAGCAGTCGAGAATCCTAACTTTGGAGTTCGACAAATAGCAGATAACGTTGGTACTTTGAAGACCCCTGTAAATAAATAAAAAAACTAATTCTCAGCGATTTTCTTCTAATTTTGATGATCTATTTCATAATTTCTAGTTGTCAATAAATATGCTTTTTATGAAACGTGTATTTTTGATAAAATTTGATAAAGTTTTGGTAGACATACATCAAGTTGTGGAGAATTTAATTCTACATCGATCTGGGGAAAACTATATAGGGTGTTTTATTTGATTTTATCAAATTATTCATCATTTTCGATTATAGAGTTTGACATGTTTCTTCTCGTACTCTGTGTAACTAATGTCAACTTTTAAACCATGGATACTTATCGTCGTTACCGCTTTAAGTGTGAATAAAATTTGAGTTTGATATTTAAAATAATAACCTGAAAACCTGAAATGTCTGAAAGCCGATATTGACCTAAAAACTGTTTAAAAAAATATAACTTTTTGAGGTAAGACTCGTATACATAAAATTACCATAAAATCAAAGTTGACAAGTGTTCATGTAAGAGTAAGTGGGGCATACCTAAAAAAAATAGTCAAAACTGATTTTGAATAATTCTACTTCTTTAAAGGCAATACCAAAGGTCCGCGTACTCATGGACAAGGCTATACAGGGTGATTCATTGGTAAATGCCCATACGTTAGGATTAGATAGGGGACATCAAGAGGATTCTAAAAAACATATATTGCACAGGTTTCCGATCATTTTAAAACCAAGATACAGAGTGTTTCATTTGTTTTGTTTATTTTTTTATTTGCCCATAACTCACGAACCACATTGTGATTTTTTTTTAATATTTGCAACATCTTCTCCGGTAAAGTATCAATACCGTATAAACATTAATTCAAAAAAAAAAAATCAAAAATTTTGTTTATTTAAAAAAAACACTCTGTATGTCAAAATTTTGGAAAACTCTTTATGTATTTGAAAAGAGCAGAAAAAACTGATCCACATATAATTTTGTTATAACTGATTTGAGACAAACTTAAATTTTCTATTTTAAAATAATAATATTTGTTAATTTTGTGTTTCCCTGTAGTTTATCTTAAAGTCTAGATGAAGAATAAATCGCCAGAGTAGTATTTAGGATAAAATCCGTATTCGTATTTCAATAGAACAATTTTCTTAAGCTAATTTACAGATCGTTTTGTACAATACATAAAGAATGTTTTAAGAAACATTGTCCTGTCTCTTTTTCATAGATTTGTTTTCCATTTATTATTATGTTTATTGACTTAAATAAAAGTATTTGTTTTGAGTGTCAGAAACTTACTTAAAAACAATTTTATTACAATTTTGTTAAGCATACAGGGCGTTTCTAAGATAGACATGTATTTTATTTATTTTATTCTAAATACGTTTCTGGCGATTCTTTTTGCATTTACACTTGAAAAAGATAAACTAAAAGGAAAACACAAAATGACAAATTGTATTACTTTAAAACAAAGAATTTATAAATCCCAAATAAAATTTATTTTATTTGAATTTTAAGGATTTGAAACATTTCAGTTAGCCTCAAATTAGTTATAACAAAATTGTATGGAGAAACTAGAAAAATGACTATTATAACTCAGTTTTTTCTACTCTTTTCAAATAAGTAAAATTTTGATATACAGGTTGTTTCATTCTAAGATATACAGCCTGTCCATGTAATACGCGGATCTTTGATATTGCCTATAAATATTTATTCAAGATCATGACAGGGTGTCCCACATTTATGAACCACTTTTCAACTTTGACATTTTAAATGGAAACACATATTTTTATTTTTTCATTCTAAATCTACGTGAAAACTATGGGGACTTAATATACGAGTCTTACTCAAAAGTGATACTTTTTGAGATGCGATTTAATCACTTTCTTTGATCAATATCGGCTTTCAGATATTTCAAGTTTTTCAGGTTATTACATATTTGAAATATGAAACTCAAATTTTATTCACCCTTAGGGTGATAACGACCTCAACTGTCCACGGTTTAAAATTTGACATTGGTTATACAGGATAAGAGAAAAAAAATGTCAAATTTTGTAACCGAAAATGATTAATAATTTGATAAAATTAAATGTAACACCCTATATATTTTTTCCGCTGATCGATGTAGAATTAAATTCTCTACAACTTTGCAATTGGTGTCTGTCTACCAAAACTCGATCGTTAGCCGTGAAATTTGTTTTTTTAACCAAAATTTACAACAGATTACGACAGATTAATTTAAATAGCCGAAATGAATATCTGAATAAGGAAATGTCAAATACGAAAAGAATTCCTGGTAAAAGTGTTAGCATTTAAAACTGCTGATAACGATAACGATGTCAAATAGCATATCCTCTTGACAGCAAACATGTTTCCTACTATTTTTCTCATAGTTTTTTAATCTCAGCTAGGTGGTATTTTTGTGCGGTTCCTGATTATCTGCTTTATAATTATGAGCTCCCAATAAAACAAGTTCCATTCGATTTTCTAGTGGAATAAACGATACTATTTCTGCTGTCGAAAACTCACTCATTATATTACTGACAATACAAAGATACAATAAAATTGTAATAGAATGGACAATTACCAACACAACCGAGACAATATTAAATTTTTGACGTTCGTATTTCACCGCCTACTTAATTTTTCGATGATAATTTTGGATAAACACGAGTTTCACGGTTAACAGTGGATTTTAGGTAGACAAACACCATATGGGTAGCCGTTAAGTAATATTGGTTAATAATTGCGTTATTTCGCTTTTTTTGAGTCATTTTCATTATATAATTCATTTATTAAATAGTAAGTGTAAATACTGATAAACAAACCATGATTTTAAATTCTATAAATGCTTTCAACGAACGTGTATTTTAACTTGCTTGAACCGAACACGGATATTTCTTCTAGGATTTGAAGTATTTCAACTACGACTAGAAAAAACAGTCACTTCAACGATTTCTACAAGATACACAAAATCAAGATTTTTGACCGCGTGAAGATAAAATCTATTTTATACTGTTGCACCAACTAAACATGTTGTTCCTATGATACAACCTGATCACAGATCCTAGTCATCAATTTCTACGACTTAAATCCACGGTTCTAACCTCAAAAATTTGACAATTGTCAACATAGATAGATGAAACTTGGTATGTTGTTCGTGCACATGCGTCAATTATCAAAATTCAAATGATTCTAAAAAACTTCTGCATGGCCACATTGCAAATTTCCTACTAAATAAAGAGTTAATGCAAAATGAAAAAAAGGTAAACAATTTAGTTGATAGCAACTTAGCTGTTTTTGATCTTCAACAAAGTGCTGGGAAAACTTAGAAATTATATGAGGCTACATTTAATTTAACTGATTACAGACTATCAAAAACAGGGATACTGTTACATGCAGCATAGAGCCATTGCGTCTTGTCTGTGTCAAGAAACTTTGTTGTAATTCATATATTTGAGTTTTATAATATATACTCTAACAAAATTCATTATGATACAAATTTTATTACGATGTAGATTTAGAACCAATAGACTTGTATTACGTAATCTCTTATTAATTTGTTATGACTTGTGACAGCGCACACCTACTCTCGATTCATTTTACGAATTCCATGTACACTCATGAAATTTAAAACTTGGACACCACAATTTCTGTAAACAAAAGTTTGCACATTGTGAAGCGGGCTTAAGGGTATCATTTACAATTCTAACAGCAGGTAGTCTCAGCAGGGGTTATCTTATAGAAGGACTGTAGAATGAATCATTACACTAAGCACGTTTTAGAAAATAGGTAATTTACGTTGCTTACTTAATTTTTTTCTTTAAAGAATATATTTGAAGGTATCGCTAATTAAACACCATAGCTCGATTAATTATCGAATCAAAATTTTGTTTAGGAAATGTTTACAAAATAAAATTAGAAATAATTTTGATTTAAAAAACGTCTACAAGCAATAACTTTTAAATTAAATCAAAAACTAAACATGGTTATTTGGGTTGACTGATTATTACTTATTTTTAAATAAATCTAACCTACTAATTATTGTAAGTTATTAAAAAAAATCATTAAACTCTCTATTCATAATATTTAGTCCTTACAAAATGTATATTTTATGACGTTTCATTTTTTTCTGTAGTTAATATAAAAGTGAAAATAAAAACTAAGGCAATTCTTATTGTCAACGTATATATTTAGTTTTTTGACAAGAATTTATTACATAATTATAATTAAGATACCAAGTTATAGTTTAAAATTAAATGAAAACGTTTTTTTAAATAAAGGTATTACTATATAAATAAATATAAGAAATCAATAATGGGTGTGACCTCCATTATTATTGATACATTCTTGGAGGCGTCTGCTCATTGACGCTATCAAGGTATCAATATAATTAATATTAATCGTTTCCCATGCGGTATCAATGGCTGCAATTAGTGCATTACGGTTTACTGGTATAAAATTTGGCCCTTGTTGTCTTCGGATAACAGCAAGTATTCGAGCCCAAACATTTTCGATAATGTTAAAATCTGGGCTTTTGCTGGCCAGGGTAACAGCTCCAAGTTATTTGCTTGTATCCAGTCGTTCAATTACAGTTATATAACTCTCCTTTCATAAGATATAGTTCATATTAATATGCTTATTGTAAAAAGCTTCGTACACACCTGAACAACAAACCGAGGAACAAACAGAACAACGAACCGAACGGCAATCGGAACATTAATTTGGACGGTGCTACGTACGAATTTTAGAACAGATTCGCAAGTCCTGATTGTTCCACGAACGGTTTGCGGCGTTCCCGCAACTTGTCGGTTTTTCTCCGACATCAAAGAAAATGCGCGCGAATGCGTTTGCAGGTTTGGACGAATCTAAACAAAACGGCGAACAAACTTATGCGGGAGAATTAAATTATTTATTTTTGTCCTCCCTTTTGTGGGTTTGTTGTGTTTTAGGTAATATTATGGAGTTGACAGAAGAAAAATGTTTTAAATTAATCAGTGTTTAAGAATGCAAGAAAAAATGATGTCCCTATTAGCATCATTTGGGCGGGAAATTTCCAAAAAAAAAAAAAGCGAAGTAAATTATAATTTTTACTCTTCTTTGTGCGTAAAAATTTGGTTGGCACTATCTTCTTGTTTTCCGCAATTTTCTCTTCTCAATAATAAATATATATGAACTGAAAACTACTGAAAATAATTATGGGAACAGCACAAACGTTCCGTTTGTTGTTCGGATTGTGGAAATCATAAAAGATCGTTTGTCGTTCTGTTTGACTTTCGGTTCGTTGTTATGTTTGTTGCTATGTATGTTGTCAGTTGTAGAAGTTATTAAGGAAAAAGCGCAATTGCAGTGTAAATATTTTATAATTAGATATTTTTCGAAAGTTTATAAGTCCTCTATTGTAATCTTAATACTTAAAAGAAAATCCTGTCCATTAGCATTATAAGGAAATGGCTTTACTTTATGAATAAGTTTCAATAACAATAGAATATCCTTGCTTGTTTAATTTACTTCCTTTGAGTCATATTGCTCTAAGGGTTGTTACATTGGTCATTAGAAGTATGTAATAAATAAACAATTACCTACTGTTTGAGAAGGGTAGTGTGAACCAATAAATAAAGTAAGAAATGTAAATTCCATTTTAGTTTAAAATTTCAAGTGTTGTGAAAATGCCACCTCATCTCGGTGCTGATTTGAAAGCGCGGATTGTTTCGGAATTAGCGGCGGGCCGTAGCGTGCGTGAAATTTCACGTATGTTAGATATACCAAAAAGCACCGTAGGGCATTACCGAGTAAAATGGAATCTTGAACACACTTTGGAAGAGCCATCGGAAGTGGTAGACCTAAAGTATCTACACGTGCTCAAGATCTCGAGTTGTTTCATTACGTAACAGAACAACCATTTGCTACATACTCAGGGCTATAGCAGATACACATTTTCCCGGATGCCGTATAACTGCACAAAAAAGATTAAAGGAGATGGGAATAAAGAAGTATAATGCTGCTGCGAAAGAAGTTCTCAGTGACGAAAATATGAGACGTCGTCTGGAATTTGCAAGGCGATATGTGAACGAACCTTTGGAATTTTGGAATCGAGTGATTTTTAGCGACGAAAAACGTTCAATAGCCGCAACGATGGACCACTAAAAGTTTTTAGAATGGAAGGAACTCGTTACGAAAATAATCACATATGTCCTAAAAACGAAGTGGTTATTTTTCTGTGAATGTGTGGGGTTGGGTTAGCGCGCGGGGTCCAGGAGTTTGTTGGGCTATCGATGGACGTCTTGATTCTGCTGCGTATTTAGATATTTTGGAAACTATTATGAAACCTTCAGTCGAAGTGTTTTATCCAGACGAATTATATTTTCCAACAAGTAAGTATTCTTATTTCACTATACTTTCTCAAAAATAGTTCGGGATCTGTTGAATTAACATTTTCATAATGTATTTTTGTTGTTAAAGGACAACGCCCCTATTCATACTTCGCGGGTTGTGCGCAATTGGATACGAAAATAACTTGGAGCTGTTACCCTGGCCAGCAAAAGCCCAGATTTTAACATTATCGAAAATGTTTGGGCTCGAATACTTGCTGTTATCCGAAGACAACAAGGGCCAAATTTTATACCAGTAAACCGTAATGCACTAATTGCAGCCATTGATACCGCATGGGAAACGATTAATATTAATTATATTGATACCTTGATAGCGTCAATGAGCAGACGCCTCCAAGAATGTATCAATAATAATGGAGGTCACACCCATTATTGATTTCTTATATTTATTTATATAGTAATACCTTTATTTAAAAAAAAGTTTTCATTTAATTTTAAACTATAACTTGGTATCTTAATTATAATTATGTAATAAATTCTTGTCAAAAACTAAATATATACGTTGACAATAAGAATTGCCTTAGTTTTTATTTTCACTTTTTATATTAACTACAGAAAAAATGAAACGTCATAAAATATACATTTTGTAAGGACTAAATATTATGAATAGAGTTTAATGATTTTTTTAATAACTTACAATAATTAGTAGGTTAGATTTATTTAAAAATAAGTAATAATCAGTCAACCCAAATAACCATGTTTAGTTTTTTGATTTAATTTAAAAGTTATTGCTTGTAGACGTTTTTAAATCAAAATTATTTCTAATTTTATTTTGTAAACATTTCCTAAACAAAATTTTGATTCGATAATTAATCGAGCTATGGTGTTTAATTAGCGATACCTTCAAATATATTCTTTAAAGAAAAAATTAAGTAAGCAACGTAAATTACCTATTTTCTAAAACGTGCTTAGTGTAATGATTCATTCTACAGTCCTTCTATAAGATAACCCCTGCTGAGACTACCTGCTGTTAGAATTGTAAATGATACCCTTAAGCCCGCTTCACAATGTGCAAACTTTTGTTTACAGAAATTGTGGTGTCCAAGTTTTAAATTTCATGAGTGTACTCTGCATTCATATTGTTTAGTCAACTAATGAATGTTAATGTAAGTGCGGAGGGTTAATTAATGTGTCATTACGTAAGCATGCTGGCTTTGCTAGATATCAAATATTCCATAAGTGGGATACAAATTCAGAGTCAATAGAAATACACCGTTGTCTATTGCACTTATCGACTGGTGTTGTGGCTAAAAGTCAAACATAAGTTTAGCAAATTTGACAATTTAAATTCGGAACTAGCAGTGCTCAATTATAAAATTAGCGTTTGTATTTAAGATTATGGGGTCGTAGAAAAAATAGTATGTAAATAAAAAAAAAAAATAAATAAATATATGTACTATAATTTGATTAACAGTATTTACTTAATTAAGTTATTTTAGTCCACTATAATGTGTCTACACGTACTTATCTACTACAATATCTAAAAATAAAGCTGCTTCAACGTAAATATATTGTCTTCAAAAAATCTCCCACAATGGAAGCGAGCGTCTAAATCGCTACGCATGCGAGATGAACTGCGCAAGCGCTAACGTTTAAATTTAAGTGAAAATGTTAACTAATTCTATTGAAGGCATTTCTATAGATAAGTGTTATTTTCTCTCATGTATGGCGATGGTCATGATGTAGATGCTATTGTTTTACAAGAAACACATAGCTCTTCACTTCGGATCTGCAAATGAGAGGAAATATAGCTGGATTTGTCCGCAATTTATGGTTGTACTACCTACGTTAAATCTTCTATGAGCAACTAACAACTTATCGAACAATTTGTTAAAACTGTTATTTAATTATTTTATCCCTGTGTAATGTACACCTACTTTTACTAACAAAAACGTGCCATCAGACGCGTTAATAATAATAACTATATTGTCCAACAGATACAAACACCCAATTATAGAACAATACTCACAATTAAAGAATTAACTAAATTAATTAAAGAATTAAAAAAATAACTAAACTTAACTCAAGAATTGTAAGTACCAACAAAATAATTCTAATTAATATGGATAACCGTAATTGAATTTATAACTAACATTAACAAAAAGTTACAAAGTTACTAGAGCAAATATTTTTAACTCTTTACTGGAATAAGTATGTATATCGTACTTATTGGAAATACACATAACATGAACTGGCGATTTTAAAATTACATTAGAGTACCTACGCATTGTTACAGTAAAATGTTAATTAATTACGAGAAGTTAGACGTGGAACATGGAATTAGACTAATGAGAATATGACAGGGCAATCAACTTAATTGTTAAGTAGTTTGTGTAAATACGTAAGACACATAAGTTCCCTTCGAAGAAGAAGAAGAAACTAATCGATTTCATCTCTTGAAAAATTCAATGATTTTTTTTTGCTTCGTATTCAACATGTTTCTGTTTCAAGAATGCAGTTAATTTCCTATGATTACATTTTCATGCGCAGCTTTCAGCAATAAGTACTTCGCCTAAAGAGACTTGTATGTTTGTCACTATAAAATACAACATGTATTAAAGCATAACATACCCATACAGTACATGAGTTACCTTTTGAACAAAATATGCCAATTAAACCTTTTCCTTGTTGACATTCAAAGAGTTCTCCGCTTTCCCCTTGACAAATATAATTAATAAAATTGAATAGTTTATTGAACATAAAAAAATGCATTGTCTAAGTACCTACATATAATTACAATTACCTAAGTATATGAAACAGGAATCTCACATGAAATCATTTGTTGAGGTTTACGTTAAAAGATATAACCATTGATTGTATTTGCCTTTTTTTCACTTCAGTGTTGTTTCCCCATTCATACAATTTTTCTTTTCAGTTTTCACAATAACATTGGCTTCTGTTTCCGAATTTTCACCCAGTGCCTTCTTAGCAATGTCCATTTTCCTCAAAATTGGCTCTTCGACATAACCTTGTGCTACCAGTTGTCGATTTCCATTGACCATGATGTTGGACCATACCAAGATCGCCTTTAGCATCAGACACTAAAGTCATACTGTGACCGGTGTTTGGATCTGGTTTTGGTAATTTAAAAATATCAACTACTGCTGATGGTATTTTGGATAGAGGTATTTATTCCCACTGTTTTGTAATGTGCATTTCGCATTTCAATAGCACAAAAATAGCCTCTTGTGGGAAATACTCTAGGTCGCTTGAAGACATATAGATTTTTCTACAAACATCCAACACATTAACTAAAGAATCCTTCTTTCCTAATCGTAAAGCTACGCGAAACATATGTTTTGTACTCTGGTACAGCTACCAATATATAGGATCATTTATTTTCTACGTCACCGATTGTCATCTAATTATTATAATTTCCTTGAAATCTCTGTCAGTCTGTTTGTTTATCATCTCCTTCGAGGTGTTTAAAAAAAAACTGAATAGAACATTCGATAGAGGATTTTAAGGCGGTTTGGATGCAAAGGGTTTAGAAACTCTAACTATTAATCCTCTGGGGGCTGGTTACACCCACTCTCCCAAACTTCAAAATTAATTTTTGTTTTTTATTACCAAATATGTTTGTCTTGACAAGACAAACATCTTTAGTATACATCATTTTGACCTAGGACCTTAAGGTCAAAAGTTATAGGTCAAAATTCATGCGTTCGTAAGACGCGCTTAAAGACTAGTGTTAAATAATTCACATCATCGACACCCACCTGACACGTTTAAAACTAATGAGGCATATAATGCAAAAATTAAATTTCATTTTCAAACAACAAATTTGACCTACCTTCATTATGAATCATTTTTTATTAGGTGCTTCTGCTATAAACTGTTGAATGTGTTACGGAAAGGAGGTGTATTATACTTGTGTTTTAACAGCAAATAAGTTGCTCGATAAATATTAGCCACGCAAACAAAAGCTCTTTTGCTTTATAAGATACTATACTATATAATAAATAGCTATTATTATACACAACTTTTTGTTTAAAAATATTTTGATACGATAAGTAATTACTGCAATATGACAATCATGTGACTCTAATTGTTTTAACAGTATCTGTTAAGTTATTGCAAGTTCATGCTGCTTCGCCAGCATTCATAAATAAAGACAAATTAAACTTGGGAAAATCCAACCAATTTTACAAATACAAAATTAGGTTACATTATATCAGGATATATTGGATGTTGCAGCCCTCGTGTCCAAATGTTTTCTTACAACAAATGATATTCAATCACAACTAGAAAAAATTTGGAGTATTGATGAATGTGAAATGCCACGCGTTTTGTCGTAAGAGGAAGCAGAATGCGAAACTAAATTTGTTCAAAATTATAAACGCGACTCTCAGGGACGGTTTACAGTTAAATTGCCACTTTGCGAAAGCGCGAACCGGTTGGGTGTGTCACAAGGTACATTCATGAAATTTAAAACTTGGACACCACAATTTCTGTAAACAAAAGTTTGCACATTGTGAAGCGGGCTTAAGGGTATCATTTACAATTCTAACAGCAGGTAGTCTCAGCAGGGGTTATCTCTTATAGAAGGACTGTAGAATGAATCATTACACTAAGCACGTTTTTGAAAATAGGTAATTTACGTTGCTTACTTAATTTTTTCTTTAAAGAATATATTTGAAGGTATCGCTAATTAAACACCATAGCTCGATTAATTATCGAATCAAAATTTTGTTTAGGAAATGTTTACAAAATAAAATTAAAATAATTTTGATTTAAAAACGTCTACAAGCAATAACTTTTAAATTAAATCAAAAAACTAAACATGGTTATTTGGGTTGACTGATTATTACTTATTTTTAAATAAATCTAACCTACATAATTATTGTAAGTGTTACCCTGGCCAGCAAAAGCCCAGTTTTTAACATTATCGAAAATGTTAGGGCTCATACTTGCTGTTATCCGAAGACAACAAGGGCCAAATTTTATACCAGTAAACCGTAATGCACTAATTGCAGCCATTGATACCGCATGGGAAACGATTAATATTAATTATATTGATACCTTGATAGCGTCAATGAGCAGACGCCTCCAAGAATGTATCAATAATAATGGAGGTCACACCCATTATTGATTTCTTATATTTATTTATATAGTAATACCTTTATTTAAAAAAAAGGTTTTCATTTAATTTTAAACTATAACTTGGTATCTTAATTATAATTATGTAATAAATTCTTGTCAAAAAACTAAATATATACGTTGACAATAAGAATTGCCTTAGTTTTTATTTTCACTTTTATATTAACTACAGAAAAAAATGAAACGTCATAAAATATACATTTTGTAAGGACTAAATATTATGAATAGAGAGTTTAATGATTTTTTTAATAACTTACAATAATTAGTAGGTTAGATTTATTTTAAAATAAGTAATAATCAGTCAACCCAAATAACCATGTTTAGTTTTTGATTTAATTTAAAAGTTATTGCTTGTAGACGTTTTTAAATCAAAATTATTTCTAATTTTATTTTGTAAACATTTCCTAAACAAAATTTTGATTCGATAATTAATCGAGCTATGGTGTTTAATTAGCGATACCTTCAAATATATTCTTGAAAGAAAAAAATTAAGTAAGCAACGTAAATTACCTATTTTCTAAAACGTGCTTAGTGTAATGATTCATTCTACAGTCCTTCTATATGATAACCCCTGCTGAGACTACCTGCTGTTAGAATTGTAAATGATACCCTTAAGCCCGCTTCACAATGTGCAAACTTTGTTTACAGAAATTGTGGTGTCCAAGTTTTACAATTTCATGAGTGTACAACGATAAAAAAAAAATGTTTGCATTAGAAAACAAATTAATTAGAAATCCATCACTGTATGAACAATACAAGGTATTTATAGAAGAATTCTTATCATTAGGTCACATGACAGACATAGCAAATTTACATACAGCGGATTCCAATTATTATTTACTCCATCATTGCGTAATCAAACAAAATAGTTTAACAACAAAAATCGGGGTAGTATTTGATGGTTCATGCAAATCATCATCTGGTTTTGTCATTAACGACATTTTGCAAGTTGGTCCTAATATTCAGGATGATCTTTGTTTTTTATTATTATTCGAGCTCGCAAGTACAACATAATCATATTGGCTGATATTACAAAAATGTATCGACACATGAAGGTAGACAAATGTCAAAGAAATTTGCAAAGAATAGTTTGGAGATCGGATGCTCCAGAAACCATTAAAACATTTTGTATTAAACACAGTCACTTATGGCACTGCATCAGCGAGTTTCTTATCCACTCGTTGTCTTAAGCAAGTCGTCTTAGACCATCAACAATCGTTTCCAACCGAAAGTAAAATAATATTGAAAGATTAGTATGTAGATAACTTAATTATAGGGTGTGATAATATTGAACAAGCACAAGAGTTGATTAAAAATATGCAAATAATAATGAGTAGCGCAGGATTTGAACTTAGACAATTGATGTCAAATCACTCTCAACTTTTGGAAAACCTTATGAAAACACCACAAGTAGAACAGTTTGCTATTTCGGAAACCAATCAGGGTTTAACATGGGACAGTAAACATAACAATTTCTTATATCTAACAAAATCAGAACAAAATCCTCAATTAATTACGAAACGTCAGATATTATCAACAATTTCAAAAATTTTCGATCCTTTGGGTTTAGTGGGAGAACCGATAGTGGTACTAGCAAAAATATTATTAGAACAATTATGGAAATTAAATTTAGATTGGGAGGAAGCCGTACCAATTGAATTTCAACATAAAATTATCGCTTTTATTATTCAATTAAATAATTTAAATCTTATTGAAATACCACAAAAATCACAATTACACTATTCACAAAAACATCAGCTTATTTTACCTGCCATGAACACCAACGTAGTTTGCATGCTGGGGCACAAATTGTATTGTCCAGTTTAAGGCAAAATTTTTGGATCATAAATGGTCGACAAACAGTACGTAGTATTCTTAAACGATGCGTTACTTGTTTTAAATCTAATCCTATTTCGACTTCTCAAAAAATGGGAGAATTACCTAGTTCCCGAATAACTCAAGGACGGGTTTTTTCATCAGTAGGCATAGATTATGTAGGACCCTTTGATTTAAAAGATGGAAAACAAGAAATAGGGTTATCTTGAAGTTATATCTTTGTATATTCGTTTGTTTAACCACAAAGGCAATTCACATTGAACTGGTAGGTGACTTAACGTCGCTATCATTTTTGAACTGTTTAAAACGGTTTTTTTCTCGACGAGGAATTTGTTCATTAATAATGTCCGATAATGCTCCAAACTTTGTCGGCGCTAACAATTATTTAAAAGAAATCAAACAAAACGTTAACGTCCAGTCATATATTTCAGAAAACAATATTCAATGGAAGTTCATACCAGCAAGATCTCCACATTTTGGTGGCCTCTGGGAAGCTTCAGTAAAGAGTGTAAAATATTATTTGAAACGAGTTCTAAATGGTTCACACTTTACATATGAAGAGTTTTATACTCTATTAACACAAATTAGAAACAATTATGAATTGTCGTCTTTTGTTACCCCTTTCAAGTGATCCCAATAACCTTGAGCCGCTTATTATTGCAACCCATTAAACATCATACCAGAATTCAACATAAGCGACGACCTTAAATGAAGTAGTTTGACAAGATTCCAACAAATTCAAAAGGCAACGCAACCGTTTTGGAAGCGCTGGTTGGTAGGCTACTTGAACACACTACAACAGAGGTACAAATGGAAGCTTATCAAAACAAACAAACTCCGCAAAGGGAGATCTCGTTGTTCTAAAAGAGATCAATCAACCTCCATGTAATTGGGCTTTAGCTCAAATCACTGAGCTGCACCCAGGAAAGAAAATTCAGTGCGCACAATGAGTGTTTAAAATAGCAAATACCAAACGTGCCATAACGCAGAGTATGTTTATTTCCTATTGTCAATTAAAAAATGTTAGGTTAGTTTAGAATAAGTTTATAGGTAACCTTCGTATTATAATTTGTAATTATAATCATATTTTAAAATTTGGCTCATTTCAAGGCGACCGGCATGTGTGGATTTTTTAGTTACTTTGTGGGGATATTTTTTTGTTTGAACGTTGAACCAGATTTGACAAGTGACAACTGACAACGAATGAAACAGAAACTGTAATATTTCCTCAAACTACTATCAAATTTAACGTAAGAAATATTTGTCGATTGTTACTCCTCTGACAGATACCCACATATGTTCAGTGTCACTACTTCTATCTCTTTTTCGTTGAAAAGGTCTATTATACAGAAAAGTTGTGAAAGAAATTTGTGATAGTTTCCTTGTTTATAGTGGCCCTGTAAAATAAAAAATAGTGAAACAAAACTTTTCTCTGGAACTAATTATCCTGACACTCACTTTTTGAAAGATAGAAGTTAAAGAACTATTATTATGCTTTATATATGTCGTTGCTAGGTATAATAAAATAAAAATCGAATTGAAAGGTGTAAAGTTTCTCAAATTAATTTAAAAAAGTGCCTTTGTTATAACAACAAGTACAAAATATACTAAATACTATAAAATTAAATCATAAATATATGGACGTTAGGAATGCTTAGTAACTAGTAAATGCAGTGCTGGTTTCGATAGCAAAACTTAATATTCATCTCCTTCGTCACCTTCACCTTCGAGAGAATCGACTGCCACCTCTTCGTAATCTTTTTCTAATGCAGCTAAATCTTCGCGTGCTTCGGAAAACTCACCTTCTTCCATACCTTCTCCAACGTACCAGTGGACAAACGCTCTTTTGGCATACATCAAATCAAATTTATGATCGAGCCTAGGTATAAAAAACAATTTATTTTTTTTTAACGGCAATTCTACATGTTACCTTGCCCACGCTTCTGCTATTGCAGTTGTATTGGACAACATGCATACGGCACGTTGAACCTTTGCTAAGTCACCTCCTGGAACTACGGTTGGTGGTTGGTAATTAATACCGACCTTAAAACCAGTCGGACACCAATCAACAAATTGTATTGTACGTTTAGTTTTGATAGTGGCAATGGCTGCGTTAACATCTTTTGGTACGACATCGCCACGGTACAACATACAGCATGCCATGTATTTACCATGTCTAGGATCACATTTAACCATTTGATTAGCTGGCTCAAAACATGCATTGGTGATTTCGGCAACGGTTAATTGTTCATGATATGCTTTTTCAGCGGATATTACTGGGGCGTAGGTAGCTAAAGGAAAATGAATTCTAGGATATGGCACTAAATTCGTTTGAAACTCAGTCAAGTCAACATTTAAGGCTCCGTCGAATCTCAAGGATGCCGTAATTGAGGAAACTATCTGCCCAATCAGACGGTTAAGATTCGTATATGTAGGACGCTCAATATCTAAGTTTCTTCTACAGATATCGTATATAGCTTCATTATCAACCATAAAGGCACAATCGGAATGTTCCAGAGTGGTATGCGTCGTTAAAATCGAATTATACGGTTCTACAACAGCGGTGGAAACCTAAACATCATTAACTTAGAATTTTGCTCCTTATTTAATTGTTTGGTACCTGAGGGGCCGGATAAATGGAAAATTCTAATTTAGATTTTTTTCCATAGTCGACACTAAGCCTCTCCATCAGTAAACTGGTAAATCCAGATCCAGTACCGCCACCAAATGAATGAAAAACCAAAAATCCCTTTCAACAAGAATAACAATTTATTTAAAAATTGAAATTGATTTGGTGAAAATATACCTGTAAGCCAGTACATTGATCAGCCAATTTTCGCATACGGTCTAAAACGATGTCCACGATTTCTTTTCCAATAGTGTAATGACCACGGGCATAATTATTAGCTGCGTCCTCTTTTCCGGTGATTAATTGTTCCGGGTGAAAAGTTGGCGGTAAGTTCCTGTTCTTACTTCGTCTAAGAACAAACATTTCATGTAACAATTAAAGAAGTAAAATTGTATTTGACAAGGTGAAAATGTGCAACACCCACATATAAAGAATCCAATAACGATGAATTAACCTTTAATAACCTGCTATTACAAAACTATCTCCTACAATCATTTTTAAACATGCACACATACCACACGCAATTATGGATTTATTAATAATAGCGACATTTTCTATCAACCTTTGTATTAAATTTGTATGCATGATTTAAGATCACTATAATTTCATATTGAAATGTAATGTTTGTGGTGCACTCACCTACAACAGTTGGTTCCAAATCTACAAAAACTGCACGGGGTACATGCTTTCCGGATCCAGTTTCACTGAAAAATGTATTAAAGGAGTCATCCCCACCACCGATGGTTTTATCTGAAGGCATTTGACCATCCGGTTGAATTCCATGTTCCAGGCAGTAAAGTTCCCAACAAGCATTTCCAATTTGAACTCCAGCTTGGCCAATATGAACAGATATGCATTCCCTCTAGAAAAAGTTCAAAACTTGAAATTTAATCTATTAATTATGACAACTGTTCAATCCTAATTAATTATGTACGTCATTGGCAAAGCACAGGCGTATGAATAAATTTTTGCATGTATATAATTTTAGTTGTAAACATTCACTAACCCCAGTTAAGGATGAAAATATATTATATGAAAAGAATGTATTTCTGTGTCTTTGTATTGCCTGACAAAAGGTTTAAGGTCAGAATTTTGCAGTAATAGAAATGTAAGATATTTGAAATTGTTTTTATCCTATCTTGCAAAAGATTTGTATACAGAGTGCAACACAAAGAATTTTGATTGGAAGTTATAGAAGACGGAATTATTATATTCCGGATTACATGAACTGAATGCCATCTTGCTTATTTTAAATAGAAATTAGTATTTTTTATTTTATTATAGAATTGGTAAATTTTAAATAGAATTTGTGTACCATATGCTTAAAATTAATCGATAACTCATACAGGGTGTTCTAAACTTAGAAGCCAACATGTCTAAATAAAATAATTTATAGGTTATTTATTTTAAATAGAACACCCTGTATTTTATGTTTTCTGAAACATTTTTTTATGCAAATTTGTCTGGTAAAATAAAATTTTTATTTGTTCTTTTAAATTAACAAACGAATTCGATCACACAATAAAAACAAACTTAAAAGAAATACAACTCACAGTGTAATTAAAAATATAATTTACTCTACTGTCATTATTTTCCTTTTCCTTTCTTCTAACCATCTTCTTCTCTTGTCTGCCTCTTTCATCCACTTTCTACCATCTCCTTTCTCTCCTAGTAAACTTTTTCTCTTCATTCCCTCCACCCTTAATTCCACACAATCTTCTTTTGGATTTCAATATTTATTTTCGTTTTTTTCATTGCCGAGTCTAAACCTAGCTATCACCTTTTTAGTTCTTAGATTGGTAGCCCTCCTATTAAGTACTTTGGAATTCCTTCCACTGTTATATCCACGTATCCCATATTGAATCTTCTATTTGATTATGTTTGTCCCTCTTTGTTATTTCTTCCCTCTCCATCTTTCTCCTGTTTTTAATCTTCTTACTTATTCTTTCACGTAACCTCCTCTTCTATAATATGATTTTCTTTCTTCTTCTCCCTGATTTATTTTTTCTAATTTTACTTCTTTCCAACATTCATACAAATTTCACTATCTTTCCCTATTCTCCATTCTTTCCTCAAATCATATCGATCTTTCTCCCTTATAATAATTTTTTCTTCACTTCCTTTTTAATCATCTTATCTAGCATTTACTTAGTATTTTCCATTTCTTTCACAGATACCGTTATTATTTCGTATTTTTCCCCTTCTTCAGTCTTTACTATAGTTTTCATCGCTTCTTTTATCTCATTTCTCCTATTACATCTTCTTTCTCTCCTCTTCTCGACCCCAGTAGTTATTCCTCCTTTTGCGTCCACTCCTCTTTTATCCCCTTCCACCAATTCAACTTCCCATATGGAGTCCTCTGGCAATTTATTACTCTATATTTGCAATTTCTTCCATCCATGTTTCTACCAGTCCTACCATTTAAAGTTTTTATATTCCCCATTCTGCCTTCATTCTTTATCACAATGTTACAAAATATATTTTACTTTTACTTTCTTTTTATTTCTCTCCTATCATCAATCTCCTTCTCTTTTCCCTTGTCTAGTTTTTATGGGTTTTTTTACCCTTCTCCACTTACCTTTTTTCTTCTCCCCCACCCATAATTTCAAATATCTTATTTTTACCCTGTTTCCATTTCTTTCCATTCTTTTGCCTCCTTTCTTATTCTCACCTGCATTTCCCTTTCCTTATTGTTTATATCCACGTCAATATATATGTTAGTACCTCAGTATGTTTGGTATCTACATTTCCTATACGTAAATTTAACTGTTTTAGAAATGTTTAATATTTGTATAATTATTGTTTTACTGCAATAAATTAAATGAAGACTTAGCATTGATAAACTAAATAATATACAAGAGAAGAAGACGTCGACGAATAAAGTAAATAATGAATTGGTACAATTTGAACCAGTTAATAAGTATCATAAATTTTAAAGATCCTGGAATTACATCATAAATACGAAGAAACTGGAAAGAATATGAAAACGAAATAAATTAAAATAGTGTAGAATAAGGTTTGGTATACTTTAAGAATAATAATAATAATAATAATAATAATAGTAATAAGCACAGCTGAAGATATATGGGAAAAATAATTGAAACAGACATCATTGTGAACAGAGGAAATTTATATTCAAGTTAAGTAATTTCGAAGTTATGCATCGGAAAAACTGGAGAAAAATTCAAGTATAAGCAAGAACGAGAAACTACTAAACAGATGAACCAAATTGTGAAAGAACCGCATTTAGATAAAAATGAAACAAAAACTCAAAAAGAAACCATAGACTACTCCATAGAACATCGAGAACCTTACAAACAGAGAAGACACAGAATACTAGTATAATTAATGGCAATGACGAAGAGATTACAACAAAAGAAATAATAGTAGGTAATGGAAAAATGGAAGGAACATTTTGAAGAATAACTGAATGAAAAGGAACTGAAAACAACGAGCTAGCAAGAGAAACAGAAGAACGTGGTATAAGGAAGGAAGAACTAAAATATGGGAAAGCGTCTTGATGTGACAGATTACAAATATACAGTGACCGGTAAAGTTTGCATCAAATGGGAAAAATTTTTGTAATTGAGATATCCGAAAATTTCTTTTGACAAATGAATTCAGTATATCGAATGACAAAAAACACGTTGATAAATGTCATGTGACCACTGTCATGGCGGCAAATTAAAAAAATACCCCTTAAATATGTAAAAAATGAGGTTAGATGACAAGATATTGAAAAATGCTTAAGAAAAAAGTTTAGAATTAGATTATACGTTTATGTGCAAATTTTCAAAAGAAAATAAAGACTTTTCAAAAATATCAGTTTTCCGGCATTTTTTCCGGAAATATTGAGAAAACAAAATTTTTGCGTTTGATTTTTGTTTAATGTTCTTTATAAACAATTATGGTTTTAAGCAATTAAAAAGAAAAAAATTGCTTAAAATACGAAAATAATACTACATTGTTCTTAATTTTTTGTATGAGCTTATGATCCAGGCAATATTGTAAAAAATTGGTTTAAATTGGGTTTAGAATGGAAGAATTGATCTTTTGGACTATTTTAAAATAAATCTAAATTTGTAACTTTAACCTTTTTGTTTTCTGTAGGCCATTGCAACAAAGTCCGTCCTAAAAAAACAATGTTTTTTGTTCTTTATCGTCCATTGGTAGACTAATAAATAAAAATTACTGGATTGTAAAGTTTATTTGTTGGTTGTATTGTGTTTTATGCAAATCAAAAGCAAAAAAAATTTGTTTTCTCAGTATTTCCGGAAAATGCCGGAAAACTGATATTTTTGAAAAGTTGTTATTTTCTTTGAATTTCATAGACGTAATCAATCTTGACCTTTTCTCTTAGGCATTTTTCAATATCTTGTCATCTAACCTCCCATTTTACATATTTAAGGGATATTTTTTTAATTTGCCACCATGACAGTGGTCACATGACATTTGTCAAAGTGTTTTTTTTTTTCATTCGATATGCTGCATTTATTTGCCAAAAGAAATTTTCGGATACCTCAATTACAAAAATTTTCCCATTTGATGCAAACACTTTGCCGGTCAGTGTAGAATAAAGAGAGGCAAAATATTTTATTAAGTATTACAGATACAAGAATAACTGTCAAAGACTGGACGCTAGCACTAATAAAAGAGAATAAAAAGAGATGATTCTAGATGAGTAACATTACTAAGTAGGTATATGAATGAAAGTATTAGAAAAAATAATACAAAATAGAATTAAATGGTAAGATAAGAGACAATGGAAAAAGAACAAAGTATATTTAGACAGGAAAATAACAAATAAAACAAATAATGTGAGAAAGAAATAAAAAAAATAATACATGTATGAATAAATGTTATAAAGTTGGCCCCAATGTAATATAGCAATAAACTAAACGCAATTATAAGATACAATAAGATATGAAATAACATTTATAGACTAAAATTAATTAAAAAAAAAATTTGTAAAGAAAAGAATGGACAAAGCCAATTTTACATTTAAAATGAACGAGACAATGTATCTGAGGGAATATACGTATGCGGATAAGGTTGTACTGATCACAGGAGGAATTTTCAGAGAGTTACCAAAAAACTTTCTCATTTATATTTTAAGTATCCGTGTACTAATAATCTATTTTTTTTTATTTTTAAACATACTGACTTAATCAAGAAAATCAAGTAAAAGTATGGTTGTATATTTACTGAGTAAAATTAACAAAAAAATTGTACTAGGACGAAACCCAAAAAGTCGGATTTTTGTTTTAAAATACCCATGAAACACCAGACACACGGACTTAAAATTTATTGTAATCCAAATTTTGTTTTCGAACGTTTAATGATGAATTAGTAAATAACAAATTAACAAAAATTTTTAATCAAATAGAAGCAAATGTAAGTATCATAATATTAAAAGTATAAATTTAATAAAAACCAAAAACGTTCGATATTAAACTGAAAATGTCAAACAAATCGGGATTAAATCCACTCACGTGAATATTTTTTTGAATGTTGTAATCAAAGTATTTCATCGATTAGAATCCCAGGAAAAATATTAACTCTTTAATTCCGATATTTCTTGAAAACTAAAATTACATTGTACTTATTCGAGGTACAATGAATATTTGATGACTTGATATAAAAAACAGACAAATAGCTTTAGAAGAACTAAATTTACGTGGAATATAAACATTTAGTATTTTCAGAATCTAAATGTCAATACATTTAGTACCTATACATGCGAACAGCAAATGTATACTAAACACTGAAACATTTTATTCATGAATGTTGTAGAGAAGTGAAAATATTTAAATAATTACTTTTAATCATAATCATTATTATCGTACCTTTCTGTTCCGTTTATAAAACATTTTAGTTTTTTGTTATGATTATATTTTACTGTTGTACCAGTCTCCATTCCCTCCATTGTCAATCAATCAATGTTTACAATCGCAGCAATAGAATATCAACATGTGCATAGCAAAAGAAAGGGCATTGACTTTTAGAAGGGTTGATTAATGATGAATTGAAATCACGGAATTTAGTAAATGAAGGGTATGTTTTTTTGTTATCGGTGCCTTTTCGTTCCAATACTCTTTTTGATAACTGCAAGTGAATTAATGTTAAAATACAATCAATTTACTTCGATAAAATATCCCAATATTGACAATATTATGAGTAAACAAAAATAGTTTATTATTCATATTGTAATTTCAAACAACGTTTTGAGATACGCGCAATTATTCGTTTAAAAACCAAAAATTAATTTAAATCAAAAACCGCTTTATAGGTTTGTTGCGGACAGTATCAAGACGAAGTCTTGAAAATCCAAAGATTTGAGAACAGAATCCAATAATCAACTTTTATATCAAACCAGATTATAGCCTTTTTAAGTTACATAAAATATTGTTCGAAATATTTTACGCATAAACAACAATAAGTTTTGTTGTTTATGTTTGCAGTAGTCCGTTTGATTAAAATATTCAATCAAAGATAGTATGTATTAGTTCTGCATAGTCCAGAACTTAAAATGCAACCATCAGATAGTGGTTTGTCAAAAAATATGAATTTTGTTAAAATCAAATTTTTATTTTGTTTTTTAAATTAACAAAATTAACAAATTCAAGAAATAAATATATATTCCTCCTAACTCCCTCATCCTTATCTTCAATATTTTCTTCTCTTCTCTAATAATTTCAAGCTTTTTCCAATTTCTTTTCTTTTTTCCATCCACTCAGTCCATTGTCTCCCTTCCCCAATAGCGCCCTTCTTGCAGTTTACCACACTCCTCTCTCATATGTTCTAAGTTTTCCCACCCTTCTCCACACAACCTTTATGTCTTCGTCCTTCCACCACTACTTATTTTCTTCATTCTGAATCTCGCTATCAGTCTCTTATCTCATAATTCTCTTTCTCCCGTTAGACAACCGGTTTGTTTAAACTCTTATTTTATTTTCTCCCCCCTTAAATATGCTTGTGAATCCTGATCTTTCCTTTACTATCTCCGCTTCCACACTTCTTCATTCTTGCCTTATCCTTCTTACCTTTTCTCTCGTGTATCCACCTCTATCAAGGTACTTTCTCTTTCCTCTTCTCCATATTTTCCTTTTTGCATTTCTATTTCCTTCCAACATTAATATGAAATCTCTTTCTCCCTCTTGATTTCCATTTTCCATTCATACCTCATCACCCTTCTTCCTGCCTGAATCTTTAACCTCTCTAATTGACCTCTTCATCCACTATATATCCAGGTGTCTCTTTCTCTAGCCCTAGCGTCCATTTGTAGTATTTCCATTGAATTTTCTCCAGTCCCTTCCATCCTCATACCTCCGGTCCATATGTCATTGTCCACTGACTATCTTATCAAATAGCCATCTTCATTTCTCTTTCCCAAAAATCGTTTCTCACATCTCCCATACGTATGCTACTATATAATTTTCTTTGTGTTCTATTTCTTTGATGTACTTTTTATTCTTTTTATTGTTGTTTGTATGTTCATAGTTGAACTTTTCTTAGTATACATCCCAAATATCTATATTTGTCCACTTTCTCTAATTTTTCTTTTCCCCGCCACCATTTTACTTTTTTCCTCTCCTATTTTTTAAACTCTATAATATTCATCCCACATTCACCTCCAACTTTTTCCCCATTAAATATTTCTTAATACCTTTTGTCATCCTTAATCTCCTCCTCTTTTTCCATTACCGCCACTATGTCATCCGCGTACGCAAGTACCCAAACTTTCCTGTTTCTCCCCCACTTGTTTTTTCCTCTTCCATATCTTCTATGTAGAGCGCAAACAAACACGGACTCATGGACATCCCTGTCTTAACCCTCTCCTTGTTTTGTATTCACTTCCTGACTGTCCTCTCACTCTTGTCCTTGCAAAAAGTTTCCTCATAACTCTCTTCTATTGCTCCCACTATGTTCTTGTTAATCCTTTTCTTCTCATGTATTTCCAAAGTAATTCTCTCTCCACCTTGTCTTTATTTTCTTAATTTTTCCTATTGCTTTTCTTGTCTTGTCTTCTGTTCCTCCCAGCATCTTCTTGCAATGTCCCTCAAAATCCTATCCTCCTACGTTTTATTTCTGATTTCCTTCCTCTTTTTCACATTCTTCCTACAAACTCTCATGCTTGTCCTTCACTCCTTATTTCCACAACCTCTCTTTCCAGCTTTTTATTGGATTCTCCTTTTCTTTTTTTTAAACACTTCTTTAAACTAATTTCTTATCTTTCTGAATTCTTCTATGCTTACTCTATCTTTCTTCCATCTTCTTCTCTCCCTTTTCATTTTCTTCTTAGCCCTCCTGACAATCTCGATTCCTCCACTCATTTCTTCTTCCCTAATTCGTTTGCTTTTTCCTATACTTTCTTTTTTTGGTTGCTGCCTCCATTGTTCTTTGATGTTTTTATCTCCTTCTCAGTTCCCATTCCTCTTGTATCTCCTCCCTGTAGTTCTTTATATTCTCCTTTGTCCATACCTTCTTTTGTCCCATCCTCTTTTTACCTTCACATCTATCATCATTCTTCCTTCTTCTCCTATTCTTGCGTTGAAATCCCCTCCTATTATTATTTTCCTTACTCCGTTTTCTCATCGGTTTTTATCAGTCCTTCCCTATTATTTCCCATTTCCTCCTAACCCCTAAAACTGGTCCCCTCCTTGCCCTTCAAATCTTCTTTTCTCTTTCACGAATTGTATCTGCCATACAAACTATTCTGGCATATTATCTTTCCCCTCTTCCTAATCTTTCTTCTCCAACCAGGTTTCCACCAGCCCATTTTAAAATCCCTTACATTTCTCCAAAATTATTTTCCTTTGTTTTTTATTCCTACCACATTCCAAAATAATATCCTGATCTTTTCTTGTCCCCTTCTACTCCCTCCTTTTTTTCATTCGGCCCTCGTTCCATCTTAAGTAATTGTTATTGTTAAAATTTTCGGTTTTCAAGCATTCACACTTGCCTAAATAGGTACAGAGATCTGGAGTAAAATTATTTATTTTAAGGTAAAGTAAATTGCACTTGAGAATAACAACACACTACAACAGAAAATAAAAGACAAAAAGAATAAATGGAAAAAACATTTATCGAAAAAAAAAGAAGAAGACTATGAATTATATAGAGTAGTAGAGCAGTTAAACGCACAGTGAAGGAAGCAAAGAAACAAACATGGGAATTGGTGAAAAATCCTAAGAACAATATGCAAAAAACGAAAAGTTATTCTACGTCACACTAAAGCAGATTAGACGGAAGAAAGCAGAGAGACTGGCTAACTTCATGAAAATATTCTATGCGATGAGAATGACATCATCAACAGACGGAAACAATACTTCACAGAATTACGTGAAAAAAACTCTACAAACTACCTCAGAAATACATTCTTCGGGAAAAAAGAAAAATTAAAACACAAATATATTAAAAGGTGGTAAGGCCCTCATTAACATACGGAAGTGAAACCTGGGTTTTAACAAAAAGAAATAAAAGCTACATAAAGGCAGCGGAAATGAGATTTCTAAGAAAATCCAAAAGATCACCAGAGAGGACAGAGAAATTCAGTAGTAATAATAATAATAATAATAATAAACAATTATTCTTTTTGGCATATAAATGCATAAGAATCGTCAAATAATATAAATCAATAAAATAAATGAATAAAACACTCACAACATATCACAGTATCATTGACCAGTATCATTAAACAATAGAAAATCATTGACTTCATATGGGCAGAGATTTATCAAAAAAAAATTTTAATATACAGGGTGTTTCTGAAAGGTGTGTACATGGCTTTACCAGAGGTTCTATGGCTCAAAATAGACCGTTTGACACCAACTTACCTATAACCAAAAGTGCACCATAAGGGCGCCAGAGGGCGTCAAACTTTCCAAAAAATATTGTATATTGGGAATAACTCGAGAACGGTTTGACGGATTTTGTTCCGCTTTCGTATGCTGGTTGTCTGCTTCTGAAGACGTTTTTCTGTGTAATGTGGACAGATTTCTAATGGCAGGAAAAGTCGCTTTCATACGGGCACTGTCAAATAAATGATAATATTTTAACAACCGTCAACGATACGAAACCAAAATAATTCTGACAAATAAAATGAACAATTTGAAAACTTTAATAATGATAATGTTAATAGTTCGATCAGAAAAAAATTAAAATCATATCTATGCAAAGCAAATCCATACGCTTAGAAATTCAAGTAGAATGATAGTAGGCTATGCGATCATGTCAATACAATTTGGGAACCTTTCTGTATAAACCCTTACGCTCTCCTGACAATTGCCACTGCAAAAGCCCAACACTAACAGCATATCAGTCTGTTCGGCAAATGTGTAGCCCATTTTTCAAGTAGTTAATCGCAAAATAGAAACGTGAGTAATCTTGGAAGATCCGGAAATGAATGTCAAAAATGATACATTTGATCGCATTTCTAAGCGTATGGATGCGCCTTGCAGGGATATGATTTTAATTTTTTTTCTGATCGAAGTAATAACATTAGCGCAATTAACCAAGAAAGAGAAAAGTTTTCAAATTGTCCGTTTTATTTGTCAGAATTAATTTGGTTTCGTATTGTTGACGGTTGTTAAAATATTATCATTTATTTGACAGTACCCGTAAGAAAGCGACTTGTCCTGGCATCAAAAATTTGTCCACATTACACAGACAAACGTCTTCGGAAGCAGACAACCAGCATACGAAAGTAGAACAAAATTTGTCGAACCGTTTTCGAGTTATTCCCAATATACTCGTACAATATTTTTTGGAAAGTTTGACGCCCTCTGGCGCCCTTATGGTGCACTTTTCGTTATAGGTAAATTGGTGTCAAACGGTCTATTTTGAGACAGAGAACCTCTGGTAAAGCCATGTACACACCTTTCAGAAACACCCTGTGTTTTTAATTTTTTAATACAATTGATTTGTTTTACGTAGTCTGGCAATTTGTTAAAAAATTTTAAACCAATCACGTTAGGGTTGTTCTGTGCTACCCGAAATGATGGTAATCTAAAATTAATATTGGAGCGCGTGTCGTATGAGTGAATCATGTTTTGAGTAACAAACTTACGTTTGTGAGTAAAACGTATTTGCTAATTGGAAAAGTTGAAGATAAAACCCATAGAGAGGATCGCGAAGAAAGAGAACTGAGCTGACTAGAACACATACTTCAAATGAAAGAATCACTAAGCAAGTGTATGAAGCGAAAAGTTAAGGGAATAACAAGTCAAACAAGTGACTGAAAATCGAGGAATAAGCTAGGGAGAAGTGAGGAACATTAGCACAAGACAGGAAGGAATTGAATATAGTAGTATAGTATACATGTAATTAATACCACAATAATAACATTACATAAAATGTAAGTAAGATGTAAATAGTAATTAAATACATAATACACCACCCAACGGTTTAAATGGACCTCAGATTAAATAAATAAATTGCACTTGTCTAATTTATGTACAACTTTACAATACTTTTTAAAGCACCATTTTTTATTTTACAGTACTTTTTATTAGACATTTTTCTGTACCATTATACAATAAATCGTGCTTGTTGATTTAATGTTGTTTGGTAAAATTTGTATTAAGCACGCGAGTTGCTGTATAATGTTATACGTTATTTCTTTTGTTATGGACATTATTTGTACAATATAATTAGTAAATTAAACTATAACAGTAGGTAATTTTAGGAAAGTACCTCAACAAATTGTTTTTTAATGCAAATGAAGTATCGAAGTTTAAACCTTACAATTTTAGAACTAGATAAAAACTGTATCCGGTTTATCTTAAAACGGAAATAGCAGTGTTATTTTAAATCCCGCATATGCTTGTACATAAGTGAACTTGTTAGAAACTATTTCGAGTAACGTTTTTTATAAAGTTAAATGAGTGCGTACGTAAATAATTGTAAGGCATTATTAGTTCTTAATATGTAGTAAGTATTATTTGAATTAGATAATTCTTTCTACTTTATGCAATATCCTTAGGGTAGGTTTGTAAAAAGTAGAATTAAATTTAATTGCAATTAAATAATTAAATCGACATCTTATTGGCGAATCTTTCAAACTCAACCAATGAAATGCCAAATTAACTATTTAATTGCAATCAAATTTAATTTGACTTTATATAAACCGATCCTTAGTATTTTTAATCATTTTAGTTTGAAAATTTTGACACCCTTTTTTTTCACTTTTCCAACGAATTAGATTTTATCTCCGACGGCCGGATGGCGTCCCTCCGTATATAAACAAGATATCAAGAAAACCACCCGTCAGATTTTTTGAAACTTTGTACATGAACTTGATTTATAATAGATGAAACCCCCGTCCTATCGGAAGCAAACCAAATAAAAAAAAAAACCTCGTTGGTAGATCCCCGTCACGCAAACCCTCCCCATTCGCCCCCTATGCTCCATTCTAAGTCCAACCATATTCTTGGCTTTGGCCTAGCACCTATATTGGCCGATGGGCAAAGAAACAGACAAATTTTGAATCTAGTACATAGATTCCACAGATTTTCAATTTTTAAAATATTTAGAAAAATATTCATTTCACACATTTTTGTTTCAAATAAAAATTGTTTATAATTTAATTATACACAGCTTTTCTTTAAACTATATTTTGATCCGATAAGTAATTAAGATATAACAATCACGTGACAATAATTGTTGTAACAATATCTCCAACAATATCAATTTTACAAAAAAGTTGAAGGAAAAAAGTTGTTGAAAATTCTATTGTCTATCGAACCATTTTTTTTAAAACGCAATTTTATTTTCACTTATCGTGGCGATGTCGAGTTCTGCTGTAAACACTTATTACACATTCTTAATTTATTTATTGAAATGTACCATTTTTAATTGCAGCTGCAGGAATTATAGTTATTTTACCAACAAATTTTCCGTTTATTATTTAAAGAAAATCCTATAGCGCCATATTGTTGACAACATAATTTACTGATTACGTACCAATTTTCTAGAACATTTTTTCAAGCCAATTTCGCCAAAAAGTTCATGGTCTTTATAAGGTAATTTATTGTTCAAACAACTAATTTCGAAGAAAATCCTTCAAGCCGCTTTTGAAAAAATAGAAATTTTTGAAATTAAACTTAGAAGATAAAATTTTCTTTTAATTGAGTTTTTTCGGAAAACCGAAGTTACCCATTTTATAAACATTGTAATCTACAATATTTAAAGAAAATAGTTTTGGAAAAAATGGATTTTATCAATTTGGCACCCTTATTTTAGATTTGTACACATTACATACTTTTTCTTGAGAAAGAAAGAAATTGTGTAATTTAATTTTGAATTCATATATGCTGAAAGTAGAGTGGAACTATTAAAAAAAATCAAAAATTCTGGTAAGTTAAACGGTTATTCAATGAAAATCTGTGATGAGATCTGTTTGAGGTGGTAAAATTAAAGTAAATCGGTTTTAGTCAATCTAAAAGTAAAGTGTAATTTAAACATTGATTAAAATAAAAAAAAATTAATATCCTTGATAAAATACACTCTTACCTTTTAATCAATACGAACTTAGTTTAAGTTCTTCTAAAATTTTCCTACAGAAAAAACAAGCATTGATTGAATCGAAGTCGTATCCAAAAAGTATTGTTTAAGATTATTTCATTAATCGCCATAGTGTAACAACAGTAGACATAAAAAACGAATTTGTCTGAATTTTTTACAGGTGTCGGTTGACGTCACACTACCAAGTGTTCTACTAAATAGTTCGGAAGATGTCGAAAATATGACAGCCATATAGGCTGTGTCAATGCACTAATATATTTATATCAAAGATCATTTTTAAAAGCAATTCAATGAAACTAGAAATTATCGACGGGTTATCCAAATTTAAATCTTGATTATCAAATTTTCGAGGCTGCAGATCGACAAAGATAATATTTTTTGACCCGAAACTGCACTCGTGACCTTCACATTTGGATGAGGCAGTTTGCCAATACGTTAACTCGAAAGACTGACTTCAAATTGTAGACTGCAGAGATGACAAAACAAAAGATGACACTAGTGAAGATGAAATATTATTATTTCTTGCTAAAAGAAATGCCAATGCCGAATAAAAAGATTAATTTCAGGAACTACTACCAACCAATGAAAATTACCAGACCAAACAACTATTTTTTAACTGTTTAACGATAGCTTTCATCTTAAAGCTGTACTTTGAAAAAAATATCCAAACGAAACTACTAACCCCTAAATTGATCATATGTCAGTACGCAAATAATTAGTTTATTAAATTCCATTCATTTGCTCCAAATAATCACTTTATGTAGTGCTTACACAGTTCCACATACATTCAATTAGAAAATAAAAATTAGGTAACGAGATATCTTCTAAAGCGCCCCACGTTGGGTGTCAAAATACATTACAAACTTTAAAGATAAAATAAAATATTACGCCGATTGTAAACCATTTGGTTGATGTAATATTTTTTGCAGGTCCTTTTGATCCAATACTATTTGCTAATGTTACTTTTTTTTTATTTTATGATAAGAAAACTAAACTAAATGTTATGCATACAAAACTTTTAAGTTGATTGACATTGATGCAAGAAACTTGAAGAAGTCACGCAAAACTGGTTCATTACACAATACATACTACTATTTTCTAGTCTAATTATCCACATCGGAATAAAATTTAACAATGTTACGTTTCGTAGCAAAAGGCCCACATATGGAATTTTAATGCATGTGTAGTTTAAAAAAAACTAGTTAATAATTCAAATGTGTGATTAAGTTCGGTTAAACGTAAGAAACTACAGAATAAAATTCTAAAAGAAATTAAATTAAATTAACTTAGAGTGCAAACTAACAATTACTTTCGTGACAAAAATAATAATAGTAAACTAAGTTTAATAACGGATAATTAAATAATTACGTAATTAATGGTTTACGAATCTTCTATATGTGATGAACTGATGTCACGCATTACTTCTTCCAGAAAAAACTTATTAATAATATGGGTGCGTTCTAAAATTGGACCATTTTCCAATTGGCTGACTAACAACAATTACCACATCGGTGCATAATAAATTCAAAAAAAAATTTGTTTCAAAAGGGCAATGTGCGGCAACAACAAATTCGTATATAAAACAATTATTTCAGGGTACTGATTTACCTCAATATTGATTATGGTTCGTTGTACGTTAAAATTGTCCCCAATTTATGAGGTGGGTAATTCTATTTCTGTTAAAAACTTGCATAAAAAAAGTGACTCTAATTTCAGAATGTTAAATTATTAATTATTGTACTTGAACTCAACCTTAAATTATAGACGGTGAATGAACTACATATTCTTGTACTGATTATTTCTTGCAATATAAAAACATAAGTGATTTGCACATATTAACTAAAACGTGTTATAAATAGTCATAGCATGTACATTTAAATGTTATGATTAGTGCCATTAATGTATTTCTTCTTGATTTCATGCATTTGTGACTAAAACGTTTCACATACAGAAAATTATTACATTATTTGCTGTGTGACCAACATGTTTACAATGGAACAAATATTTTACCCTATTGATTTATATTTTGTTCGATTACTTAATAGTTATATCAAGTTTTATTATATTGATATTGCAAGGTATTTAAGCATTTTAATGAATTAATATTTATGACACGCACAACAACAACAACAAAAATAATATGTATAAAATTATAAAAAAACTTACCATTTTTGCTAGGACTTGAAGGTAGGTGTAATGATGACAAAGGATGGGGAAGTATCACGCAATGTCAGCGATGTAACAAATGCGAAACAAACATTAACAGAGAATGCGTTCGAGCTTTTTAAACTGTCGCGAGCCTAAGATATTGCGCAGTACGTACCTGCAATTACAAAAGTATTATAAAAAAAGTATTTCCATTAGTTGTCATGTTGCTTATTTTCTAAAAGATAGGTCACCCTATTTACATAATAAAATTCAAAATTAGACGAATTCTAGGGACTGATTAGTGCGTGTAATTTGACATGTAGTACCCACATTGAATATATCATTTAATTTATTAAAATGTCTCATTTTGCGTTATTAATGATTTGTGGTCAAATTAATTTTATCCTAATTAAGAAAATGTGGTGATTAAGCAAAGTTTTGGTAATTTTTTTAAACCAATACAATATTAACGTAAGCAGGTACATATTAGGAACCGCAAGTTAGAAATGATTATATTATGCTATTTGATTGTATTGTATGTATTTATTTTTTTTCTTCTTATACAAATTAACAAAATGATTTGGTTTTATAAAAAAAATCCAATAAAAAAAAAATAAAAAAAAATTCACACTTCTTCCCCTATTAAAAACTCTCACTCTATAAAATTACCTTAATTTTTCTGTCTTTTCAATCCTCCTTTCTATCACCGCCTTCATCCAATTCACCCCTTCTCCTCCCTCCCCTCATCTTCCCTTTCTTCCTCCCCTTAATTCCCCACACTCTTCTCGTAGATGCCTTATATCTTCCCACCTCTCTCCACACAATCTACACCCCCTCTTGTCATCATCTATCCAATATTTGTTTTCGTTCTCCTCATTACCACACCTAAACCTTGCTATTATTTTTTTTTCTCTTAAACTTTTTCCTTCTAAAATATATCTTGGTAATTCTTCTGTAACTAGTCTAATATATTTTTCGTTGTATCGTCTTTCTCTATTTTTGTTCTTCTTTCTTGTATCTGTGTGTCTCTATCTCGTATCATTATCTCCTCTTCTATACTCCTTCTTTCTTCTCTTATTCTTTCTACTTCTTTCCTCGCATATCCTCCCCTTTCGTAGTACTGTCTCCTCTCATCCTGTCCGTGTTTTATCTTTTTGATTCCTTACTTCCTTCTAGCACTCAGTTAAGATTTCCTTTTGTCTACATTTTCTTGTTCTTTCTTCATATAATGGCTATCTTTCCCGTCTGCACTCTTATTTTCTCAATCTTCATTTCGTCCTCCACTATATTTCCGGGTGTCTTCCTGTCCAGCCCCATTGTCCATTTCCAATATTTTTCTTAGTATTTTCTCAACTTTCCATCCCCATATTTCTACTCCGTAAGTCATAACATTTCTAACCAATTTATCAAAAAATCCACCTTCTCTTCTCTATATCGTTTACCTTTTTTCGCTAGTTCTCTTATATGACTGTTGTCCATGTTACCGTATCTTAACTTATATCCTAAATATTTCCATTCGTCCACGCTTTCTAATTCTTTCTCTCCCCACCACCATTTTATCTTCTTCCTCCTCCGTCTTTTTTTGAAAAATCATTATTTTTGTTTTGTCCACATTTACGTATAGATTCTTTTTTCCAAATATTTTCTTATTACCTCTGATACCCCTTTCATTTCTTGTTCGCTTTTTTCTAGAACCACCATGTCATCCGCATATGCCAATATTGTCACCTTTATGTTCCCTATCACTATTCCCCCCTTTTGATGCCTTCGTATTTCTTCCTCCATGTCCTGTATGTATATCGCAAAGAAGCTTGGACTTAATGGACATCCTTGCCTCAGCCCTTTTCCTTCAGAAACCTCCCCTAATTTTCCCCACTCTTGTTCTACTTTTTAGTTTTCTCGTATAACCTCTTGCACTAACTCTTCTCTTATCATTTGCTCTCTCAGTGTCTTTCATAATTTATTCCTATTTACATTATCAAATGCTGCTTTTATATCTAAAAACATATACTTTTTCTCCTTTCTTTTCTAGTTCCTTATTAACTATTTGTTTCAGTATATATACAGTCACCGGCAAAGAGTTTGCAACAAAGTCCATCCTAAAAAAACAATGTTTTTGTTCTTTACCGTCCATTGATAGACTAATAAATAAAAATTACTGGATTTTGAAATTTATTTGTTGGTTTTATTGTGTTGTATGCAAATCAAACGCAAAAAATTTTGTTTTCTCAATATTTCCGGAAAAATGCCGGAAAACTGATATTTGTGAAAAGTCGTTATTTTCTTTTGAAAATTTGCACATAGACGTATAATCTAATTCTAAACAACTTTTCCTTAGGCATTTTTCAATATCTTGTCATCTAACTTTACGTTTTACATATTTAAGGGATATTTTTTTAATTTGCCGCCATGACAGTGGTCACATGACACTTGTCAAAGTGCTTTTTTTTGTTATTCAATATGTTGAATTCATTTGCCAAAAGAAATTTTCGGATATCTCAATTACAAAAATTTTTCCCATTTGATGCAAACTCTTTGCCAGTCACTGTATATTATCCATAGTTCTTCTTTCCTTCCTAAAACCTGCCTGCCAGTGCAATATTATCTTTTTTTCTTCTATCTCTTTTCCAATCTGTTTCTTATAATCTCTACGTAAATTTTGTATCCTGTAGTTGTTATACTTACTCCTCTGTAATTCTTTACTTCTCTCGCTCCTCATTTATATATCGGACATATTATAACTTCTTTCCATTCATCTAGCAATCCCTCTCCTTTCTATATTTTATTAAATATTTTTCTTAACCTTTCTCTCATCTTCTCCCCTGTATACTTCCACTGTTCCGCCTGCGTTCCATCGGTACCTTCTGCTTTTCCCTTTTTAACCTTTTTTAATGCTTCATCTAATTCTTCTTTTGTTATTTCTCCATTTCTTTTCTTTCTGATTCGCCTTTTGTTTTCATTTGGTTTTTCATGTTCTCCTTCTAATAGTTCCATACAGTATTGTTTCCATCTGTCTTCTTCTATCCTTACTCATTTGCCTTTGCCTTTCCTCCTTATTTTGTTAATAAATTTCCACGCTTCCTCTTCATTTTGTATTTTCTTTATCTTCTGTTCCATTTCCCTCTTATACTATTCTTTTCTTCTTACACATTCTTTTTTGTGTTTGACTCTTAAATTCTTATATTCAATTTCTATTTTTCGTTTTTTGCATTTCCTTCTTCCTCTTCGCATTTCTTTTTCGTCATTTCACATCATCTATTCCAACACTCTTTGTTTTTTCCTACCTCTTTTCTGCTTATTCTATACCTTCTCCTTTCCACTGCTTCCTCCATTTTTTTACCACTATTTTCATTTCTTCTTGCACTTCTTCTTCCGTTTCCTGATCTTCCTCCATCTTTAATTTGTATAGTTTCTTCTGTCCATTGTTTGTTCATCGCCCATTCTTTTTTTTCTTCCTCTATTTCTTTCTTTTCTCCATTAAATATAAAAACTTCCAGTGGTTGATGATCAGATTGTTCTTCATCATATAATGCTATTTTTAACATACAGGGTGACCTGGATCTAAATGTACATACGTCACCACAATATAGAGGCCATCATGGTGGTTCTAAATAACCCACCTTTGTATCTCAGGCGCTTAAAAAAAAAAAAATTTTAAAATGTTTCTATTTGGTTTATCTCAGTTAAATTTCTGTTCTGTATAACAACATTTTGGGTATAGTATTTTAAAGCGGCTGAAATACAAAATACCTCCACCCAAAATAAACAATTTGTATCGGGTGCTAAAGAAATTATTTGTTTATAAGTGTATGATGTTTTTTTGTTGATTTCTAAAGAAGAAAATTTGTCATTTTTTTAATATTGATTGTTTAGTGCGGCAGCTTTAGAAAGTATGTCATTCGAATTATATTTTTTTGTACTTTCTAAATAAAAATATTTTTTCAAAAAATTTGATATACAGGGTGTTGAATTTTATAAATCGAAATCGACAATTTTTTTTAAATACGGACCTGTCAAACAACAATTTTACATATGGCATTTTAAAGAGACTGAGATACAAAACATTTTCACCAAATATGAACATTCTATACGGGGGTACTTAAAAAGATATAAATAAATATGTGCCAAATATTATAAATCACCCTGTATCTGGATAATCGTGGAAGATGGAATCACTAAAGGTGGGTTATTTAGAACCACCATGATGGCATCTATCTTGTGGTGACGTATGTACATTTAGGTCCAGGTGGCCCTGTATAATTAAAATTGTATCAATTTAATTAACGTGGTCAAAAATCGATCGAAATCTGATGAGGTTTATTCCTTCAAATCTTCTTTAATGTCAAGACAATTGTTAGACCTACTACATTATTAATAATCAAATGTGAAAATTTCAGTCACAATGTAAATGAGATATATGCATGTGACTGGATATTAGTATTCTGTGCCTTTTTCAATTAGACGCTATCAATTAAGCTCGGGTATGATTAAAATGTTTTATGTTTTACGACGATTTTTTCTTTTAATTGTTATCGTTTTCAGGACTCTTAAAGAAAATATAACAGGCGTTGTTAAATATCGCCGACGTTTCGCCGAATTCTATGGGTGCCAATTTAAATTTAGTTATGGAAAAGCTTCTTACTTTTACTTGCACTTCAAAGAATCCTGAGAAGGATTTTCGTGCCATCAAACTTGGTGTTGAATGATATCCTCATAGAATCTATCTTCGTATTTGATAACAAATATAACACTGTTGTTTGAGATCACCGTTTTCGTGACGGTAGCCAACAAAATGGTTTTTAAATCCAAAAGAAGTGGTAGTCACTATAACTAGATCCGGAATATACGGGAAACAAGTTCATTGTTCATCATACTACGCTTGTAACGGTTGCGGTTCACAAATAATAAGAATAAAATAAAGTGACGAGTCTAGCGATGCAACCTAGAGAAGAAAAAACAATATCTGGCTCGAAATAGCGTATTAAATTTGTGGAGATCTCGTATTTATAAGCGTTAGCACAGAAGAGAATTAAAAGAATTAACTGTTGCGTAACGAGGCGCCACCTGCTGGGTAACAGAAAGAAATAAAACCGACCAACAGGAGTTCACTAGGTTTTACTTAAGGTCTACAACAAACAAATCAGAGAGACAAAAGACATATAAATATAGAACATACAATTTAAAATATTTGGAGAATCTAGGAGAAACGAGAGAGTCTGTCGCATGAAATTTGCGTGCATTAGCAATAACCAATTAGTTATAGTTCGCGTTTGCATATGTCGCAATTCGGTTAAGTTTTTCGTTTATTAACCCCAAAATAAAAGTAGCGTACCAATTTAAGATGGGTGATTAAGGAAACTCGACGTACCCACGGTGACTTAAAAACTAATATTACACTCGTTCTAATACGGAATGTAGCTCCCGCCAATCCAAAAGGCCTTTTGTTTTAGCTTACCCCACAATAATGACAGCGCCCCAACTCTGAGGGAGTTAGTGCCAACAACAACGAGCGTCGGTGGATGGAGACTACCCCGAATAACAATTCGCTTAAACGCTAAGGATACAACCGCTTGATGTCGCGTGTACTAAAGTTTCGAACGCATGCAAAATGAATTGGTTCCTTAAAACGATAACTTAGCTGTATACTGATGCATGTAGTTCTGATAAGGAAGGTCCTTGCTAACGACAGCCAGTTGACAGCTACTCAAAGATCAGTAGGATTTCTCTGAGAAGAAGTAGACGACACAGCTCTGGGAGCAGATTGTTGCCTTTGCAATAGAAGGCGCGCCGCGTGCTTGACCCCAACCGCTGAAGTATGATCGGCCGTGTAGCTTCGAGGTCGACGACAGCGTGATAGTAGGGCACGTTTTGTGTAACAAAGGATTTCCAATTGCTCGTTCCAGCGCCCCCAGGAATTATCCAGACAGTCAAATATGAGTAGAATATGAGGTCCAGACACGTGCTAAAGCATACGTAATTGGCAATTAATACAACCACTAAACTAACCAAAGAAATAGCAAAGAAAACCACTTACGGCGTAAATCGGTCGGATTTATGTTTCCGCACTCATTTATCGTGCAATTATTGAAGCCACGTTGAAATTTCACTTGTCATTTTTTGCTTTGTGAAACACTCGCCAATCGCCCAAAAGGAAAAGAAAGTTCCAAGATGTCTGCCCGTCGTTTCGATTAAAAATTCCGAAAATACCGATCCACAAATAGGAAAATTCGTTGCATGTGCGGTAAATTTGATTCTTGTCGCAACGCGCAACTCGAGTATTTTGGACCGTAACACGCTACGCTTGCCTTCAACGAACAAAAATTAACAACGGATACCCCTTTTTTGCCCTAAAACTTAAGGATAATTTGGTGAAACTTTATTTTCTTGGGTAACAAATCATCATCAAAACTACTGCATTGCTCAAAGACAGTCTACTCTACATACTAAATAAACCGTGAGCAATACTTACGTCACAATTCCAGTCACAATACAAAAATGCACTTTTTCCCGTCACTATGCAAATTTATCCGACCATCTTTAATTGTTGCAAACCATTTTTTGAGTATTTATTTTATACAGGGTGTCTTAGCGAGACCGTTTATTAGAAGTTTATCGAGTTCCAACTAAAACAAAAATTTGAAAACTTATAATTAGGTGTAATTGATCACCGCCTATTCATCTTAAATATTTTCAGACTTCCAGAACTTCCGGTTATATTGGAAGTCGCTATTCACTTTGTTATTTTAAATGAAACACTATGTATATTTTTGCATTTTTAAATGGGATTCATAATTTTGAATATGGGTGAGTTTCCTCCAAAATTTGTTTGATAATCTGTATACTCTAAAAAGAGTCCATCTAGGTGGAGAAGGTAGGTATGTACATCTAACTCAGTAGCTTGTAATTGCCGACATTTTGCCCACCATTGTGTGGGCTTTATCGAGGCTGTTTACAAAAACGAGTTGATAGTAACCTTAATAATTACATTCATTAATGGATGATAATGTGAAAATTTCAGTAAATAAAACGCATAGGCACAACACACTTGGAGTACAAACCATTAATTGTTTGTATTAAATGTGTTGTATTTTTATAAATGTTTTTAAAATTTTTAAAAATTGATGAATTGATGAATGTAATTGTTAAAGTGACTATCAACTCGTTTATGTCGACAACGTTTACAAAACCCACACAAGTGAGGATTGGTCGTAGCCCAGACATGATTGTTATCCCTGTTAAAAATAATTTCACGTAAAAACTTAGATCGTCCGTCCAGATAAGTTTTCTAAAAATGTGTTTGCCAGGGAAGAGACCTTTGACCTCGAAGATACAGCATTTCACACAAGTTAACTCTATCGTCATGAGGATGAAGGTTTTGAACTAACGAGAACTTGTAATCGTAGTAGTGGTGCCTTCTTCAAGATCCTCCACTAAGCCAAGGTATTCAACTCTTCCATGGTAATTAACTATAGTTTTTTATTAATTTAAAACTTTACCAATTCTTCCAAAATGCAAAAAAAAATGCTTTTATTCTTCTAAATTTACCTTTTGTCACCAGAAGAAGTGTGGATAGTTTTGGTTAAATATTGTCCAAGTTCTATTAATAATTTTGTCCGTGTAAAGAAGTAGTTTAAAAACTTCTCGATTTGTGTAAACATTATTTTTGTTATTGTTATCTATTATAACTTTTTTTTTAGCAATAAGGAAATTAAATCAAAGACATCAAAAACTTTTAAAAAATTATTTCTCGTATTCACAACAATTCATAGCATTCTCGACATAATGGGTAGTGAATTAAAATTTTTCGTTTTTTGGAAATAACTCAAAACGATTTGGTTTTGGTGATGTAATTCTGCTTTGTAGAAAATTTTGTCTGCAATTCGACTACGGAAAATAGGGCTTACAAAATTCTGAATAATATAAATTTATAAATTGTTTTTGGGCAAACATTGAAATTTCAACAAATACCTACGGTAAACTATACTACAAGCTTAATTAGATTTCAACCTATTTCATTTCAAGTATGAGTTACTGCCCATTTTGTAAACGTGAAACAGCTGCCAGAATTTCGGAAAAGAATTTTTATCTCAAAAACAGTAACCGATAGACATGTTATAGACGGAATAAAAAAGATTCAAAATATACATAGTGTTTTATTTAAAATAAGAAAGTGAATATCGACTTCTAGTATAATCGGAAGTGCTGGAAATCTGAAAATATTTTAGAACAATAGGATGTAATTAATTACTTTCAAATTTATATTTTGACCAGAACTTCTAATGAAGGATCTCGCTGAGACACCCTGTATAAGTTACTTAAAAATTTATTCAGAAAATATCATTTCTCTCCAGGGTTAAACAACAGATGCAGGCGCACATTCAAAACAAAACTATAACACCGCGTTTCTGTTGATTTTGGCACAAAGTTTGATTCTAAAGTCTGGTAACAATTTCACCTTTATTCTATGTATGATTCACAACACAACTTATTTCGCATCTAAGTCATAGATAGCTACAAACCATATGTAGTCTTAGACATTGGAAACCGTTGAAGTTAAAAACACTTTTGAAGATAATCGACAATAATTTTTGTATATGTATAAAAAAATAAAATCAAGACCAATTATTCTATTTACGATTTCACATAAAACATAGTGTCACGAGATTCTTATTCGTGGTGATGCGAACGTTAGTTGTTATTCTTATACTTGAAGAACCTGTTCCGTAATGTAGACCTGGAAGCCATCTTGATCAAAGGAAAGGAACACTAAACTGCAGCTAATTCTTCTTAACAAACAGAAAAACACCAAAAACTGCACATTACGGAACAGGTTCTTCAAGATTAAAATAACGGTATCGCTGATAATGATAGCTTATCTATTGAAACACGTGTCCGACTAAAGTTTTTGGTGTTTTTCTGTTTGTTAAGTTAGTTGTTATACTTTCAGTTTGTTTAATACAAATTCTGTCAGACTTCTTTTTAATTTAAACGAAAATGAGCCTTCTTTTTGAACCCCGTCCTTACTACAGTTTCAAACTTTTATGGATTCTTGTCGATTGCAAATACGAAAACTTTATGATCTTAGAAATTTAAATATTTGTTCGTTTTTCACAAAAGACATTTTTAAGTTTTATATTTTTGACGCAAATTCACCAGAAATTAGGTAAAATTATAGAAGATTGTATTATTAGAAGCAAAAATTAGACTTTATGCCAAACGAAGTGAGTCAGTTAAGGCAAGCCAAGCACATAAAGCCATTTTTGCTCCGAATAATATATACACTTTTTTAAACGAATAAATTAGAAAGAATAAATTATAGGATCAAGCGAATAACTCTGAAATACCTAATCTCTATAATTTTGTGTGGTTACAATGCAAGCAGAAACAAAATTTAATTGAAAAAACTCAAAGCGTTGTAACGATTGAGATTTACAACTAACGACGGTTCTAGAGGAACAACCTAAAAAAGAAACAACCAAAGGAATCAATGTAGCGCACTAGGTTCGTGGAGAATAAAGTATTTATAATAGTTAGAGCAGCAGCGTCCGGCTTTGTCGTAGAGTGGGGGGTCCTTAAAGAGTTCTAAGAAATTAAACTGCTGTCTAACAAGGCGCCACCTGCTGGGTAAAAGAAAGAAATAAAACCGACCAACAGGAGATCAACATGTTTTACTTAAAACCTAATACGCTAGATCAAACACAACAATTAGTCCTAAGAGAAAAACAAACAATTCAATAACACAACAAACAAATCTTATATTAATAGGAGAATGTGATAAAAATAGAGAGACTGTTGCATATATTTACGTACGTTAGCAGTAGCCTCGCTTAATAATAAGTAAAGTTCGCAATTAATGTGCCGGATGCACAGGTAAGCTTTAGTTACACCAAAATTAATGTTAACGTTCCAATTGAGGATTGGCTAATAGGAAGACTCTGCGTACACATATCACTTACACACGGAGATTTATCTGGTCGAACATGCAACGACACTGACTTAAACTAAGATTACAAGGGGTAAGTACCTCCCACAAACCTAAAAGGCCTTTGGTTTTTGCGTCAACCGCTCTAAGTGAAGTCCCCGAGCCCGTATTGAGCTGGTTAAAAACGTTCGGTTGTGGAGAGTACCACCAAATAAAGATTTACTTAAGAACTAAAGATCAAGCCGTTTCATGTCATATGTACAAGAGCTTCATGCGCATCAACAATAAATAAGTTACTTAAATAATGAAACTTAGCTGTAATCTGATTAATGCAGTTCTGAGAGTAAGAGTTTCCTGCTAGCGACGATATCGACAGTTCGGAAAGTTAGGTAACCCCAGGATTCCTCTTAAGGGAGGTGTGCGAAGAGAAATGGAAGGCGATAGGCTTCCTCGATGAAGTTATGAAGCATAACCAACCCCTGTTAGACATGGTAGCCACCGGTTGCCTGCAGTTTATCTAATGCGAAACCTTAGTGTGGTGTTTAATTGACAAGGAAGGTCTTAATCAGCTACTCCACCATCCTCAGGAGTTATTCAGGTATAACACTCAGCAAAATCATAAGATCAAGAAACGTGCTAAAAGAATTTCACGTGGCAATTAAAATTAATACAAACAGAAAAAGAAAAGCAATGTGTGCTCACGGTGAATTTAGCCGGATTTAAACTTAACCAATAATTTTTATTGGAAATCTTGTAACACACATAAATGATCTCTTCTTCATCTCTTGTGTGTTTAGAGAAAGTTTTTCAAACATTCAAAACAGAAACCGACGGCCATGTCGGATTCGGAATTAGAGTGCAATCCGTCCAAAGTTCTTCAAGCAGCCAGATCCTCAATCGAAAATTTGCTACCATCCAAGTCGAGTAGCGCCTATAAAATGTCTTTTTTGAAATGGTGTGTACAAAAAAGTGGGAGCATAGCCTAGCGGATAGCGCCAGTTTAGTAAACTGCCACCGTTCGTTGGATTCCAGTGATGGCGAAAGATTTTCTCGAGTCAATTTAGAAGATCTACTCCTACCGTGCTTCGTAGGGTACGTTAAGCCGTTGGTCGCGGTTACTATACTTAACACCTTTGGTAGTCGTTAAAATATATTACATCCACTTCTAACACGTCTGGCAAGCGTGGAAGTGTACAGAAAAAGTAACGGTGTATTCCGAAACCTATTTTTTCGGAATTGGTTAAAAACATGAAAAGTTCTTCGTTATCGTCTTATTATTCGGCATTATTAAATCTGAAGAAAAATGTAAACATCACGAGGTATCTGAAGCTACGTGATTTTCTAAAGAAGAAAGAGGAATGTTACAGACCTAAGAAAGCAAAGGTTTTAACCAAAGAACATCTTCATAATTTCATGTTTGTTGCTCCAGATGACAAGTATCTGGAAACAAAGGTAACTACTGCTTTACTGCTTTGCTTTGTAGTGTATGTATTAAATCTCCTACATTTCCAGATTCTTTTATTATTTGGTGTTTCTGGGGCATGTCGATGCCATGAACTTTCAAAGATAAAAATTAAAGACATTGTAGACCTTGGATCGCTACTGCTAATAAAAATTCCCGACACCAAAACAAGACAGCCATCGTAGGAGACGCACCTATAACTAAATATAGACAATACGTTAATTTGCGTTCAACAGAGATTCTTTTTGAAATATCAAAATGAAAAATGCTACAGAATGGTGATGAGCTTACATAAGCTAGGTAATGCAACAATAGAGGTTGCATCGTATTTAAATCTCCCCAACGCAAAGTACATAAGCATTTCTTTAAAAAGAACCTTAACGATTTTCCTGGCAGACAAAGGAGGAGATCTTACTACTCTAAAACGTCATGGAGGGTAGTTCCGTCGCTGAGGGTTATATGGAAGAATCTATACAAAATAAAAAGGATATTGCTATTTAAATTTTTCAACCAAATAATCCAATCTAATCCAACAGTGAACCTAGTACAAGTTGATTACCTCGACGATCTGTAATTGAAAACCTTAATTTGGCAAATATTAATAAGACTTAGGTGAAATACGTAAAAGTAGTCTGTTTCAAAACCCAAGCTTAAATAATTGTACTATTACAATAAAATCTCTTTTGTTTGTCTGTACAAGGTTCATATGTTTTCATATGTACCGGGTATCCTGTTTTTGATATAATTAGGGGGTTTCAGGTATTTCGCGAATTGATTGGGAAAAACGTGATCGGGACCCGATTTTTTGAGACAAATTCATTGGTCTAAACAGCACTTCGATATCTTGACTCGTTTTTGAGATAAGAGTGTTTTGCGTTTTATGCCATTTTCTTTAAAACTTTATAACTTTTTTCTTTCTGAATATTGTTTATTTTAATCAAATCATTTTTTGTGCATTTTTTTATATGCAATTCAATGGCGAATTTATTCTAGCATAATTCGTTTTCGAGTTACAGACCAAACATGCATTTTTTTTAAAATGGAAACCATAGTTGGTTATGACTCCATTGATTAGAGATTTTTTTAGCTTTCTGAAAATATATGGCTTCATATATTGATCTCGCAAATAAGGAAATTATAAACGATTTTTTGATTAGATTTAATGTTTCAAAGCTTTGCTTAAAATAATAATTAATTACTAAAATTAATAACTTTTTTTGTGATGGCTGATGTTAATAATATGAAGTATGAAAATTTTGAAAATTGGATATGATTGGTATATACTAGAAGCAGTAAACAAAGGTTAATAGGTAACTTTGATCAAGAGGTGTTTTTCAAAAAATTGTTTATAATTTCCTTATTTGTGAAGATAAATATATGAAACCATATATTATCAGAAAGCTAAAAAATCTCTAATCGATGGCCAACTATGGTTTCCATTTAAAAATGCATGTTTGGTCTGTAACTCAAAAACAAATTAAGCTAGGATAAATTCGAATACGCCATTGAATTACATATAAAAAAATACATAAAAAATGTTTTGGTTAAAATAGAAAATATTCACAAACAAAAAAGTTATGAAGCTTTAAAGAAAACGGCATAAAACGCAAAACACTCTGTATCTCTCAAACGAGTCGAGATATTGAAATGACCATCGAATTTGTCTCAAAAATCGGGTCAACAGTCCCGACCATCGTTTTCCCTATTAATTCGCGAAATACCTGAAACCCCACAATTACATCGAATATAGGACACCCCGTGCATACAAGGCGTTTATATGGACTAAAACGTATCGCTCTTCAAAAACAAGACGTTAAAATCTAATTTTTTTTTTTGTTTTTTTGTTGTTTAGCAATTACTATTATTTTTTAACTCTTGCTTCACATCTTCAAGGCTTTATCTTATACCTTGATTAGCTATATTCAAGCAAATGTTAGAATCATTAACATGGTAATAGAATAATTAATAAACATTAATACAAACGATAATCAATGATAAAAAAAACATATTTTGGAAAGGAAACATTTTTTGGAAAAAATAATTAAGGAACAATACCCTAAAATAATTAGAACAATTTTTCAGTATTTTTTTAAATGTTCGTGACATTGCATTATAAGTGTAAATCGTCATAATTCTTTCCAAGAATTGTGATTTAATTTTATTACCTCCGTCACATTAAACCTATACTATTTAGAAACGTTTTTTGTGAAGACTGATTTTGCTAGAAGTGCAATAATCTTCGTGCAAACACAATCTAAAATAAATGTTTTATCTTGCGTATTGTTTTGCACCTTTTTATCTTAATTTTTTTTGGAAGGGTTAACGTTTCTCAATTTTGCAAAGAAATTTTTGCAATTTATTTTGGATATCTAATTGTACTTTCTTTTATTCAATTAACCCATAGCAATTTTCGTGGAGATATTGGTATTTATTTTGGTTTATTTGTTATTGTTGTGTTTCTGCTTATCCATCATAGTAATGCATTTTTAATGGTACGGTCGAATAAAAGTATAGTTGTCAATTCTCGTGGTTGCCTCAATGTCTTTGCTCGTTTCGCAAAATCCACGCTGTGCGAAAAAATCTACTTTACGCACTTGATACACAATATCCTATTTATTTATTTCTTAAGTTTGAATTTAATCGCCTAAATAAAATAATCTGACATCATTCTATTGTTTTACTTATCTCATTTAAAATGCTAAAAACAATCTTAATCGATTTCGTTCGGAAATAATTTCAATTGGTTGGTTAATAGCGCAGAACCTTCTATTAAAGTAATCAAAGCACAAGGCTGCGTTCTTAGAAGCGATTCATTTCGAATAGGTTTTACTTTAACAATAGATAATGAGTTAGTTATTAATTTACCAAGGTATAAAATTCATTTTCCATCACAATACTTTCACGAGTTTTCTTAAAAGAATAATGTTTCAGTTGTGCGTGCTTGTACCTATCACAAAACTTTTTTGTAAGCGGAAATTTCGAAAAATATAAATACGAATACATATACAAACAATTTCTGCGGCGTATAATACATAAAACTATATTCATGCCTGATTTTGTTAAATTTATCAACGTCATCTTAATGGAGGTTTTTAACCCCAAAGTGCAAACAAAATATCCGTAACATATTTGCAACGTTAAATTAACCTTTAATAAAACACAATCAACGCACAATATAAATGTTTCGAATAATTTAAATACAAATCGAACGTGAACAAAATCGCGTTTCAATTAGTCTGTAAAAATTAAGTAAAACCTTCAAACAGTAATTTCAATCATAAGTTTACATTACATTAATTGTCGTATGTAGGTATACTTTTAAAAGGAACGAGTTAAGGTATTGGCATAGCCTACCAGTTTAATAAGCTCAAAACAAAAAAAAATTAACTTGTATCTATGACTTGTGTCAGATTCGGAAAAATTTTAAGCTTAAGTAAAGTAAAGTCCTTTGGAAAATAACTACATTTTCTTTAAAAATGTGCACAACAGAACAAAAAATTGAAATAGTTCTGTGGCATCAATTCGGTAGTAGTTTGAGAAAAATTTGTTAATTTTGTTTTAATTTAGTTTACTAATAATTATTACAAGTTGTAAGAAATTAGTTTTAGAGGATACTAGATAAAACCCCGTCCTATCGAACCAGAATTTAAAAAAACTCCCCCTCTAGTAGACTCCCGCCACCCAGATCCCCCCCCCCCATTTGCTCCCTATGCTCCATTCTAAGTCCAACCATATACTTGGCTTTGGCCTAGCATCTATATTGGCCGAGTCTATAGAGGGACAAATAAACAGACAAATTTTGAATCTGTAAAAAAATTGGTAGAAATAAAAATAAGTAGATAAATAATTCTACTAAACATTAATTACGATTTAAATTAACGCACGCCGAACGTAAGGACAGATTTGACGTTTAATATAAAATCAGTGTTACCACCGTTCGGAATAAACATTGTTCTATTTCTATAAAGAACTGATTTGGGTGCTTTTATAGCTCTGTAAGCGACCCAAAATAGAAAAACATTTTTATGCAATAAAACATCTAAGATATCAGGTTGATAATCTGATCGATACGAATAATAAGTAAAGTCGTCTGGGATGAAATTAAGATTCCTCGATCGCCCATAATGTTGAGTAATTTAATTCCGTCAGGGTCACTAGCACGACACTCCCATACGATATTTTCCGCATTTAAGTCTCCTCTGATTAGTGTACGTTCATCGGTATTAAAAATTTTGTCAAGAAGTTGTTTATTAGGTGGTTTATATTATATGCGGATGTAACAATCAAAGAGTTATTGTAATTTTTCATATACAGGGTGTTGTTATATTCGACCAACAACGCTCTGTCCCAGAGAGGTCTCGTAAATTGGTGAATTTTGATATAGGAACATGAACCCTTAAACGACTTAGTTACTGAGATACCGGGTGTTGAAACTTTAAAATAAAAATTTAAAATTTGCAATAAATGCTTTCTTATATTGATAAAAAAAAACGAACTTAAAAGTGAACTGTATTTTATATGTAGTTTTTACATTATTAATTGTATGACATTAATCAAAAATATTGTTTATATAACAATTAAATACATAATTCAAAATTCTAACAGTACTGCTCCAAACTTATTGTGAATTGAAGAATAAAAGCAAATTACTTTGATCATGCGGATAATATATATTCAGGTCTAAAAATATAAGTTGGTCAATATATAACCGGTTCCTTAAATTTCAATGATAAGTTAACTATCAATCATTAATAATAATTGATTGACATTAATTGCCACTTATTCAATTACCCATTACCAATTTTTATTAAAAAATTGAACGATCAAAATTTGTTACAGAATTACACTTATATAATCTAAAGCACAATCTTTTAAGATAATAAAGATTACGTGTAAGTATCATGCAAATAAAGGAAAAGAGTACATGGATGCTTAAATAAATTTAACTATTAAATTACCCCAACGCACGCACGAATGCATAGAAACGATTCTCAGTTAGCAACTATGTAAATACCACGTAAAAGAACACGAATTTTTTTACTTTTCTTTTTTAAATAGACCAGAAACTAATTTTAACGTGTTAATTGAATTTAATTTATGTAAACACATGATACTCTTAAACGAACACGGTAGCGTGTATGTGTTTCAGAAGTGTTTTTTTAATACATCCGTTATTGAAAGTCTTCGATCACATATTGAATTTCTAAAACGTTCATAAGCTACATAGTTTTTTCGATATGTTACTTTACGTGTGTTTAAAAACCAGATTGTGTTTTTGTTTATTATCGTAACTATTCGGACTGTTACTTGCTTGACAATAACAAATAGATTTTCTTACGGAAGTGGTTGTCATCATCTGAAATTTCAAGTACTTTTACATTAATTTGTTATCAGGTTTTCAATTTTAAGTTGGTTTATTTATTTTTCAGCTTGACTTACGACATCTAATGTTATTTTTCTGAGAAATTATGATATAACATACTTTTTAGTAGTGGTTTCTAAAATATACGATGTTAAGAACATGTAACGATTACTAATAACATTATAATACTTACAAAAAATTTGTTGCTAATTTTCATTTCTAAATTGTATTTATATTTTATAGACTAAATGCAATTTTTGTTTAACAAACACGTAAAATGGTCCATGTTCAAATTTGTCGCTTTTGTCAGAATGATCTAAAATATACAGGGTGTCCCATAGTTCTGGTCTTGGACGATTACGCTGTTATGGTAGAAGATAGAATTTTCAAAATTTGGTGAAAGTTGTACCATAAACGAACACATATTCTGAAAATATATTGACTATATAGGGTGTTCCAGACATGTGTGGGTTTATTAACTTAAATATATCTTTTGTAATATAGGAGACTCCAATTATACTGTCATTTGTTAGCGGTTGCACTAAGCTTTCAAACGATATGGGGTTTGTATGGTCAATTTCATTAAGTAGAATGAGAATATCATTAAAACTGTAAAACCCAACTCCATCATGAATATGAAAATAAAACGCACTGTACAGCTCGAGGTACAGCTATTTTTGTAACAATATAATATTATTTATGTATTTTTTTTATTTTAACAAAGGTTTGAATTCCTACTTACCTCAGTTCTAAACACTACTTTATTCTTTTAATTGGAGAACTTGCAATTTATACCAATATGGAACTTATACTTCTTTATCACTAGTTTTTTTTACTAATATCTAACTAATTACCCTGTATAACCTAGTAATACCTAATGTAGGAATTCAAATTTGTAATACAATACAGGGTGTTCCATATAAAAAAAAATTTGTAAGTTACTATAGCCACATATTTCTGGAACACCCTATATAGTCAACAATATTTTCAGAATATGTGTTCGTTTATGGTACAACTTCTACCATAACAAGCGTAATCGTCCGAGACTAGCACTATGGGACACCCTGTATATGTTACACAATTTTTGTTACTGCGAATAATTACTATATTCTTTAAAATTTAACAACAGGAAACTAAAGATTTAACCCCCAAGGCATTGTCAACAAACATAGGAAATGATTAAATGCAACAAATTTATAATTAAATACTATTATCATATTATTATATTAAATATTATAATATTAAATACTTTTATTACCGGCCTGGAGTTAATTAGGATTTGAAATCAATTGCATTTGAATTTAAAAATTAATTGTACCCCCACAGATTTTTTATATGTTGGTCTTTGTAAGTCAGTTTCTATAAATCTTAACAACTTACCCTAAAGTGCTGTCAGGGTGTCGCAATTTTATTCTATGTGTAAAAATTCTGCAAAAACATTAAACAATCGCATTAAACATGCAATTGTACCCTTGCAGATTTTTTTATATGTTAGTCTTTGTAGCCAGTTCTTGCACTCTGGCAACAAATTACCCCAAAGTGCTGTCAGGATGTGGCAATTTTATTCTAAGTGTAAAAATTCACCAAAAACATTAAACAATTGCAATAGTGGGATTGTATCCCAGATTTTTTATGTTGGTCATTGTAAACGATAGTTCTTCTAACCCTGGCAACAAATATTCATAGAATACCATCGTAATCAATTTTGTGTGTACTTGGACACAGAAATACATAACTAAAGAATGCAGATACATTAATTGTAAGCTATAGCCTTAAAAATTAGAAACAACTAAGTTTTTTTAATAATTAAACATGCATAATGAACCTGGAATGTTTAGGAAGACAACTCCGAAGGCCTAAAACAGATCTATAAACCGACCTTGATTTATTACTTGGTAATTTGTTATTAAGTCTGTGAACATAAAACTTACATTAAAAACATTATTTAATTTTTAATAAGTGAGATAAAAAAACTCAATTTAAACACGACACGAGTGCGTGAAAGTGTAAATAATGTACAATCATCCTGGATGATAACTGCGCTGATTCTGCGTCAACACCCTCTTTAATCTTTGGAAACAACCTTTACGCACTTCCAAAGTTCTTGTGGAAGCGATGTTATTGGGAAGGTATAAGCAACTCTCTACTAACTAACACAACAGATAGAAGTATATTGTAATAGATGGTAAAAACTCCCTTATTTCTTATTGTAGATTAGTTTCCCAATTATTTCGACCTTTTTTGGAGTTAAGGTAATTGAGTCAATGAAACACTGTACTTATTACTCGACGTTTGACTGGCATGTGTCCAGTCTTTTTCAAGAGTCCATGAAGCACTAATCCTCTGAACTCTTGAAGAAGATTGGACACATGCCAGTCGAAACGTCGAGTACCGATTACCTTAACCCTAAAGAAGGCTCAAATAATTGAAAAACTAACCTACAAGAAGTGTATTGTGTTTTAAACAGGAAAAATGTGTATAACTGGTCAGATTTTATTGATTTATGTCGGAGTCGAGAATAAATGAAAGCAGAGCAGGGTCGAATTAATAGACCATAAGAAATATACAAACCAAATATCATGTATGGGTATTACAGAAAAAATAATAACAAAAAAAAAAGGCTATCACAATAACTATGGCCCCCCAGACTACTTGTTTGAAAAAAGTGTGAGCAGGCTTCCCAAATAGACTAAAGTTGCACATTTTAAAAATAATTTCATATACAGGGTGCCGGTTTTTCGATCTCAAGCATGGGTATCTCGGTTATTATAAGAGAGACAAGATTGGTTAAATTAAACAAAAGTTGCGCATTTTTATGCTGATCTGTCATTTTTTGTCTTTGAATTATGGCAAAAAAAATTAAAAACCTGATTTTAGTTTTTATTTTTTTTTAATCGAAAACCGACGAACACATTATTAACTGAAGCATCGTTAAGGTAGCTTTTTGCAACAAATCTAAAAATCTAAATCTGTCATCATATTTTCCATGACAGTTTGATTTAAGACTTATAACACTTACCTTTTTTTTCTTATGGGCGCCATATTGGATTTTACATTTTTGAAAAAAGTTTTTTTTTTTATTACGATGATGTATCACACGATATGATCAAGTCATCACATTTTGAGTGAAATAAAAAAAAAACGTTCTTGCGCTGAGTGCCTTGGAAACAACGGACTATAAAGTTTTAAATTAAGTGAACAGGGTGATTCAGAATTTCATTCTTAGTTACGATAAAATAAAAATTTTATAAACAGCAACAAAACTAAGTGGAGCAAAAAACAAATATAACAATCATAAGAGGTGTTCGAATGGTTTGCCTTCTACTTCTAAACGCAATACCACATGTTTTTGTAAGTTCTGTATTGCTCGTGAGATGTCCCCTCTTCTAATTCTTCTTAGAGTGGTATTAATGTTTCTTGGTAACTCATCAATATAACGCTTAGGGCCCTACCTCACCGAGATGCCATGGCGACGTCGCCATCTAGTGGTATTGGCTACCTCTGGCGACCTACAGTTGCTAAATGAAGTAGTCTGTGGCTGCCATTCGTCGAGAGTCGCGTGTGGAGAATGGACGCTCTGGCCATCGAAGAAATCGCGCTTATTTATTATTTGCACGCAAATAGTTAAAAAGGAATAAACCATAAATTATGGGTACATCCTTTTGTATCAGATCGAAGCCTAAGTAAGGGCGCACACCAAAGATGCATGCAGCATGCAGCAATCATTTGCGTTACAGCATTTGTTTCCTCCAAAAAATGCTAATAACAAATGCATCTTCATCACGCACACCGAGCAAGCGCCAAATTTGTAATCATGTCGTCGTCAGAAGATGATGATTTTTTGATGTGGCGTTTAATTCAAAATCAAAAAAGACGGCGTTACTGGGGCCACCCTTACAATAAAAGTTGGAAACGACATGGCAACTTCATAGTCAGTGAAGAGTTAAAAAACGACCCAGATAAGTTCTACTCATATTATAGAATGTCGCAAAATACGTTCAAACTGCTATTGAATTTAGTGAAATTACGTTTATTCAAACAAAATACAAACTACAGAGAGTCAGTGTCGGCGGAGGAACGTTTATTAATCATATTAAGGTAACAAATCTAATATACATAGGTGATATTAATTTTGATAAGAGTTTAAAATAAATTGCTGAGTCTGTAGTGCTTCTGCTTGTTCGTTTGTATATGTATGTGAATTATTGATGGATGAAGAATGGTCGGAATAATGTGAAAATTGACTTGATGGACGAACGATTGGGTCATTATATTTAATATTTTCAGTCAGATCCAGTATTCCTCTTTGAAACCGTAACTGTTGTCGCTCTGTCATGAATTTCATATGTGGAACCAGACTCAACAAAAATAACTCGCACGGGTTTTTCTCTGTTGTTGTTACTTCAGCCTTTTGTTTTTCATTGTAAAATATTCGATAGCGCATTTATCCACAGCGTTAAGAGGTGTCTTGTACGATTTCTTTAAACATGGTGAAGATGTTCTTGATTGTTTGCTAGTGGAAGGTTCATTGAATGGTGCTGGCGGTGGTGAATTAATTGAGGAAGGTGAATTAATGTTGTTATTAACCATTGTTTCATCATTCCTTAAAAATACATGTGATGATGTATCAGCAAAACCTTGATCTTGGGAGTCGTTAAAATCCTCGTTTAATTCCTGAGTATTTGTAACAGTCGTTCTATTACTTAAATTTCCTTCTTTTGTGCGACTTTTAGTAAAAGGATTTAAAAGCGCAAATATTGTGATAGATAATATTCCTTTTTGCTCCTGCACCGGAACCACTTTTGGTTTTAGTATTTAAGGTGCGGATATAAGAGGAACGTATAACTTTCCACTTTCCTTTGCAGTTATTACCTGTAAATTAAAATTTATATTCATAACATTGTATTTGGCCACGGGGTCATCATTTCGTTCATTGTCATACATATTCATGAGAGGTGAAACAACGATTGGAAAAAATAGTTGACGAAGGTTGTGACATTATATGGCAGATTTTACAACCACTTTATATGAGAACACCAACGACAGACGATTGGTTACACAATTCGAAACGTTTTTGGGAATTGTGGAATTTATCCCACTGCATAGGTGCAATAGACGGAAAGCATATCCGTATCAAAAGCCAGGAAAGTCTGGATCTGCTTTCTTTAACTATAAAGAATATTTTTCCATTAACCTTATGGCGTGTGCAAGTGCAGATGGGTTATTCACAAGTATTCATGTTGGGGATTATGGTAGGAATAACGATTCAGGGGTATTTAAAAATTCCGGATTGGGCCAAGCTCTTCAAACAATACTTTAAATATTCCTAGACCGTCACCGTTGCCAGGTGAAGAAGAATTTGGCCGTTCACTACCATTCTATTTTGCCACAGATGAGGCATTTCCTTTACATACAAACATAATGAGACCATACAATCAACGGTTCCTCAACAACAATCGTCGGATATACAACTATCGATTATCCAGGGGAAGAAAAATTGTGGAATGCATTTTGGTATGGTTGTTTCAAAGTTTCGTGTATTCGAAACTTCTATTTCTTGTTCCGTTGATAAGGTTGTTAAAATTGTCAACTCTGAAAGCACGGAAAAAATTTCAATTCATCGCCATCATGGAGGAAGACCAAGTTATGAAGCTGTTGAAAATAGAGACTATTTGTGTGAATATTTTGTAAAACCTTATGGTTTAGTGTCATGGCAAAATAACTATACAGCATAAAAGTAGTAATAAACTGTAGATAACTTACCAGATTCATTAAATTTTTCTTCAGTTTTCGTCCAAATTACTACCGTTATCCTTCTGTTACTGTATTCTTGAAAATTGTAATCGTAAAGTGGTGGATTTCGTTCAATTTCTTGAATAAATGCAATACAAAACTCTAAATCGTCTCCCATTTTTAACGTGTTGCTTATAGCTTTGAGCCGCAAATAATGTACATGTCCAATCTCGAAAATTGCAGCGTGAGTGCTTTCTCGCCAGATAATCTGCAACGCAGCAAATGTTTACGCGGTGTGCGTTTGAACATATAAATATAAAGAAGCATTAAATGCTTCTTAGTGCATTTGCTGCACGCATGTTGCATGCATCTTTGGTGTGCGTCCTCACTAAGTGGTGTTTTTTCAAAACTATATGAAGATTTAAGAGAATATCCATCAAACTACGTGAGAATGTCAGTATCATCTTTTGACAAGTTGTTAAGGTTATGTCGAAATAAACTTACAAAAGAAGATACAAAATTAAGTAAATCCATAAGTCCGGAAGAGAAACTTTTTTGACATTAAAGTAAGCAGTTTAATAACATTAAAGTCAGAATTAACTATATCTGTATTTATCATTATAATTAATAAAGGTCCAAAATAGAGGAATCCTCAGAAATTTAGGTGGCATTTGGAGAGTCAGCATAGTTCAACGGGGAATGCCCTCCACGAGTTGAATATGCAAGGATGTTGCTTTGAGGATGGTTGTGACCAAAAGTCGAGTACCCTGAATTGTATCCCATGGTGGGTAGACTATCCGTACTTCTGCGAATGTTATATCCCTCGGGATTGGTTTCCTCATCGAGGACAGATATAATTTTAATTTTTGTGACCATTTTCCTGTGTGCAGGAACTCTTTTTAATGTACCCACTAAAGTGTCTATTTTTAAGAGATTCGTTCAGAACGGTAATGAATTTGTCATCATCGTTATCATTCTTTGTTTTCTTTCTTTTACGACCCTCGTAATTTAGTCTCGCATCCCCTCCACTTGGCCGTCTTCTGCTCTTGAGTCATCTTCAGGAGCAGCTGTACTAGGATCGGCAGCCGGAGTTTGCTCTCGTACAGCAGTAACTTTTTGCAGAAATTGTAGTTGTTGGAAATAGATGTATTCACTTTTACAAGATTGAGAAGCGGACCCTGTTTTTGCCGATTTTTTGCCTACTAACTTCACGTGTTAGCAACCCCGTATGCTTTTTCATCTTTTCTGTAATGAGATCGCTGGAAATAAAAAAAAGAATAGTTATTTGCAATGAATGAACCCTCTTTTTTTAGGTATTTGGTACCAGATGTACCGGGTGACCAACTAACAATGGACGCCGGCTATATCTCGGGAATTATAAGTCTGACAATATTGAAAAAAAAATTTAATAAGTTAATCGACTACGTGAAATCGCGGAAATTATTTTCAAGTTTGTAAGATGGACGCTAGGGGGCGAAACTGTTATGGCCGATCATAAAATTGGCTCTTTCTCCAAAAATATGCAAATATAAATATATTTTAAATCTTGCCGTAGTAAAGACTTCAAAATTTTTGATTTTTTGTTTAGGTATTTTACTCTGTCTTAGAAAATGTAGTGGTGGGGAAACGGCAAACATGTTTTTATTTAAATGCAAATAACTCTGGTATAAGTTAACGGAATTGAACAAACTAGGTATCGTTTAAAAGAGCTCTTCTTACTTAATAATATGCAGTATAAAGATAGTCTGAATAAATTTTGACGTGATAGCTAGAGGACGTGTTTAACATTACAACAATTATTGCGCATTATCATGAGATTTTTAAATAGCACCCTATGTCTCTTTTTACACAGTTAAATAGAGGATAAAATTCTTAAACAGTCCTATCTTCCTAACAAATGTTTGACCGCTGACTATGCAACATCTATTACATATTTTACGTAGAAAATAAATTTAAATTAATTGAAACCATTTAATTAATGCGGCCCTAAATGTTCAAACAGTCGTCCATCTTTTTCGATGCACTTAAGCATGTAAAACCGACAATGTATGCAAAAGAAGAGAATAAAATGGTTAATAATAATCAGTTCTTAGCGAAGGCACCCGTCATAAAATTAGTAGGCTGTGAAACAAAATTGAAGCAATACGTCAAAATATTGGAACAATTGAATTTTATGTCAATATCATGTTGCTATTTTTCAAAGCTTGTTCTCGATTTTGTTATTGCGTGTAATTGTTTGAGTTTTCGTGTAGTTTGAGTTTACTTGTTGTTGTTTGTGTTACGTTACTGTTAGTTTGTTAGTTTTTCTTGTCGTTTTTTGTGTTACGTTAGTGTTGTTAGTATTAGTATTAGATAGTCTTAGTGCTGTGCTGTTAAGTGTTACAAAATGCTTTATACCAACGAAGAGTTATTTGACATGATAGGCGTCTATTTCGAATGAATGAGAAATGCTACAGTTGCTGATAGGGTATATGCGCAGCAATATCCCGATAGACGGCACCCGAGTAAAAGGTTTTTCTCCATCGTTTACAAACAACTGGAAGCGTCCATGTTCCCGTATACCGTAGACAACACAGGAGACGTACTGAAGAGAACATTATTAATGTTTTAGCTTATGTGCAGTTTAATCCACACCTAAGTACTAGAAGTATTGCACAGGATGTGGGAGTAACTCGATCTACCGTTCAAAACATTCTCAAAGAGCACAGGTAAGAGAATCTTCAATGTTGAAACTCTACTGTAAACTTAAGTTTACTTAATACTTATCCTACTGTTGAATCAGTAGTGATCATCTTACATCTTTCACTTAGTCCTGCATCAGGCATTGACTGCTGCAGATATTGATCGAAGACTAGACCATTGCCACTAGCTCTTGGGTATGATGGCAGACGATCCCCAAATTCTATCACGTATATTGTGGACAGATGAGGCCACCTTTCATAGTAATGGCAGTGTAAATGTCCATAATATGCAATATTGGTCAAGAACGAATCCGCACTGGACGCAAGAAGTTCAGCACCAAGGTCGTTGGTCTGTAAATTGTTGGGCAGGGATTCTAGAAGGGCAAATTATCGGTCCATTCTATTTTAATAACCAACTAAATGGCCACAATTACCTACAGTTTTTAACAGAGCAATTGCCGATTCTGTTAGAGGAAGTGCCCCTAGAAATTTGAAGACGAATGCTGTTCCAGCACGATGGCTGTCCAGCCCACTTCGCAGTGAATGTTCGTCAATTTTTAGATGCCCTGGTAGATGGATAGGACGGGGCAGCATTTTTCCATGGCCGACTAGATCACCGGATTTAACATGCCTGGATTTTTGGGGTCGAGTAAAAGATATAGTTTTGCAACCGGACCCACTACACGTGATAACATGATTGGACGAATAAGGGACTGTATGCAAACTATTTCAGTAGCTGAACTAGAGAGTGCAGTTTGGTCTACGCGGGAAAGGATGCTTAAGTGCATCGAAAACGATGGACGGCAGTTTGAACATTTAAGACGGCATTAATTAAATTGTTTCAACTAATTTAAATTTGTTTTACGCGTAAAATATGTAAATAGTCAGCGGTCTAACATTTGTTTTATTGATATCTTCGGTTTCAAAAAGATAAAAGTTGCGGTTGGCACCGACTATTTAGCAATTTTGTCCTTTATTTAACTGTGTAAAAGATACATAGGGTGTTATTTAAAAATCTCATGATAATGCGCAATAATTGTTGTAATGTTAAACAGCGCCTCTAGCTATCACGTCAAAATTTATTCGGACTATCTTTATACTGAATATTATTAATTTAGACGATACCTACTTTGTTCAATTCTGTTAACTTATACCGAAGTTATTTCCATTTAAATAAAAACTTGTTTGACGTTTCTCCACCACTACATTTTATAAGAGAAAGTAAAATACTCTAAGAAAAAAAATCAGAAATTTTGCAGTCTTTACTACGGCAAGATTTAAAATATATTTATATTTGCATATTTTTGGAGAAAGAGCCAATTTTATGATCGGCCATAACAGTTTGCCCCCTAGCGGCCATCTTACAAACTTGAAAATAATTTCCGCGATTTCACGTAGTCGATTTACTTATTAAATTTTTTTTTTTCAATATTGTCAGATTTATAATTCCCGAGATATAACCGGCGTCCATTCTTAGTTGGCCACCCGGTACATTCATGGAGATTTATTACAACTATAGACTTGGCTATACAACCATCTGCACAATAATTCGAGACGTATAACTGTAAGAACAGTTCATAATTACATCTACAAAAGAAGATTGGAAAAAAGTTGCTAGGGGATTTGAAAATCGTGCAAATTTCCCTCATTGCATTGGTAGTAATGATGGAAAGCACATGAGAGTAATTCAACAAATGCATACTGGATCATTATACTTCAACTATAAGCATTATTTTTCAGTTGTGCTGCTTGCTCTGTGTGATGCTAATTACAACTTCCCTTACATTGATGTTGGAGCGTATGGAAAAAGCAGTGATTCCGCTGTTGTTAAAGATACTAAGTTTTACACTAATCTCATTAATAACTCCGTCAATGTTCCAAACGCAAAAGCCCTTACAGAAAAACGGCGATGGTATTCCTTACGTAATCCTTGGAGATGAAGCCTTTGCCTTACATGAAAACCTCATGAGACCGTATGGAGGACACAATCTGAGTTACGACTTTTACGAACACGCCGACTTTCGCGAACACGCCGTTACATTGAATGTACATTTGGTATATTATCCAACATGTGGAGGATATTTCATAGAGCAATGAATGTTAATATAGATTTGGCAAAAAGAATTGTAAAATCATGTAGCATTTTGCACAATTTCGTACTTTCAAGAGGTGGATATTCTTACAAGATACTCTGACGGTGGCGGGATTTGAACCATCCACAGATTGGGATGGTTGTAGGGGAAGAAGAACAGCACTCAATACTCGAGATAAATTTGCGTAATATTTTGTGACAGAAAATCCATTGCCGTGGCAACATAGAATGATTTAAATGTTAATTGCAATAAATTAATAAATGTGCACTTACCTAATTCCTTTTTTTCTTGAACCGTCATCTAGTCATTGTATTTCGTCCCAACATCTTATTTTTATGGTACGATCTGAATATTCTTTCAATGCGGAATTCTTTCCTCAAATTCACAGAAAGAATACGTAACGTCAGTCTTGGTGGCTGGCTGATGACTGATGAGTGTGGGACTTGCAGCTTGCTCATGTACATTCTACTGGCAACGTAGCCAGGTCGCCACAGTATCCAAACTCAGCACAACGAACCGACAGTCGTGGCTACGCTTCCAAATTCGCGACGTTGCCAAGCCGTCGCCAAGTGAGTTAACTGTCATAGATCGTCTCTGAGTTGTCTGGATATGTGGCTGGCAACGTCGTCATGGCATCTTAGTGAGGTAGGGCCCTTAACTTTGTTTTTTCTTTTGGGCGCCATATTGAATTTTGCAATTTCGAATACAGTTTTTTGTCTGATTACGATGATGATCACACGATGTGATCAAGTCATACATTTTGAGCCAAATAAAAAAAATATTCTTGCGCATAGTGCTTTAGAAACAATGAAGCAACATTACCTATAATAACTTTGCTTAAGAAAATGTTTACAGTTTAATCACATTTCAATAATTGACGCAAATATTTTTTTACGTTTATCAACAAAATGCCGTTTGGTTCGCAAATTAACTCTGACATACCTGCAGCGGTATCCAGAAAGTGAACAGCTAGCTCAAAACTATTTTTTATTGTTTCATAGAAGTTTAGGCGTATATGGTTCGTTTTGTAAACCTAGACAAAAATATGCAAGTAGACAAAATGAGAAAGTTGAAATTTTAACCTGAAGATAGTAATCGACGAGTAGAATTTTGCAGGTTTGTGTTGGATCAGTTAGACTGAAATAATTAAAAATTTTGAAATAATGCAAATAATTTGAAAACCGCTGAAGCTAGGGATATGAATTACGGGTCAAATGTACACAAAATTTCACGACTTATTCGACGGTGGAAATATGCAAGGTGTTCCATTAAAAAATTCAACTTTGGTTGACTACGTTTTTGAGAATCACCATGTATATATGAAAATATTTTTAAAATGTGCAACTTTTAGTCTATTTGGGAAGGCTGCTCATACTTTTTTGGACAAGTAGTCTGAAAGCCCATAACCGAACTATTACACTCTAAATGTCTCAAAGGTTTTATTCCGCACTACATCAAGAGCTACTTACAATTTAAAACTGTAACTGAAGAAGTACCGGACACATTTTTTTTAACATTTCTGGATTTTTAATTGTTTTTTATGCATGGTTAAAATTATTATATCAATCACAAATTAAGAAGTTAAAAAAGCATTAAACTTGTAGGGATGATAGAGCCTATCAACCTAAGTAAAAACCGTTTGGAAGCTTTAAAATCTTCATTAGGAACAAAATGGGGGGTTTTAAAGTTAGGCTTAAGGAACATTTTAAAAACGCATGTAACTCGTAAATTAAATTCTAGACAATTATATCTCTGGTAATATTTATTCAATATAATTCATGATTCAAATAATAATGAAAAATTAGTTTGTAAATAAAAAATGGCGGCTTTAGAAAGTTAAGCATAATAAAAAATTTAAGTGACTTATTACTTTTGGACAAAACCAACCAAAAATAATGATTACATTTTGCTATTATTGATGCTGTCAGTAAATATCTTTGTGTAATAGTGGAGCAGATTTCAGGGAAAATTGCGCTATTTGTGATAAAAGCATCAAACTTGCAGGGATTGCGTGCCATACCGTTCTGAGTACAAAATCATTGGGAGCCTTAAAAATCTTAAGTAGCAAGAAAATGGCGACGTTTTAAAGTTAGGCATAAAAAAATTTAAAAACTTATACGAGTCGTAAATTAACAAATTCTTAACAATTATTTCTCTGTTAATATTTATTCAATACATATTGCTGATTCAAATAACAAATAACACGTTTACATATGCACAGAAAGGTTAAAAGAACTTGAAGTTTCTAATCAAGACCGTGTACAAAGAACGTATTCTTGGCCAGATTCAGGATATGTACTCTTTTAATAAAGAGAGGGGCTGCTATCTTGTTCTTGATAATAATATATACGATGTTATTTTTAAAGAGTTCCAGAATGTAGTTAACGACGATGCTTATACACTCTCCAAAGCTGCAGCAATCGTACGAAAAGAAATGCTGCACTTTGATGTTTTATTCAAGCATAAATTTTCACAAGACAGTCAACAACAGTCGGTGCTCTCTGTTCTCAAATCCCTTATTAGCATGATTTTGTATGGAACAAACATTAACGAGAACACAAGAAATGACATAAATGCTCAACAAATCTCACAGCTGCTTGGACTTTATATCCATACCCATACTCGTCAGAGCCAGTTATTGGACATGCTGTTTGATCTGGGTCTGTGTATATTTTATGATCGAGTACTCGAATTATCAACCTGCGTTGCACAAACCCTTTGCAATAAGTATGACAAAGACAAAGTTGTCTTACCTACTAATTTGTATCGGAGTATATTTACTGTTTCTGCAGGCGATAATATCGATGAAAATCCGTCAATACCCAATCTTCTTTTCATGGAACAGGTATCTCACTTTGCCAACACCCGTTACAGTAACAAAAACGAATTACGCGTGAACTTGAATATTTGTTCGAAAGCTACAATAAAATAAATAACATAAATAAAAACAGGAATTTTACACAAACATAATCCCTGCTATGCAGTTACAACCAAACGTATTTATTCCTAACCTGCAAGGCTTACAGCAATTGAAGAAGCCAATTGTCATTGTGTTTGGTGATTTGCATATTGAACAAGCTTTTTAGAAAGTAATTGAACGCTGGTTAGAAAGGAATCGGATGGGTTAAACTTTTGATAGATGCAGGTATTACATCGGAAAGAACAGCAACGTCATTCTTACTGCCTCTCACAAAATGAAAACAAGGTGTGTTCATCAAGTGACGCTTTGTTCGTTAAATGTTCTAATGAAAACTGCTTTTAATAATGTTACACAAGATGAGAATTTGGAACTTATATTAAGCGAGTGGTGTACAAAACGTAAAGAGGAGAGTCCTTTGTTCCATTATTGGAACATAACCATGGAATTGGAACTGTTACTCAACATATTTTTCAGTCACTTTGAAGTGACAACTTTCCATTGTATTGCGATTGCTCAACCAAAATGTGCCGTTGGTTGTTTGTCTTAGACAGAATAAATTAAGCACGGTGATTACCCATACATTTAAGCGATATAAAATAATTGCTAAATTTATGGGAGCTGAAAAGCGTCTGCATGGAATGCTTGGACAAAATATCCAGATGCGACTAAAGCTTTTGCTGAATTGTCAAAACCTTGTAGCATCATATATTGTAACGTTTTTGATGTAATTAAACGCTTTGTTATTGTGATGTATGGCAGTTCCTATACCAAAATAGACGTAGATAAAGCTAGAAAAAAATTGTTTACTCACAAAGGTCGTGCTCTGGATTCAGTTCCACCTACAATAGATTAACTTATGCGGCACGTGAAAAGAGCTGCGTATTAGGCAGGCCATGTATGGGAACGGACACACGGAAAACAACCAGTTTTACCTTCTCCTTCAGAATGGGGTTGGGTGAAAGGAAGTGGATAACAGTTCCGCAGGCATTGAAATCGTGTGTAGTGATAATTGCCTGAGGTTACGTAAAAAGTTTAGGCCAAGGACGATGCAAGTGTTCTTATGCTACCGTGCAATGTACTTCAATGGGAAAATGTTAAGGAAACTGTGAAAATTAGAGCAGGGTAAATCAGATTATATAAATTCAGAAAGATTTCCAATTGGAGGCCACTTTACCTACATTAAATTTTTTGTTAGGCCTAACTTCCTAAAGCCTCTATTTTGTTATTTATAAACCAATTTTTAATTTTAAAATGTTATTTGAATCAGAAATATGTATTGAGTAAATATTAACAGAAAAATAATTGTTGAGAATTTGTTAACTTACGACTTACATGAGTTTTTAAAATTTTTCTTATGCTTAACTTTAAAACGCCACCATTTTCTTGCTAATTAAGATTTTTAAGGTTTCCAATGATTTTGTAGTCAGAACGGTATGGCAAGCAATCCCTGCAAGTTTGATGCTTTTATCACAAATTTCCTGAAATCTGCTTAACTATTATACAAACATATTTATTGACAGCATCAATAATAGTAACATGTAATCATTATTTTTGATTGGTTTGGTCCAATTTAACACTAATAACATTTTCTCTCTTTTATGGTGTATTCTTCTCACTTACATCTTCGGTGGTGAAGTCGGGGCGTAGTGTCGTGTAATGTGACGTTTTGGTCTGATGTTAGTAATAGCATTTGCAATTGCGTCTGTATCTCTGGAGTAACAGCAAGTTTGTCATTAGGAGGGACCAAAGGCAGTTGAGCTGATACATGTGACTGTTGAGGTTCTTCATGCAAGAATTCATTTAGAGGGAGTGTTAGAGAACGTGAGTTCTCTTGAAGTACTCAGTTCTGCTCGAGTTTGATCTATGGCCTTCCTATATCAATGCTCGATTTTGAAGTGAAGGTTGCCCAAACGCAAGACGATTGTTGTTACAGCACTTGTGATTTTTTCATCAAACAATTAACTATATGCAATAGAAAGTATGAATAGCATTTTTCCTTCAAAAGGTCCGCTAAAAACCAATATGGATACTTTTCCTAGGTGGATATTCCTAGTGGTGGCCCAAAAATTTTGGAGGGAAGTGCGCATATTAAACGCAGTTGTTACAAGATTTAGCGACCAGAACCAACTAGAACTCAAAGAAGCACACCATTCCTTTCATTTTGACGATGCTTAAGTGTGCTGCATATAAATCGTTGAGCAGTGCTTGGTGAAGGTTTATTAAAATTACGACTTTATGCTAAAGAATAACACACATAAGAAGTCTACATTTTGATTCAAGTGTTTTGTATCCGGCGGCAGCGCAAGCAAGAATTTGTTCTGATTCCATCAATCTTAATTTTTTTTCTAATTGCGAGTCTTTTGATATGTCGCGTTAGCAGCTGCTGCATTTGACGTATAATAAAATGCTTAAATTCAACGTTTTCTTTGTGTTGGTTGTTGATTAGTGGTAAGCGGAAAAGACAGTCAGCATTAGCGTTCAAATTTGTAAGTTTGAATGTTACCTTGCAAACAAAATAAGCTAGATTCTCAACATAGTTTGTCATACGACTTTTGCAAAGAATACCTAACAACTTTTCTAAGTAAAGAATTTGTTATAAAGGTTTGCTGTCCGTATAAAGTGTGCAATTGGTCGTTTTCTCCCGCCTACAAGTTGATGAAATAAAACAGCTCCAATGCCTATTTAGTTTAAATAAGTGGCAATGATCAGTCGTATGGAACGAGGACTTCCTTTGTTGATATCCTCCTAAACGTGTTCAGCTTCTTGTGTCCATTTGAAAGTGTCCCGTCGAAGCCTGTTGCGCAAAAGACTGATTCTTTTAAGATTTCCGATTTTATGTTCTATAAATTCAATTGATTACATTTTTCACGGATGTTAAGTCAGTAAATTCCAACGGTTTTTCATAATGTTCCGCATACACCACCAAGTCACCGAAAAAATTCTAATGTTTAGGAGATCTTGAAGGTCCGTCTGCATCCTTCGTCCACTGCTAGATTAATGTCAGTATCAAGTTCCATTTTTACACTGATGTCATTGATCTGACCTTTAATCATTGGTTGATCCACTGCTTTGGTGCTGGACACAATGTTGATATTGTCGATGAAGTCAATATTATCCTGTCCTGAAATTTCTGCAGACTCTTCCGAGATCGACAATTGTGTGGTAACTAGTGGATTTCATCTGAAGACTTTACTTAAATGATCCACACGCTTTAGAAATTTTGTCGAGAAAATGACACTGATTGCGACTGTGTAAGCCACACATCCTCTACATTTCCACTTTCACTTACATTTGTGGGGGCTGGCCTTGACTACCATGTTGTGGTGATTCATTAGTGTAACATTCATCCATTCAGTGATTATTTGACAACAAATTGTTACACGCGTTCAGTTTGGGTGTTACCTTTTATGCGTTGCTTCGAACTCATGAAAGATTTTATAGGTACCAGTGGTATTAAGTGTTATTTTCAAAACGTGCGTGGTTTGCGTTCCAAGACACGTCACTTTATACGTTATCTAGTGAATGCGAGTATGACTGTATTGGACTGGTTAAAACGGCATTAACGTCAGATATAGGTATTAACAAATTTATATCTGAAAACTATAACACGTTTAGATGTGATACGCAATATGTTATAACTGGTAAACAGTGGGGTGGTGGTGCATTGTTAGCAATTAGAAGATCGATAACATCTGGAATCATTGACACAAGCACTCTAAAAAATGAAATTGACGTTGTTGGGTGTAAATGTAGATTTCAATTTGGTTTCTTACATATATTTGTTATCTACATACCTCCAAGTACGAATCTCGACTGTTTTTTAACTTTCTTGGAAATTCTTGAACAAATGTGTTATAATTATCAACATATCATGCTGTTAGGTGTTTTTAATGTTCCAAACCTTATAAACAACTCCATAAATGATAAAAAGCACAGAACTATTTTAAATTTGAATTAACAAAATTCAGTTTTAAATGTAAACGATAGGCTTTTAGACTTAGTTATTTCTAATATTAATTGTTCAGTTACTCATGATAGTGATCCACTAATCAATAAAAACAAAAATTTGAAGTAGCTGATGTTGGAAACTACAGGCCTATAAACATCCTATCAAATATTGCCAAAGTTTTTGAAATTACAATTTTTAATCAAGTTCATAAACACATTAAGTCACTCATTTCACCTTCACAACATGGTTTCATGCACTGTCACTAACTTAGCGTCTTTTACTCAGTATGTGTATGAGGTGGTGGATAATAGAGGTCAAGTCGATGTGATTTACACCGACTTTTCTAAAGCTTTCGATAGCATTGGGCATAACATTATTATTGATAAATTACTTAGCTTTGGTTTCAATAGTTCTCTTCAAGTATTCTTTAATTCGTATTTAAAAGACCGCATGCAATATGTCAGTTATAACAGTTATCAATCAAAACCTCTTGTTACATCATCTGGAGTACCCCAAGGATCTCATTTGGGTCCATTATTATTTTTGATCTATATTAACGACTTAGCCAATATACTCACTTGTAGTAAACTTTTTTTTGCTGATGACCTTAAAATTTTGTCGTCAATTACATCACTTAATGATTGTTTCTTATTACAACAACAAATTGACAAGTTTTTACTTTGGTGTAACAAAAATGGCCTTTCCTTGAATTTAGATAAATGTAAAGTAATATATTTCTCTTGTAAATTAAATCCCACTGTTTATTCTTATCAAAATGATTCTACACTTGTTAAAAGGTGCGATGAAGTTAAAAATCTGGGAGTAACATTTGACAGTAAACGTTCATTCAATATCCACATTCACAATCTTTACTCATCTGCAAACAAAATTTGAGGATTTATCATTAGAAACTGTAAATCATTTAATAATACCAATTGCCTAAAAATACTTTATTTTTCATTAGTAAGATCGAAGCTAGATTATTGTTCATTAATATGGTATCCAATTTCTAATAAGCATTATAGAATCTATCCAGAGAAAATTCTTAAAATTTTTATATTTCAAAAAACACGGCTCATACCCTGAAAGAGGTTTTTCTCAGGAGCAGTTATTACCACAAACTGATATTTCATCCTTGGATAAGAGACGGTCAGATAATAGCATTATATTCCTTTATAACGTATTACATCATAAACTAGATTCACCGTACCTATTAAGTAAAATTAACTTCCGTGTCCCACAAGTAAATTCAAGGCTTTCGGTACCATTTTTCAATCCTACACCAAGAACAAACATTTTACAAAAATCGCCAATCTTTATAATGTCAAAAAATTTTAATTTATTAGGTATAGAAAATGATATTTATTTTAATTCGTTAAAAGCAATATTAGAAAATCAACTTTTCTTGTTTTGATTATACTTTTAGTTATTTTTAAGTTTATGTAACATTGAAAATTGCTCGATAATTTGAAAATATTTTCTGTTGAACAATAAAGATTATTATAATTATTATGGTGTTTTCTTTTTCACAGACGTGTGGACAGTCTGGTTTTGTGCTAGCTTGAACGGGCTATGCCAAGTTCAAGCCAGTGTATCTATTGGACTATTGTTGAAGAAACTTCCTGACTATTGTTGTTGTGTTGAGAATTACTGCTTTTTGAATGTGTGAGTGAATGTGGGGTGATAGATTGAGTTGTTGTAGACTGTTGGTGAATATGTGGGGTGTTATTCCGGTAACAGAGATGATGATTGGAACTATTATTACTTTTTCTTGTTGCCATATTCTTCTGATTTCTTGTGCCAGTATACTATACTTTTCTATTTATTCTGTATGTTTGTTCTCGACGTTGTGGTCGCTCGGTACTGCGATGTCTATCAGGTAGGTGGTTTTGTTTTGTTTGTCGATGAGTATTATGTCTGGTCTGTTGGCTACTATAGTCTTGTCAGTGAGTATGGGGTTGTCCCAGTATATCTTGTGTGTGGTGTTCTCTAGGACTGTTTGAGGTGTGTATGTGTAGTATGGCGGTGTGGTTGTTGTCAGTTTGTGTTTGTTTGTGAGTGCTGCGTGTATGATCTTGCCCACATTGTTATGTCTTTTTGTGTAGTCGTTTGCTGCTAGTAGTTTGCACCCTGATGTGATATGGTCGATGGTTTCTTTAAACAGGTTGCACCTCCTGCAGTTATCTGTTGTTATGGTCGGGTCTTTTATTATGTATTTTCTGTAGTTCCGCGTTGTAATAACTTGGTCTTGTATGGCCAGTAGGAACCCTTCAGCTTTAGGGAAGATGAGACCTTGTTTGAGCCAGTTGTATGTTAGTTGTTTGTTAACATGGTTGCTCTGGACCATATTGTAGTGCCTCCCATGGAGTGATTTGGTAGACCATGTCTCGGTGAGTTGTGTGTGTGGGTTGTTGTGTTGTTGGGGTGGTCGTGGTGTATGTAAGTCTAGTGGCGTGTATTTCTTGTCCGCTTTGGCGATGGCTGTGTGTAGTGTACTGTCTTGTCGGGAGTGAAAATATTGTGCGAGAGAAGATATTTGTTTATTGTGGAGGACTTTGATGTCTATTAGTCCTCTTCCACCTTGTTCTCTGGGAAGGTACAGTCTCTCTATGCAGGCTTTAGGATGATGGTTCTTGTATTTGGTCATAGTTGTTCTGGTTACTCTGTTGAGTTCGTCTAGGTTTGTATTGGTCCATTGTATTACTCCAAATGAGTATGTTAATATTGGTACAGCGTATGTGTTAATGGCTTTGTATGTATTTTTGCTGTTAAGTTTGGATATAAGAATTTGTTTAAGTCTGGTTACATATTGTTCTTTAAGTTGTTTTTTAATTGTGGTGTGGTCTATTTGGTAGTTTTGCTTGAAACCTAGGTATTTGTATGTTTCCTCCAGCTCCATGTTATCCATTGTTTCATTGTGTAGTGTTTCTGTCTCTCCTCCTGTCCACTTTCCTTTCACCATGTGTAACATCTTACACTTCTGTATTCCAAACTCCATTCTGGTGTTCGCTGTGAATGTTTCTGTAATCTTGAGTAGGGCGTTCATTTGTGTTTGTGTGGCTGCGTATATTTTAATGTCGTCCATGTAGAGCAGGTGGTTGATTTTGTGTTGCGTTATATTGTTGTGTTTGATGTTGAATCCGTGTGTTGTGTGGTTGAGTGTTTGTGAGAGTGGGTTAAGACAGAGGCAGAACCAGAGGGCGCTCAGCGAGTCTCCCTGAAATATTCCTCGGTTGATATTGATTGTGTCTGTTTGTATGCTAATATTGTCTGAGTGTAGGTAAATTCGTGTTTTCCATTCTGACATCAAATGTCTCAGCAGATTGTGTATTATCGGGTCTATCTTGTATATGTTCAGTATTTCCAGGAGCCAGGTCTGTGGAACCGAGTCAAAGGCCTTTTTGTAATCTATGTAGCATGTTATTAGGTTTCGTTTTCCTTTTACTGCTTGTTTCAATATGATACTATCTATGATGAGCTATTCTTTACATCCCTGACTGTGTTTCCTACATCCTTTTGTTCTTCGCTTAGTATGTGATTCTGTGTTAAATGTTTCTCTATCTTGTTGGTTATGATTGAGGTGATTATCTTGTACAGTGTAGACACAAGTGTGGATTGCTCATGATTTGATTGATGTGTGTTGTCAAATATGGATGTGTACTTGTCATTTTCTTGTACCAAAATTGTGTATTTGGTCGACTCCAGGTGCTTTCCAGTTGTGTGTTTTTGAATAATTGTTTTCAGCTCTTCGACGGTGATTGTGTGGTCCGACTGTTCTTGTAGGTCGTGTTGTCGCTTTCGTTCTTGTTGTATCCACTCCGTCTCTTGCAGGTGATATTTTGATTGGGCCCAGACTTCTGACCAGAATGTTGTTACTTGTTCTTGTGTAGGTGGGATGATGGGGAACTCGGTTGTCTGGTTCAGTTTTTGGTAGAAGATTTTTTCATTAGTCTGGAAGAGTTTGTTCTGAATTTTCTCTGGTTTGAAGTGTTGTATCTCCGAAGTCGAGCTGAGTACACAGCCAGTTTTTGTTTAATCCTATCCAGTGTTACTTCTGGTGGTTCTTTTTCGGTTATTATGTGTTTTAACTTTTGTAATATCTTCTCAGACTTGTTACCTTTCGTGAATTGTGTTAGTCTTCCAATATTCGTATACAATTTATTAATTTGGTTTTCCAACCGGTTTTGCCATTGGGGTTTTTGTTCTTTTTAATATTTGTTTTTGTTGCTCTTGTGTGTATGTTGATTGTACTTCTTTATTATTTTTATGGTTTTTGTTGTCTTTAGTTTTATAGTTTATTTGTGTTATAGTTTTAGCGGTGCAGTATATCCGTGTATGTATGTCTACAAGACTACTATCATCGTTAATGTAAGCTGCGAGTACCTGATTAGTAGTAGTAACAATTTGGTTAGTAAGTTTGTGGAAATACAGTTTAGGTAAGCTGGGACGCCTCCGCGGATCTGTGTTTGAATATTGTGCAATATTGTTTCGTAGTTGATTATTTATATTTTGTTTAAGTTGTGTTGTATCCTGGTGTGTTGGTATTGGTTCGTGTATGATAGTTTGTTCTTGTTGTTTGTTGATTATTGATTTGATTATTTCTTGTTTGTTTTCTTCTTCATTTGTCATCTGTGTTTCTTCGTGTCTGAGTTCCTGGCTATTTCTTCTTTTAGTTCCTCTAGTGTTTCTTTTGTTATTGTGTTGTTTTTAACGATAACTCTTTTCTGGTCAACTAATCTCTGTTCGGTGACGTTGGTATATTCCGGGTATTTTTGTAAAAACATTTGATGTAGTTGAATTCTGAATTCGGTATTTTGTGTTTCTAGTTTGGTAATTTTGTAGTAACAGCGCATGATGTGTTCGTTCATATCTTTACCCCAAGGCATGCGTTGTCTTCGTAATCTAGCTTTGGTGGTTGTCGGCTGGCTAGCAGGCAAAACACTGTCAACTGGTCCATTAGCAATAGCGTGGTCGTTATCATTTTGGTCAAGCTGAATATTATTTTGGCTCTGCCCTTGACCGTGCCTTTGCCTTTCCGAGGCTTATTATTATTATTATTATTATTATTATAATAATAATAATAATATATTTATTGATACTATACAATTACAAAAATTGTTTGTATACGTCAAATGGCGAAGCAATCGATACACGAAGTTTAGTACTTCAACTAACAAACATCACATGTGACTAGCAAATTTATAACAAAAAAATTCATCAATTTCATAAAATGCATTTTGGAACAAAATAGATTTAATTATTTCTTTATATTACTGTAAAGGCATATTTTGGATATGTATCGGTAAGAAATTGAACAGCTTTGGTCCAAAATAATTAAATCCACATCTGTTTGTTGAGAGTCTAGAATAAGTAATTCTAATGTTAGACGCATTTCTAGTCAAATGTTGGTGAATATAACTACTCAACTTATAATTTCCTAGGTTCTTTTGACATAAACAAGACATTGATAAATATACAAACATGGAAACGTAAGTAATTTTAAATCGATGAATTTATGTTTTACATCGGCTCTATAGCTCAAATTTGTTATAATCCTAACTACTTTTTTTGCAGCCCAAATATGCGAGATGAATTTGATGCGTGACCCCAGCCTATCAAACCGTACAAAATAGGAGATATAAAAAGTGAGTGGTAGACAGTTACTAGGTCATCAGTGAGTACTAATTTCACTAAATTTCTAATAACAAATATGTTTTTGGACAGTTTCGTTGCTAAAATGTCAATGTGTTTGTTCCATTGCAATTTGGAGTCAAGATGAATGCCCAGGTACTTAACCTGACATGCATAATTGCCGACAACAGGTTTATGACTAAAAATCACATTTACAGTTTTGGCATCATTTAATTTCAGTTTATTATTTTCAAACCATTTTTGAGCCTCCTCTTGAGCAACCAACATTTCATCATGTACCACGTTAAGATCAGCATTAGTCGTTAGTATAGTCGTGTCATCAGCAAATAATATTAAATCATTTACTGATAAGTGATTAGCAATATCGTTGATGTACAACAAAAATAAAGTTGGACCGAGAACTGACCCTTGAGGAATACCCAGATTTACGTTTTCCACATTGGAAGATTTGCCATTTGATACTGTATATTGAGATCTATTAGTTAAGTAACTAGCAATTAAATTACAACTAACAGTATTAAACTTGTAAAATTGTAGCTTTTGGATAATCACCGAATGGGAAACGCAGTCGAAGGCCTTTTGTAGGTCACAAAACGTTGCACCGACGTATTCTTTATTATCTGTTTTTCTGTTATAACACTAAGAAGTTGGAGAATTGCATCGTTTGTGGATTTTTTGCCCTGAAGCCGAATTGACGGTTGCAGAATAAATCAAATTGTTCAAAATGTTGGTGGATTTGTTTGTTTATTACGGTTTCTACGATTTTGGACATTACTGGAACAAGAGAGATTGGCCGAAAATTATTAGGTTCGATTAGCCCTCCTTTATGAATAGAAATTACTTTAGAAATTTTTAGCGAATCTGGAAAAATTCCTTCAATTATACATAAGTTTATTAATTTCGTTAAGGGAATGAGTATTATGTTCATAATACTCTTAATTAAAAACGTAGACATGTCAAAGTGATCTTGGCTTTTACTATTTCTCATGTTATTAATAACATTTCTAACATAATTAAAACTAATTCGAATGCAAAATGAGGAAAATCTATTTTTGGTTGTATTGCAGTATTAGTGAAATTTGAACTATTATTAAATTCACTCACAATTTTAACAGGAACATTAATGAAATGCCGATTTAACTTGTCTGCATCAAAATAAATTGGATTAGACATTTTTTTTATTTTTTCTATTTGAGTTAATAATACTCCAGGCAGATACAGTTTTATTGTTGGCTTTTTTTATAATTGTACTATAGTAAAGTCTTTTAGCTTTGATCAAATCGCTTTTGTATTTGGATTTTAATGTATTAAATTGAAATTTCAAATGTGGATCATTAAATTCATCACTTAGTTCTCTTAAAAAACACAAATTTTCACGAGTTTGGCTTAAGTTTAAATCGAACCAACAATTTTTAGTTTTATTAATTCTAGCACTGACAATTGGAAATGCCAAGTCTATGAAATGTTTTATAGAATTAACAAACAAAGAAAATTTTACATTGATGTTCATATCTTTTACATCTACAAAGGTCCAATCAGCCGCCAAGATTGCGATAAAAAGTCAGCAAATTCATGGGTTTATACTGTCGCTTATATATTTTTTCGTTACTATTTATTTTGTGTTTACAATCAATACCAATCGCTAGAGCTTTATGATCCGATAGGCTGGGATCGAACACGTTGGTTGTATAATTTCCTTCAAAGTTTACTAGAATGTTGTCGATACAATTATTTTGTCTTGTTTTGACTTTAACAGTCAATTTAAATGAATGCGAGTTTATTAAATCGTTAAATTTAGAAAACTTTAGAGAAGATTTATCAAAAATTTTATGTTAAAATCACCATTAATAATGACCCTACTTTTAAAATTACTACATTGAACTAATACGTTATTAAATACATTTAAAAAGAGTCAAAAGGTGAGCGGTACACTGTTACAATTAGCAAATTGCTCGACATTGATCTGACTGCTGAAACTTCGCAGTGCATTTCAATAGACATATTATTTATTTGTTCGTAAGGTATAAAATCCAAATCGCTCATGCACAAAATGATCACCCCACCACGATGAGTGTTGGGTCTAGAATAATAGGACGCCACTTTATACTTATCAAGAAGTGTTCGCACAAACAAATAACATCAAATATTTTGAGGTGTTCACAAAGTGATTAAATTGTAGTAATTTATTCCTTACTGATTGGATATTCAAATGCAATACATAGAACAGCGAATCTTTTAAACGCCAACTTTTGGGGAAATTAACTTTTCATTTCTTCTGGTATTTTTTCTTGAATAAAATTATTATTATTATTATCAGTGAAGTTAGCAGGATTTTTGCGATGATCGTGTCACACAATGTCAAACGTCCTATCAAAAAATTTGCAGTATTCGTAGTATGTGGCACAATGAGCCGTATTCATAAAACTGAAGGATATCCTTGTAAGTACAAGGTAGAAGTATAAGGTTTTGAGTTGAAGAAAAAGGTAGGAGTATAAGCATTACCTTTTTTCGTATTCATAACGATTACCTTATACTTGCAAGGATATCCTTCAAGAATAAGTAAAGGGGTGTCGGCTTGTGTGTGCCGCAGCAGGTTCCAACCTGTTTACGATGGATTGTTTATTTACGATATTTATTTCTTATCGGTGTTATTTGAGCACACTTCGATCAGAGAATATGTAGTCGTCAAGCAGCGATAGTGAAAGTACAGAAAAGATAATGCTACAACCGAACTGCAGTTCATAGCAGATGAAATTGCCAATGCCCCCGTGATTTTGAAAAAATCCCAAACACCAAAAATAAAAGCTAGAAAGGATGAGGCTATTAGAAATGTTACCAGGAAGTACGAGGTGACATTTGGCAAAGCACTGGATGCGAAAGGCTTTTTAAAGAAAATAAACAATATGAAAGGAAGGTTGAAGAAAAAACTGACTTGAAAAAACTGGAAATAAAGCAATAAAACTGTTGGAATGGGAGAAAAAGTTATTGAAGGCTATGGAAGGTGACAGTAATCCCACAATTGGAAGAATCGGAGGCGCAATGCAGATTGGTATTGATGATGGATTTACTCAGCATAGAGTGAGTGAAGCTTCTACTACGCGGGAAGAGACTGAATCAGTCATCAAACCACAGTCTAGTAGTGTCAAGACTGTCGAATCTCTTCCGCCAACAAGAAAAAAACAACAACAGAAAAGTACGAAACAAATGAAACAAAAGGACTCACAACCAAAGAGCTTCAACGGCTAGTTCCTTTAGAGCAGTATCGAACAAGTAGAGTTTAAAGAGAATACTATGAAAAAGGTTGGAGAAGATGAAGCGGGAGAAATCAACAGCAAATATTGTTAACGAGGGGGAGGTAACTTACTACAATATGTAAACAATTCATCAAATTTTCTCGTACAACGTTATTATATTGACAATTTATATTATATATTATATTAGGTACTTATTATTTTTTGTAAGACTAATGGATTTTAAGTATAATTTGAACTTTTATTTTATACAGTTTTATATCCACATTTAATTATCAAAGTTGTTTATTACAATGCTCAAATTTCTTCTGACTTCTTGTCCTTGCTGGCGAAGAGGTAGATCAACTTCGTCATTATCATTGTCATCTTCCTCTGGCGCTTCTTCTTCAGGTGATTCAAAATCGATGTCTCTCAAAGCTTTTGCCACGGTATGAAGCACAATACAGGCAACAATTATTATTGGCACATTCCCCAATTTCACTCGGCAAACATATTGCAAAATAGGAAATCGACATTTCAGTTGACCAAAACAACGTTCAACTATCACTCTCTCTTTTTTTAAAAGTTTATTATTATTTAGTTCAGGACCTGGAGCGGGATTTCTGAATGGAGTCATGAGCCACGGCTCTATACCATATCCATCATCGGCAAGTAGCACGACGTTGTTTTTATTTTGTAAATGAACCCTTATTTGTAAATTCCTCCATATTCTTGAATCGTGGACCGATCCAGACCAACTAACGTCCATACTAGTGAACATTTCTCTTGCATCACAAGTGGTTTGCACATTCAGTGTAGGATGACCTTTTCGATTGACATACTCATCACCATGGCAATTTGGTTTCAGTATTCCTATGTGGATACAGTCAACTACACCAATTGCTGTCGGAAACCTATACTTGCTTTGCCAAAACTGTTTCGCATCCATAAGTTCATTATTAGTAGACGGAAACTTTATCCAGTAATTTGATTGCGCAACTATGCGGTCAATTACGGCAGTCACTGTACGAGATACTGTAGCTTGACTCACACCCAGTTCTTGACCAATGCCTTTCTGATACCCAGGGTCACTGAGATAGCGTAAACATATCTTCATTTTTAAGACGGATGTTAACGCACCTCCTCGAGTTTCAGCATTTATTCTCAAAAATCTGTTGGCAAGCCATTCCACATTTTCCTCTTCAAACCGGTATAATTCTTTGTAATCACGAATAGGTGTTGATAAACGCTATTTGTAGTGTTTAATCTCTCCAGTTCCACAATATCTGCCATCGCTACAACTGATCACTAACGACTGAGTCTGCTACTGACCACACTCAGAATTATTGAAGGATATTCTTTTTATTTAGAGTAAAAGGTAACGTTTATTAATAACCAAATACTTTTTTGTGGAGGATATGCTCATACTCTATAAGTATAAGGTTTTACTCGGAATATTATGAATGCGAGCTGAAGGATTTCCTTCATATTTTGCAAGTATAAGCATAACCTTTTTTTATGAATACGGCCCATTGTCTTAAATGTATAGTTTCTTATTCTTTTTGAGAAATGTATTATCTTATTGTTTGTAAAAACTGAGTGTAGTGGGACCAAAATATACAATTTTGTCGATTAACAATACCATTTAAACAAAAAATGACTTAATCTGTTGATTAAAGCATGGATTTCAATGGCACATTTCCATCACACCTTCCCAGAGTTATAGTCGTATGACAGTCATGCAAGTTTAATCTTAGACGAGTTGAATTTTGAATGACTGCAATTCTTTCTTTATTTTAAGAATTACCGATGTTTAGTTACAACCACAATCAGTAGCTAGAACCGTGTAAAACTGTTTGGGGGATTTGTTGATGTTTTTGTACAAAAATAAGTACTAAAATTTATTATTATTAGTCTTTTTTTGAGAACGACTTCTTCTTGACAGATCCTTTATGTGTTCAGATTCTTCAGGAATTTTATTTCAAATATTTGAAATTTTGGAAGTCCTCTATCAAAAATAATCGTTCAGTTACTTCCAGTTTTGTTCATTTACCTAACACCCTGAATACAGTCTTTTAAGTTATCACAAAGACTATAATTTAAATCGAAAATTGAAACAAAAAGTAAAAGGTACACGTATAGTTCCTACCTACCTTTTCAGCAAAATATCCATTATTATTTATTTTTCTGTAAATCGTAAATAACATAGAAAGAAATGAACAATTCAGATCACAAAACAATGATATCTACTCATATTTACAGATACACATAGTAACATTATAAAAATATGCTACGATCTACCTACGTAGACAAATATACACGAATACCGCCTGAAAATTCCAAATAATTTATTATAATTCAAGAAGGTCTTATTATATAAGTAACCAAAGGTATTTATTATACATATATTAAGACACGCATGTAGGTAAACAAAAATGTTAATTCACGCAGATTATTATACATGACGGTTTCGAAATGGCTTTATGCCAATTATTGAGAAACTGAAGACGTATTTAACTCAGTTACTTTAATATCAAATAATAACTAGTTTGTTTGGTTTTATATACAAAAATTTTCCATTCTTTTGTTTGTGTAATTTTGGGTGTGTTTATATGTTCTACTATTTTAGCTCTAGGTACATCATTACTTTCTTTGTTGCTTTTAACAAATTCTTAGTATCAACGACCTTAAATATGAAAATAAAACTAAAAAAATCCGCGCGGACGCCTACGTGCTATGTAGTTACTAGGTTAGCAAGTCGTCTCGACGCCAGTTCATTTTAGTGATTTAGAGAAAGTGGCATACGTTATTAGCACTAGCACTTATCAGGTACTTCTGCAATCAGTTATGAATAATACAAATACTAATAAAAGCTTTTTGCATACCTATAAATTTAAAAAGAAGAATAATCAATTTAAAACAATTAACACCTTACAAGGATTAAAGTATTTGCAAATATTTTAAATTACAAATTTTCACATTTCTTAAACTGAATAAAATTGAAAAAAAAATAGTTTACGTGTACTTGCGCAATTCCATTCTACTTTTGGAAGTTATTTTCAGACATTTCGGTATCGAATGTGCTATACTATTTTTAATTTCAAAGGTATTTTAGTATTTTCTCGAAAATATATTTTTGATTTTTTAAATTCCCATTATTATTTAAGAATTACACATTTATTACAATAAACAAATATTTCTTCTATAAATAATTAGAATCTTTGTAAATGCAAATGTCTTAATATTTATATAACAGTGTGTGATATACTTCATGGTTGATTCACAAATTACTTGATTGCAGATTTTGCAGATAAACGAAATAAAAAATGTTTGTTGAAATGTAAATCATTCATGTTGTATATCAAACTAATAAAATTTTAAAAATAGATAGTACAATTAATTTAATTCGTACAAAACAAATAATTATATTTATCCAACACCTCTTTATTATGACGTCATGAAATGATGATTTTGATTGAATTATGGGGTCTATAAAACACTAGTGGTTTTATGAATCAATGATTAATTGTTTTATATAATTGAACAGTTTACATAAAATTGAATAGGTAGTTAGTTTATTGAACATTAAAAATACGTTGTCTAAGTACCTAAAGTCTGTATACTATTGGCGCGGAGTAATAAATCATAATTGCTTGAAATAATTCTTTATTTTCTTGTGAAAGCGGTACTTCTACGGTTAAGTAAAAACCAATAAATTCTAACCAAAATACGATCATTGTGCCGCTCTTGCAGCATATCGACCCATCTATGGTCTGAGAACAATGGTTTAATCTGTGAAAACACGTTGCCACCAGCCCAGGTACTGACGAAACGAGAATCAAAGCCGTAGATGTGGGTATTATACCAAAATACAAAAATAATGGTATATAATTTCTATAATTTCTGCTTTCCTCCAAGTGCTGGTAGGTAAATTTTCGTATCTTCGTGAGTGGTAGCTGGCGTTGTCCATAACTATTATAGATCCTTGGGGTATCAAATCTAGCATCTGCTCAAAATATTCTTCAAACACATTAGCATTCATGTCTTCGTGGTAGTCGCCAGTTTTCTTTGATTCGAATTCTAACAAACCACCATCTACAAAGCCATCTTCATTGCCAATATGAGTAATAATTAACCGTGTTCCTTTCCCAGAAGGCGGTCGTAATCCTGTCGATAGCCCTTCTATAAATCCTTGTCGAGCACTCGTAACGGTATTATCATGCCATGTTTTTTTACGGTATGTCCTGCATTGATCCAGGTTTCATCCAAATAGAATATACGCCTGCCTTCACGCCTATATTTCCTTATTTCCCGAAGATAATTTCTCCTCCATGTAATAATCTCTTGTTTTTCAATTAAAACGGATCTTCTATTTATCTTCTCCCAAGTAAACTTCAACTTGCGAAGAAGTTTCCACAGTGTTCTACGACTCATTTGGGGTAGATTTTCATCCTCATTTACTGCTAGTAAAATCTTATCGATTGTAGGAATCTCTTTCCGTAAGTAGAACGAGTGAACCTTTCTACGGACAGAATTCCTCATTGCATCATCTAATTCCATCGGGCGCCGACCAGGAGATGGAAGTGGGTGAAGCACTTGTCCCAAATTTTTCTTTCCCTCACTAGTTTATAAATGGTGGATTTTGATATTCCCGTCATTGCAGAACATAATCCTACAATATCATCGACACTTTATGCAGGGTATTGACATCGAACAGCGTCATGCACATTTAAAATTATAATTTTTCATTAGCAGATAACGCACCACTTTTAACACGTTTTGCTGGTGAAAAGTTTTCCATTTCAAAATTATTTGCACTAACACACAAACAAACAAACAAGCCGATTCATTGCTAATAACAAACTAAACATATTTTTCATTTAGAAAGTATACGAAGCCCTTCGGTCAAACAACTAATTATCTGTAATCTTTCGCAGAAATTACAACCCGTCTGCCGTAATGACTGCGCTAACGACCCCACTTTACCTGATGATAGATAATCCAACACACATTTTGACGCTAAAGAATAATTGTTTAAAATTATTTTATTTAGCTATATCGATATATTGCTGAATTAAATTATTTACTATGAAAAATAGATTTCACAAAGTAAGGATTGAAACAATAAAAGAAACCACATAATAATTCATATCAAGGTAGATTTTACTATTATAATATATTTACCTACTAAAAATATGATTTTCCAAACGTATCAGGTACCTACGCCACTGCAATACGGGAGATTCGATAATTCTGACAGGTTTATTACTCCGCACCAATAGTATACTGAGTATACATAAAATTACTATTTCCTAAGTGTATGAAACAGGAATCTCACATGAAATCATTTGTTGAGGTATACCTTAACATTTATATTAAAAGATGTAACTTTATTTGCTTTATTTTTTGTCACTTCAATGTTGTTTTCACATTCATTCGATTTTTTCTTCTCAGCACTTCTAATCCCGAATTTTCACCCAGTATCTTCTTAGAAATCTCCACTTTGCTTGAAACTGACTCTTCGGCATCGCATTGTCCCACGGTTCTCTATTTGCATCAATCACGACGTTAGACCATACCAACATTAGACAATAATGTCGCTCACTCTGGTTCTAGTAATTTCAAAAAATCAGCTACTGGTGATGGTATTTTGGAAAGTGTACTATAAAGTGTACTAAAAATAGATAATTGCAAATTTGGAAATAACGGTCATAGATAAATAAATATGCGATTAAAGTTAGGTACCATTTGCAAGAACCATTAGACTCCAGCCGTCCACTGGATAATAACACTATTTAGTGTTACGTTACTTCCATTTGATTACAAAAGTAAAGAAACGGTTAAAGTCGTTCAAAACTATTTTTTCTGTTTGTGGGTATAGCTGTTTAGAATGGCTTCAGTAAACCAAAAATCCCAATGTGAGCTACCAATTGACTGTAATGAGGTTTTTAAGCTAACAAGGAAAAAACTTACTTCATTTTCATAGTTGAAGCTCAGCAAATAATTTTTGAAATCATACTACAGGCAAAATCCGTTGCACACCGAATATGTGAAGCTGATGCTTTTAAGAACCAAACCCCAATCTATTAACCTACGCACTTCTTATAATGATGGATTTTGGGGGAGATACCTAATTCTCCGTATTCAAAACAAAGATAATCTGCAAATCGTGTATTCAAAAATATACCATTTTTAGAAAATATCGTGGCGATCAACTCAGGAGAACTATTTAAAATTAAACACGATTGATACTCAATGATATAAAGTATCCAGTTACATATTACACTATTTTTCATTTGCAATGTTTTGATGTATAATTTTTTTGGTAAATAAATAATTGACCTGCTTAATTTAGTTTGTTTTTGATAACGTTTTCAATATTAAATTGCATTTTTCTCGAAACTAATGTACTGTGACTTTGATTGTTATTTCCGTGTAAGTACCCTTCAAATAAGTAAGTATTAAATAAAAGTACAACACACACTGGCGAACTTAGCACTAGAGTCAGAGGAACAGACAGTTTTGGAAGCTGCAGATACATTTGAAAATGAATCATTGACGCCTACTGACAATTGTGACCTAATTTTGTTTACAATATTTGAATGATGTTCTTCATTTAGTTGTAGATATGGTTTAGTGAAGATGCACTGCTATGTCCACTAATTTGAATTAATTCTTGTTCTTGGATACCTACTTTGACCATATGAAAAACAATTGTTGATCTAGTACTATGGTTAGTTGTATTTTTGCCATCCAGTTCGTGCGTAAAAAAATAAAAAAGAGTGTAAAAGTGCAATGTAATTAAAATTGGAGTTTCATTATTAAACGATTTTTGTTGTCAAAGTTGCCTGGCAACGTAGACTTGGAAAAATAGCTTTTTTTGAGAAATATTCTTAGGTCACAGAGACATATATTTTTTACAAATATCCAGCACATAACAAAAATCCTTCTTTCATGATCGTAAAGCTACGTCAAAAATGTTTTTGTATTTGGTACAGATACCAACATATAGGATCCTTTTTCTACTAAATTATTGATTGACATGTTCAAAAATTCAACATCGACACCCAACTGACACACCCAAATTTACTGCGACCTGTAATGTAAAAAATTAAATTTCATTCTCAAATAACGATTTCGACCTACCTTCATTATTAAATATTTTTTATTAGGTGCTTCTGCTAGAAACTGTTGAATATGCTCTCTATCAAGAATTTTTGATTTCTTGTACTTGTAACTTTTACCAAATTGTGAAATATCTGTATTTTTGTAAAGCTTTAGTGTCGATTTTAACTTGCTATATTTTGTTCAGATTGATGAAGCCGCGAATCATTTTATGGTGTTAAAGAAGTAACCCAAAAGCACGTTTTGGTTGTATTTAAGGAAAGGGGTATCTTTCCTTGTTATGTGAATGTTGTTGAAATTTGTATTTAAGTTGTTTTCATGTGATCGGGGGTAAACAGTGTTGGTTGGTAGGTTACAGTTATTATAATTCTTTTCTCTAAAAATTACATGTTTTCATGTGATTGGGGGTTGGTTGGTTGGTACGTAAACGGTATTGGTTACCTACCGACCAACACCGTTTACCCCCGATCACATGAAAACAACTTAAATACAAATTTCATTTACATAAGAAGGAAAGGAACCGGACCTCAGTTATTACAATTAATTTTTTTTAAATTACATGTTTTTATGTGATCGGGGGTAAACGGTGTTGGTTGGTAGGTTACAGTTATTATAATTTTTTATCTAAATAAATTCCATGTTTTCATGTGATCGGGGGTTGGTTGGTAGATTAACGGTAAACGGTGTTGGTTATCTACCAAGCAACACCGTTTACCCACGATCACATAAAAACATGTGATTTAAAAAATAAATTGTAATAAATGAGGTCCGGTACCTTCCATCTATGGATTTATTCAGTAACAAACTCGATGTGGCTTCTGCAACATCTCTCTCAATTTTTTCAGGAAGAGAACGTATTCTTTTCATTTCCATCAATATTATAAGTACCATAGCAGTTTTTTTGCAAAATTTTTCTCAATTAATAATTTGCTGTCAACAAAAACAAAGCAAAACACAACAACATGGCAACTATGCCTGATCCTATAATAAAACGGTGAAACATAAGTTTACAATTAAATCCGTATCTATATGGACATATTTTACTAAAAATTGAAAAACGTTAACGGTTTAATATAAAAAACTGTTGCTATATGTTTGATATTATATTTAAATTATCATAACGCTTACAAAATCAACGTAGCTTTTGCTTTTGAAATTAGATAAATTAGCTGATAAAATTAAAACAGCATTGATCTGAAATAAATCAATGCTAACCTGATTAATTTTCTTCAATAAATATAAAATGTTTGTAAGTTGGCAAACATTAATAAAATAGTTTACACCAACGCATACTATAGGAAATTAATTAAAAATAAATATAATATTGAACTGAAAAAAAGTATAATAAAAACAATTTTATATGACTTTCATTATTATTTTCATTTTCTAATTTCATCCACATATCAGCACTTGATATTTTATTTTTTTTGTAACTAAAAATTTTGTGACATTGTCTTAACTGTGTAACAGAAGAAACTGCACGTTACCATTTAGAAACAAATACAATTAAAATATACAGGGTGTCCCTAAAAGGTCTCACTACGCAATTTTCAGACCAAAATAAGTCGAAAACTTAGCTTAGTGAAAATTTGCTTAGTTTCGGTGCTATGCGGTCCTGAAGTCCTTTTTTTATATAAATTTTGAACCGCTTAAGCGATTTTCCTAAAATTTGGAACGTTTGCAAAGTTTTATACGCCAGAAAATGTCACATTAAAATTTTGACGAAAATGAATCCATTTACGGAGATATTGGGTTTTGTAATAATTAAACATTTGAAATATTTAAGCCATTGAATAAAAGTAAATTAACTTATCAAACGTGAATTAAGTGACTTATGGGCTACAAAAAATTTAGTACAGGGTGACCCAATAAGACTATTCCTCGGCCATATCTCGGGAACCGTTCGTCGTATGACTTTGGTGTAAAAAAATATTAGGTAAATCGGCCATGAAGAATCGCTGGATAATATTTTCAAGTTTTAAAAATGACCACCAGAGGGCGTAACTGCCATCTTAAATTTTTAAATTGAATTTTCTATAAACTTCGCATAATAAACAAAATTTTTTTTCACATTTGTAAAGAGAACTAGTTTCTCTATCATTTTCGTAAAAACAAAAGTTCAGTTATTTCAAAAACAAAGATGGCGGGGGTATTCAATTGTTTTTGCAATAACCTGCTGTAACTTCTTAACGGTTTGACCGATTTTAACAAATTTGGTATCGTTGAAAAGAGAAAATATTTTCCTGCAATTCTTCATGGCCGATTTACCTAATATTTTTTTACACGAAAGTCATACGACAAACGGTTCCTGAGATATGGCCGAGGAATAGTCTTGTTGGGTCACCCGGTACATTTATATAAGATTCGATAAATGGCACCGTTTTCGCAAAAATCGCATTTTATAATAAAAATTATTTACTTGCAAAAAGAGTCTATTTTCTATTATGAGCAATATACGGATCGTCGGTAACTAAATAATAGAGCATTTCAAAATGTAAAGGGTAGATTTAATCGCAATGATTCCAGGTTATATGAGACTCAAAAAAAAAACAGCTACAGCACACAGAATAAAACAAAAACCCCGAAAAATATGAGAACTAATTTTAAGAACTGGTAGCGGTAATATACCCATCCAATCATAACTTGCAAGTACATACCGTGCATTTTAATATTTGCTGTTGTAATTGTAATTGCTCCCTGAGTTAAGAGTTTTGACAAATAAAGCTTTAATAAAAGTAGACTTAACTTTATTACAAAAATTTAAGAATTTGAATTAACCACACATATTTAAATTTGCCACCTAAATACTTTTTGCTAGGCCTGAACTTATCAAATAACGACGCCACCGGCTACTCCTTCTCAGTATAAGTATCCAAAATATTTCAAGAGAGCTAGACAAATCAGTTAAGCTTGCTTATATCTATGTACCGTATTTTCCTTCCTTTTTTTCTTTTTAAATCCAATACATTTTGCTTTCTCTTTCTCTTCTCATCTCTTCTTTATTCTTCGCTAATGCACAATATCATCCGTGTAGGCCAGCACTCATACCTTTTTCCTTTCGATTACTCCTCTTATATGATGTTTTTTTCAAATTCTTCCTCTAAATCTCTAATGTAAACTGAAAACAAACTTAATAGAAAGCATCTCAGCTTCATAACGTTTTCCGTCCAAAATTCATGTCCCAATTTACTGCACATTCTTGTTCAACACTTTATTTATTTTATTTATATATCATTGTTTATACCTATTTTTTCCATAATTTTTCATAGTAGTTCTCTTTTCGCATTTTCAAATGCAGCTTTGATGACTACAAATATTAGAAAACCTCATTCTCTTTTCTTTGCGATCTCTTCTATTTATTTTTCTAATTTTTCTCTAATTATTTATCCCAAGTTTGTTAAACCTACTCTTCTGTAGTTTTTATGCCGTTTCCTATCCCTTCCCTTGAGTTGGGCATATTTTTCCTTTTTCATTTTTTCCAGTGTTCTTTCTCCTTCTTTTGCTTCTTATATTTATCTCCTACTTTCTTTGTTTGTTACTTTTTTCTTTACTTTTGATATACTCTTGCAGAGTCTTTTTTTATTTTTCTTCCATCTTTTTCCTTTTTTTCTGCTTTTGTTGTCTCTTATTCTTTTCTCCAACAGTTTTTATACTCTTTTCTTTTATTTTACATATGTCTTTGAAGTTTGCGCTTACACTCTTATATACATGTTCAACTCCAGCGTTAAAATTTCAAGGAAAGCGTGCGCTAATTCTTTTTTTCAAATTTTCATGTTGAAGTAAGTGAATTGATCAGCAAAAACGGTATCATACAGCAAATTCAATTCAGATATGTAGATTGAAAGGATTTTCTTCTGTAACTGAACTAGTACATCGGTGACCCTAGTGATATTAAAGGTGGAATATAAATTTTGATGGCGTGTGCTTAAAACCTATGTACATGTTTTAGTTATACTTGTATTGTTGTGAATAAGTCAATTAGCGCCTTTTTAGGCTTTTCTTTACATTTATTATTTTGTTTTTTTACTATTTTGTATTTACGACCCTAGTGTTTTAATTTTTTGAGATACCATCAAAGTTCTATCCAAATTAGTAGTTAAAAAAAAACTATATATGTTAATCGAGATTGAAATATAACATTTTAAGAATAGCTGCTAATTGAATGCAATTAAATTTTATAAATTCATAAATTTAATTATTTATAAGTAGGTACATCTTTACAATTTATCATTAAGTGATGAATGTTGCAATGCATAAGTGCATTTATTTATAGGTTCAGGTTATTGCCATCAAACGTTCAACTCATAATATTTTCTTTTATGAATTTATTGGATTTTAATTTGTCTGGTAATTTTTTTTGTTTCTATATTTATCGAAGTTGTTCAGAATCACAAAATAGTAATGCAAACCGTATTATTAGTGACATTAACGTTATAAGCAAATAATTTGGCATAAGTTGAATCAGTTATTTGTAATGGACATTTTTCTTATTTTCAGCAAACCTAAATAAAATTACTATGCAGTATTTGAAACTAAAGTGAACTGTTCTAGTAAAGAGGCCTGAATATTTAATATCTTCTCTTGTATAATTATATGAAAGAACTGAGATAAATAATACAGAGTTACTTTCAAATTTTGAAAATTAATAATGCCAAATAGCGTTCAGATTCGAATTAATAAACCTTAGTTTTGTAAGTTTGAATATCGTCATTTTTAACTGCCAGTTTAAATACCTCTTTCTAAAGTGTTATTTTTAGATGACGATTATACCCAAATCACCAAACTCTTATAAAATTTCATAAAAATCGAATAATAATGGGTCAGTTTCACTTTTTTTAAAAAGGAACTTAACAGTTGATTTAAAAATTTTTTCTAGTATTAGTATTAATGTCATTATTTTTGCAGGTGCAGAATTAAGCTCCTCATACAGTTTATGTCTTTGAAAGAAAAAGTTTATTTTCATAAGTATTCCAACAGTACTTTGAATAAACAAATAAAAGCTTCCTTTTCAATTTCTTATTTCCCGTAATATGAAATTGTCACCGCTAGCACAAAAATGTCACTTTTTTTATGAGCTGAGAAAATGTAAAACAGATTACAGCAAGCAATACGAAAGCTTGATTACATGTAAACGTTCAAATGATCCCCTCTTTGCTTTTGTTAAAAATGAACATTATGCGAAAAATTGAATTGGCCGAATGATTCAAATGAATGAATTCCAATCCAATTAGTCATGTACGAAATGTTTATTTTTGTCAAACGTAAAGTAAAGAATATTTAATTTAACCAGTTTTCCAATATCAAACAATGTAAGATTGAGCTTCTTTCAAATTTCTTGCCCTGGTGAAATATCTTACGATAGGTGACGAAACGTTGGCAACTACGGTTACAATTTTGACACGGTCCAATCCCGGAAGACGTTTTTGTTTTAACAATAACAGTTCTTTTGACGTTTTGTGTATTCTGTTTTTCTTATTTTTCTTAATAATTGCTTTTAAATGCAATTTTGATTGGACTTATTCGTATCAAGGTAACCTTTTAAAGAGTCATTTTGGAATGGGCTATCTTGGATTTGGGCTATTTCATCGCTTGGGTGTAACGGTTTTAATTTGAAGTTACTAGACCTATGGTTACAAAAAGAAAAACAATGAAGAGGTGTTAGGTATCTTAGTTAAGGATAATTTTTAATTTTATTAAAAACCCATTCAATTCTGAGATAGTAGAAAAGTGACTCAAAATTTATATTCATCAGTATGATATTCTCATACAAAAAGTCCTTTCACAATTTTCGACCTGAGGTACCTTTATTAACCCCTTTTCTTCTGCCGAAAGTTTTGAGCCACGCAGTAATAATCTTACAACAATATACAGGGTGACCGTTGAGATATGCGTATAATTTCGATGAGTAGTAACTCAAGTTACATAGTGAATAGTAATACAAATAAATTTAGTAAAAGTTTTATAGTGACGAAGATAACGAATGTTGAGAATTGAAAGTGCCAAACTGATAAAATACAAAATTATTGTAGTTACCAAGAATAAAATGTGCCTTTAACTATCCAATTGCAGTTTGGTATTGGTATAGTCCAGGGAGCATATTATTTGGGTGGGAAATAATTGAGCAAACGGAAATAATCACATAGGCTTGTAGGAGGGTCCTTGCTGAATATAAATCTGAGTTGTCGGGATTCCGACCCCCCCGGAGCCCCCACCTATTAATAGCGAAAAGTTTAAATTCCTTTGATCAGCTATAACTTGCGATGCCGTGCTCGAATGTACAAGCAATTCAGTGATCGTTTTGCGGGGGATATTGCGCGCTACAATTTTAGTCCTCTCGGCCAAACTCGAATAATCAATGTTGATTGGTGGAAAGTCCAGGAGTCTCTGAAGGATACCCATTCTGTTCAGTTTTTGACGCCCGTCATATTCTTAGTCCTCATCACTAGCCTTCAAAAGTCGATACTTTTTGAGATATCAAAGGAAAAGTGCTCTGAGTTTTAAACAATATACTGAACTAATGCACTTTTACGTGCAATGTAATGCTGAAAAGTGAAAACTGTGTCAGGTAAGTAAACTTTTGACTACGGGGGAGGTGTGATATTGTTTTAGGAGTAGAACTTGCTTTTTCGTAATGAGCCTTTGTTAATCTTGGGACAAAAATTCATTAATCTCTAGGTATGTCTTCCGTACTTTTTTTGGCGCCGTAAAATCAGTTTTAGTCTTTCGTTTTCTGACTGCGTTTTGAAAACTAACTAGCCTTTTTCGCTGTTATTTGCTTCTTTTCACATTCATATTGTCCGGTTACTGTTCTGCGACTGTTTCGTGTGATTCGTTTACAAGCCACATCTATTTTCCACGGCACGTGCACATATTCTTAGCGTTTTTCAACGAAAATGTTGCCCCCCCCCCCCCCCCCCTCCCCCCCCCCCCTCCTTCCCCCCCCCCCCCCCCCCCCCCGCCCCCCCCCCCCCCCCCTCCCCCCCCCCCTCCCCCCCCCCCCCCCCCCCCCCTCCCCCCCCCCCCCCCCCCCCCCCCCCCCCCCCCCCCCCCCCCCCCCCCCCCCCCCCCCCCCCCCCCCCCCCCCCCCCCCCCCCCCCCCCCCCCCCCCCCCCCCCCCCCCCCCCCCCCCCCCCCCCTCCCCCTCCCCCCCCCCCCCCCCCCCCCCCCCCCCCCCCCCCCCCCCCCCTCCCCCCCCCCCCCCCCCCCCCCCCCCCCCCCCCCCCCCCCCCCCCCCCCCCCCCCCCCCCCCCCCCCCCCCCCCCCCCCCCCCCCCCCCCCCCCCCCCCCCCCCCCCCCCCCCCCCCCCCCCCCCCCCCCCCCCCCCCCCCCCCCCCCCCCCCCCCCCCCCCCCCCCCCCCCCCCCCCCCCCCCCCCCCCCCCCCCCCCCCCCCCCCCCCCCCCCCCCCCCCCCCCCCCCCCCCCCCCCCCCCCCCCCCCCCCCCCCCCCCCCCCCCCCCCCCCCCCCCCCCCCCCCCCCCCCCCCCCCCCCCCCCCCCCCCCCCCCCCCCCCCCCCCCCCCCCCCCCCCCCCCCCCCCCCCCCCCCCCCCCCCCCCCCCCCCCCCCCCCCCCCCCCCCCCCCCCCCCCCCCCCCCCCCCCCCCCCCCCCCCCCCCCCCCCCCCCCCCCCCCCCCCCCCCCCCCCCCCCCCCCCCCCCCCCCCCCCCCCCCCCCCCCCCCCCCCCCCCCCCCCCCCCCCCCCCCCCCCCCCCCCCCCCCCCCCCCCCCCCCCCCCCCCCCCCCCCCCCCCCCCCCCCCCCCCCCCCCCCCCCCCCCCCCCCCCCCCCCCCCCCCCCCCCCCCCCCCCCCCCCCCCCCCCCCCCCCCCCCCCCCCCCCCCCCCCCCCCCCCCCCCCCCCCCCCCCCCCCCCCCCCCCCCCCCCCCCCCCCCCCCCCCCCCCCCCCCCCCCCCCCCCCCCCCCCCCCCCCCCCCCCCCCCCCCCCCCCCCCCCCCCCCCCCCCCCCCCCCCCCCCCCCCCCCCCCCCCCCCCCCCCCTCCCCCCCCCCCCCCCCCCCCCCCCCCCCCCCCCCCCCCCCCCCCCCCCCCCCCCCCCCCCCCCCCCCCCCCCCCCCCCCCCCCCCCCCCCCCCCCCCCCCCCCCCCCCCCCCCCCCCCCCCCCCCCCCCCCCCCCCCTTCCCCCCCCCCCCCCCCCTCCCCCCCCCCCCCCCCCCCCCCCCCCCCCCCCCCCCCCCCCCCCCCCCCCCCCCCCCCCCCCCCCCCCCCCCCCCCCCCCCCCCCCCCCCCCCCCCCCCCCCCCCCCCCCCCCCCCCCCCCCCCCCCCCCCCCCCCCCCCCCCCCCCCCCCCCCCCCCCCCCCCCCCCCCCCCCCCCCCCCCCCCCCCCCCCCCCCCCCCCCCCCCCCCCCCCCCCCCCCCCCCCCCCCCCCCCCCCCCCCCCCCCCCCCCCCCCCCCCCCCCCCCCCCCCCCCCCCCCCCCCCCCCCCCCCCCCCCCCCCCCCCCCCCCCCCCCCCCCCCCCCCCCCCCCCCCCCCCCCCCCCCCCCCCCCCCCCCCCCCCCCCCCCCCCCCCCCCCCCCCCCCCCCCCCCCCCCCCCCCCCCCCCCCCCCCCCCCCCCCCCCCCCCCCCCCCCCCCCCCCCCCCCCCCCCCCCCCCCCCCCCCCCCCCCCCCCCCCCCCCCCCCCCCCCCCCCCCCCCCCCCCCCCCCCCCCCCCCCCCCCCCCCCCCCCCCCCCCCCCCCCCCCCCCCCCCCCCCCCCCCCCCCCCCCCCCCCCCCCCCCCCCCCCCCCCCCCCCCCCCCCCCCCCCCCCCCCCCCCCCCCCCCCCCCCCCCCCCCCCCCCCCCCCCCCCCCCCCCCCCCCCCCCCCCCCCCCCCCCCCCCCCCCCCCCCCCCCCCCCCCCCCCCCCCCCCCCCCCCCCCCCCCCCCCCCCCCCCCCCCCCCCCCCCCCCCCCCCCCCCCCCCCCCCCCCCCCCCCCCCCCCCCCCCCCCCCCCCCCCCCCCCCCCCCCCCCCCCCCCCCCCCCCCCCCCCCCCCCCCCCCCCCCCCCCCCCCCCCCCCCCCCCCCCCCCCCCCCCCCCCCCCCCCCCCCCCCCCCCCCCCCCCCCCCCCCCCCCCCCCCCCCCCCCCCCCCCCCCCCCCCCCCCCCCCCCCCCCCCCCCCCCCCCCCCCCCCCCCCCCCCCCCCCCCCCCCCCCCCCCCCCCCCCCCCCCCCCCCCCCCCCCCCCCCCCCCCCCCCCCCCCCCCCCCCCCCCCCCCCCCCCCCCCCCCCCCCCCCCCCCCCCCCCCCCCCCCCCCCCCCCCCCCCCCCCCCCCCCCCCCCCCCCCCCCCCCCCCCCCCCCCCCCCCCCCCCCCCCCCCCCCCCCCCCCCCCCCCCCCCCCCCCCCCCCCCCCCCCCCCCCCCCCCCCCCCCCCCCCCCCCCCCCCCCCCCCCCCCCCCCCCCCCCCCCCCCCCCCCCCCCCCCCCCCCCCCCCCCCCCCCCCCCCCCCCCCCCCCCCCCCCCCCCCCCCCCCCCCCCCCCCCCCCCCCCCCCCCCCCCCCCCCCCCCCCCCCCCCCCCCCCCCCCCCCCCCCCCCCCCCCCCCCCCCCCCCCCCCCCCCCCCCCCCCCCCCCCCCCCCCCCCCCCCCCCCCCCCCCCCCCCCCCCCCCCCCCCCCCCCCCCCCCCCCCCCCCCCCCCCCCCCCCCCCCCCCCCCCCCCCCCCCCCCCCCCCCCCCCCCCCCCCCCCCCCCCCCCCCCCCCCCCCCCCCCCCCCCCCCCCCCCCCCCCCCCCCCCCCCCCCCCCCCCCCCCCCCCCCCCCCCCCCCCCCCCCCCCCCCCCCCCCCCCCCCCCCCCCCCCCCCTCCCCCCCCCCCCCCCCCCCCCCCCCCCCCCCCCCCCCCCCCCCCCCCCCCCCCCCCCCCCCCCCCCCCCCCCCCCCCCCCCCCCCCCCCCCCCCCCCCCCCCCCCCCCCCCCCCCCCCCCCCCCCCCCCCCCCTTTTTCCCCCCCCCCCTTTTTTTCCCCCCCTTTTTCCCCCCTTTCTCCCCCCCTCCCCCCCCTCCTTCCTTCCCCCCCCCCTCCCCCCCCCCCCCCCCCCCCCCCCCCCCCCCCCCCCCCCCCCCCCCCCCTCCCCCCCCCCCCCCCCCCCCCCCCCCCCCCCCCCCCTCCCCCCCCCCCCTTCCCCCCCCCCCCCCCCCTCCTCTTCTCCCCCCCCCCCCCTTCCTTTTCCCCCCCCCCCCCCCCCCCCCCCCCCCCCCCCCCCCCCCCCCCCCCCCCCCCCCCCCCCCCCCCCCCCCCCCCCCCCCCCCCCCCCCCCCCCCCCCCCCCCCCCCCCCCCCCCCCCCCCCCCCCCCCCCCCCCCCCCCCCCCCCCTCTCCCCCCCCCCCCCCCCCCCCCCCCCCCCCCCCCCCCCCCCCCCCCCCCCCCCCCCCCCCCCCCCCCCCCCCCCCCCCCCCCCCCCCCCCCCCCCCCCCCCCCCCCCCCCCCCCCCCCCCCCCCCCCCCCCCCCCCCCCCCCCCCCCCCCCCCCCCCCCCCCCCCCCCCCCCCCCCCCCCCCCCCCCCCCCCCCCCCCCCCCCCCCCCCCCCCCCCCCCCCCCCCCCCCCCCCCCCCCCCCCCCCCCCCCCCCCCCCCCCCCCCCCCCCCCCCCCCCCCCCCCCCCCCCCCCCCCCCCCCCCCCCCCCCCCCCCCCCCCCCCCCCCCCCCCCCCCCCCCCCCCCCCCCCCCCCCCCCCCCCCCCCCCCCCCCCCCCCCCCCCCCCCCCCCCCCCCCCCCCCCCCCCCCCCCCCCCCCCCCCCCCCCCCCCCCCCCCCCCCCCCCCCCCCCCCCCCCCCCCCCCCCCCCCCCCCCCCCCCCCCCCCCCCCCCCCCCCCCCCCCCCCCCCCCCCCCCCCCCCCCCCCCCCCCTCCCCCCTCCTCCCAAACCCACTTTAACACACACAAGTCGTTGACAGTTAACTGTTGGCATTTTTCTTAGTTTATACTATTCACACGTGTTCCCGTTATACACGTGATGTCGTGCACGAGGCGCACGGGGGGGGGAGCTTACGGGGGGGGCGCGGCGCGCCAGAAGGAGGCGGACGGGAGGCCGGCGGGCGGGAGCCAGGCCGGGGAGCCAACCGAGCGGCCACGCCCCCCCCCCCCCCCCACCCCCTCTCACCCCTTTCTCAAAAAAAAAATTTTTTTTTAATTAAAATAATTAATTAAAAATTAAAAATTTTCCTTAAAAAAAATTAAATAATATTAAAAAAATTAAAATAAAAAATATTTAAAATAAAACCCTTCATTTTTTTTAAAATAATAACTAAAAAAATAAAAAAAAAAAAAAACCCATAAAAACTCATTAAAATTAACAACCAACTTTATTTAAATAAAATAAAAAAAATAAAATAAAACCATAAACTAATACCTCCTCAAACAACTCTTTTTTTACACCCAATTTTTCATAACACCCCTTCCTCACCCTTCCCAACCTCTAACACCAACTACAAAAACACTACCCCTTTTAACCCCCACCCTAAAAAATTAAAAAACTTTACAAAAATAACCAACCCAAAACACCCTTTCTACCAAAAATATCACCTTTTTTTTTAAATATAAAACAATCACCAAAATATTTACCAAAACACCACCACACACAAACCCACAACCAAACATCCCAAAAACAAACCCAACACATTTCCCATAAAAATCCATCCATACAAAATTACAACCAACAAACACCAAACCCACCCCTTAATCTAAAAAAAAAAAAACATTTTAAAAAAAAAAAAAAAAAAAAAACTCATTAAAAATAAAAAATAACAAAAAATAAAAAATAAACAACAAAACACAAAAAAAATCACCAAACCCTTTTTTCACACAACAAAAAAAAAAAAAAAAAAAAAACACACAAAAATCAATTAACCTTTTCAACCACAATAAAATTAAAAAAAAAAAAAAAAAAAAAAACCAAAAAAAAAAAAACAAAAACACACAACAAACCACAACCCATATTCCAAACTTTCCAAACCACCCCCCCCCCCTTTTAAACAATTAACACAAACCCCATTCAAATTAAAAAAACCCAAACTTTTCTAAAAAACAAAAAATCCAAAAATAAAACCAAAAAAAAAAATACAAAAAAAAAAAATAAAAAAAAAAAAAAACCCACACCAAAAAATCAAAAAAAAAAAAAAAAAAACAAAAAAAAAAACCCAAAAAACAAAAAATAAAAACAAAACCCATAAAACCAAAAAACATCTTCTAAACAAAAAAAAAAAAAAAAAAAAAAAAAAAAAAACAAAAAACCCCACCAAAAAAAAAAATCCAACAAAAAAAAAAAAACAAAACAACATTTTACAAAACTTTTCCAATTTAAAAATTAAAAAAAAAAACCAAAAATTAAAAAAATAAAAAAAAAAAAATAAAAAAAAAAAAAAAAATAAAAAAAAATAAAAAAAAAAAAAAAAAAATTAAAAAAAAAAAAAAAAACAATAATAATAAACAAAAAAAAACTAAATTTAAAAAAAAAAAAAAAAAAAATTAAATAAAAAAAAAAAAAAAAAAAAAAAAAAATTAAAAAAACACTTAAAAAAACAAAAAAAAACAAAAAAAAAAATATTCTCAAAAAAAAACTCTACAACACACTTAATTAAAAAAAAAAAAAAAAAAAAAAAAAATAAAAAAAAAAAAAAAAAAAAAAAAAAAAAAAACATAAAAAAACCAATTTCAAAAAAAAAACTTCCAAAACTACTAACATTATTATAACACACCCAAACTCCCCCCCCATTAAAATATTAACAATATTAAAATTAAAAAAAAAAAAAAAAAAAAAAAAAAAAAAAAAACAAATACAAAAAAAACTAAAAAATTAAAAAAAAAAAAAAAAAAAAATAAAAAAAAAAAAAAACCTTAAATAATCCACTAAAAAAAAAAAAAAAATTTATTATTAAAAAAATAAACTTTATAACTTTATTTAAAAAATATTTACAAAAACATTTATATTAACTTTCAAATCTCCTTTCACACACCCTTCACCATAAAACTATCTCAACACTCTTCATTTAACACACAAATTTTTTATAAGACACACATTTTACTTAAGAAATCGTGTTATTGTTTCATCTAGCTAGGGTTATTCAAGATACCCCTGGAATTTTTAACCACTAATGCGCCGCCGTCTTGAGTTATGTATAATGGCTGAAGGTGGCTATTTTCAACATTTGATTTGATTTTATTTAATAATTTATAATTGATTTTAGTAAAATAATATTTCCAATACAAATATTAATAAACAACCCAGCCGCCGACTATATAAATTTTACTAAAATTCTAACCTACATGATTCATACGATGTACTTGATAAAATATTTTCGTTAACAAACATTAGCAACTATTTTACATTAATGTTAAATTTTAATATAGTTAGCAGAGTGCTATAAGTTGACGTTTTTAGTTGTAGTAATTTACACAACGGATAGATGGCACTATACATTTTAATAACTTTGTGTAGATTTTTCAAGGTTAATTCTTGTTTTCATTATCAAAAATTATTGGGAAAATTATTTTTAGCAACTAAAAATTATATTTGGATTACGATGTTATTATTTCAATGTCTGTGAATGCCAGTGTTTTTTGTAATTTTTCCCGAACTGATGCGGGAAAAATAACTTTCTGATTGGTTACACACTTATTTCAAATATCATTTCCCAAGCAGCGAGTACAAAAAATTTATGGGTAGCTTTTTCTCCCTCTTGAAACTATACGAGAATATCAGAAAAATATTCAACTATAATTCGTTCAGCGAACACATGGAGTTAAGTTATTTTATTGGTTTAATTTTTAAAGTCAGTATTACAACCAACTGAAATGATTTCTGCGTTGTTTGACATTTTGGTTTTCACGCGGACTTTGGTTATTAACTTATTAGTAGTTTGCTCTCGTTTCTATTCAATTTAAAAAACAGTATTCTTTAATTTTTCATAATGTATAAACAAATTATTTTTGACATTTTGCGCTTATATAAATTTACATAGTGTACAGTGGTCTCTGCATTTATTGGTTTCTTAAGGGGCTGTAACCAACCAGGGGTTGCTACCAATTTTTTTTATGAAAACCCACATTATTTTTTGACAAAAATAACCACGTAAATTCCTAGCAATTATGCGTATAATTTAACTTATTATGTCCTTAACTTTTTATTTGTTTATTACCAATTTTTGAGACAATTCTTTTATATTTGAAAAATTTTGAATGTATTTGAGTCATTTTTTACAAAAAAATTGTTTCAAGTAAACTTTTTTTAAAGGTCTCTTAAAATTATTAGTAGAATTTCTTGTCTCTACAAAATGTGAGATCTTGGATGGCACTCTTTCACGTTAAATACAAATTTTCAATGGATTTTATAATTTTAATGTATTTAGAAAAAAATGCTGAAAAGACTATTGGTGCTTATGTTAAAGTTTAAACTATGGAGAAGAATTGAAGTCTACATGCTTCGTCTAGGAGAGACCATGGCTGTTCTTAAAATGTTGAAAGAGAAATAAATAAAGAAAAAGCATGTACTATAGAGAGCAGATACGCTACCGGCTTATTTTAAAAAAATAAATATACGTCCTTAAATTTTATTGAAATCGTACAATTTTCAAAAAATTTTTGCATTCTACTTTTTCCAATTAATTTGTTCATTAACAGTTTTTTTATTCATAAAACTGGAAAAAACCAAAACAAACGTAATTTTTTTAAATAAATTTTTACAGTATTTTTGAACTTAACTTAACATTTTTGAATATTTATACTTCTAAATATAACTTGGTATGACATTACAAAGCCCACGCAAACCACATTTAAAATTGGCTTTTAACTGTAATATTCTTATTTTCTAAGTACATTTTCAGTTGAATAAATGTTTCAGTTACTGTCCAGTTTTTAATTTGACACTTTGCCAGTAATAACTAAATGTACTTGTTTTTTTGTTACTAAGCATTACTTAACAATGGATACAGTTTATTTTATTATTAGCGTTGCTTTATTCGTTGAAATACGTTTGCCAAAGCTACGAATATTGTTTTTGGAAATGACACCTTACTTTTTGTTGTTATATGATCAACATTTTAATTTAGTAGCAACTATGACCATCTGCTTTATATAATCAAAAACTGACTAACCATTAGCACAAATGATGGGAATCCATTTTGGTTTTATAAACACTAGAATTGTTTACTAATATCTTTAAGTTATTATAATTAGTAGAACACAACCACAAGCAGCATATTGTGGGGTATGTCTACAGTGTATTATGAGCTGGTTGTAAGTTATATAGGTAGTTACTTATTTGGGAAATTTTCTTTGAACGAGTCATGTTTACTCTAAATCCAAACAAATAAGATATTTTTTAATGTAATTTAAATAGGGAAGAAATCAAGTTAATTTTACATACTGGGTTGTTTGTACATCTTCGATTTACATTTACTCTTTCTCTCAGAAAATTTCAATAAATAGTATTAATGGATGTTATAAAAATTACCTAGCAAGAGAGAATACTACTTTTTTATTATTTTTTATTTTAATTTATAAAAAAAAAAAAATTCGACTTTTTTGGGTTTATAGAGAAAACATTTGAATGCCTGTTATTTTAATAATTTCATGTTCCCCTACACTACGCCTCGCAAGATTGGTGAAAGCTGTTAATCTGTTAGAATAGTTTGTAATTTTATTACGTTCCATATTTAACCTAATTTTTTCAGCAGCAGCTGTAGTCCACTGGGAAATCGTGTTGCATATTTAAAAAAAAATCAATAGAATCACTTTCCACGCTGGTGTTAAGAACAACCGATTTATCAATAAGTATACGAAACAACGTGAAAAGTTATTTTATATCCCAAGTATTTTAAACATTATTGTATAAAAAAGTACCCAAATGGACATCGATCCGGGTTGATCCTTGGTTTTATTAAATATTGGGTTATAAACAATTCGTTATGAAGATGCGCCAAAATTATCTTTTTCTATTTCAAAGAAAGTTATCAAACCCCGTCAAACGAGTTCTAATGCCACTATGTGATAACACTTCCTTCGTAATCCTTCGTTTCCCATAAACCAATGATTTACTTTTTTTTCTTCTTGTGAAAATTTTCCTGCAGCAGTTTGGCGATTGGTGCTTTTGACAATAACTCCAAAAGCATTAACAACAGAACAAAACTTTGTATACAATAGTTTATTTATTTCTCAAACTCTTCAAATAAGACGTAAGAGAAAACCTCACCAGTCTTGGCTAGCTTGTATATTAAACTAATATTTATAGTATTTTTGATATTTAAACACTTTGACACATTTATTTTGAAAAGTTGGTATGCATTTATTTTTTCTGTTAAAAATCCAAGAAAGTTCCTTATTAGGTAAATACGAGGATATATTGAAAAATTCTTAGCCTACTATAGAACCAAACAAAATTTCAATGTCAAAATATTTTATTGCTCAACATATTCTTTTCTTAATTGGATACATTTATTACAGCGAACCTGCAACGTTTCTAAAAAAATGTTTCTTCTTGCTCTGCAAACCAGACCTCCACAGCTTCTATTACCTCCTTGTTGGAAGAAAATGTACAAAGTTTTAAACTTTTTTTCAGTTGAGGAAAGAGGTGATAGTCGGACGGAGCCAAATCGAGGGAATAAGGGGGGTGTTCTAGTAATTCAAACCCTAAATCACGAATTTTTGCATGGCAACATGAGATTTGTGTGCAGGGGCGTTGTCCTGCAAAAACAAAACACCTTTGGATAACTTTCCGCGTCTTTTCTCTTTAATATTTTCCCGTAGAGTGGTCAGTAATGTCGAATAGTAATCTCCAGTTATTGTTCTACCCTTATCCAAAAAATCAATCATGATTACTCCATGGCAATCCCAAAAAACTGAAGCAAGAACTTTTCCAGCAGATTTTTGGACACGAAACTTCTTAGGTCTTGGAGAACGCGATGCTTCTACCCTTGCACGCTTTTGGTCAACATTCAAACATTTGGGGATCCATTTTGCAGCAATTTTCTCATGTCCAAATTCACGTGAACCATATGATGAACGCGTTCGTATGAAATATTCAGTGCTTCAGATATCCGTTTTAGCCCAATTCGACGGTCTGATAAAATCATGTCATGAACTGCATCGATATTTTCGGGGACTGACACAGAAACTGGCCTTCCCGATCGGTCATCATCTTCAATGGAAAATTTACCTCTTTGAAGCTTGCATTCCAATTTTTGACGGTCGCATACGAAGGACATTGATCACCAAGGGTATTAAGCATATCTTCGTAAATCTGCTTACCTCTTAACCCTTTTAAATACAGGTACTTGATGATGGCTCGATACTCCAATTTTTCGATTTTCACAATTTCGGTGGACATCTTTTTCATTTAATTTATTGCGTGACTCTGGTTTACTTTTTTGACGTCAAACTTTACACTGACACTTCTAATAAGTTATTGTTCGTTGCTATGGTAACGCAATATTTTGTTTATGCAAGGAACTGGTCTAGGCTAACTAGATATCAATACATCCTTGTAGATATATGGAAACGTCTTCATATATCATATCCTTGATCTGATTATTTGGTATTGCGTAACCATACCATAACAATCTTTTAACTTCTAGATCTTTAATTATATCTGTTTCGGTTTGTATTCTTCTTCTGATCTCTTCGTTTTATTTGTACATTACTTAAATCAAAGTACGGTATTCCTAAAATAAAATTTGGAATGACGTGTAATTGTGTGGTCCTTATGAATTTGTCTTGTTTCACTTTTTTGTCAATAGTTATCATATTACAATCGCTCTGGTGTTAATATCGTTTTGAAAATACTTCTTACAACTCAGAAAAAGTGTAATAGATCACTATTTCCACTCATACGAAATTGACGGAGTAATGGCAAATGTTTGATGCAAGTGCCAAAAAAATACGAGTAAGGCTTCCAGTAAAAATGTAGAGTTAGCGTTCGTTGCAAAATTTCGCCGCACTGATAGTGTGTTGTGGCAGCGGAAGAGGTCTTCAGGTCGTCCAAAAACCGTTTTTACGAACAATAATCAAGGACGCATTTTTGACCAGGTGATACAGTTTCCAAACAGAAGTCTTCGACGAATTGTGTACAAACTAATTATCAGTGAATTGTGGTTGAGCCTAGTTTACGAAGATCCCAATTTCTTGAGAAACGTATGGTTTTCTGACGAAAGTAACATTCATCTAAACGGTTTTATCAATGGACAAACAACTTAATTCCCTGGCTTTGAACGCCCAAATGTCGTTGTACAAAAACCACTGCACAGTGTCCGTGTTATCAATTGGTATGCTGTATCTGGACTGGGATAATTAGTCCTTATTTTGCTGAGGACGAAAACGAACATCCAATTGTGAGAGATTTAAGAAACTTTTACCGTACAAAAAATCTGAAGGTGCACAGGCAATGGTTTGCACAGGATGGAACAACGAGCCCTACAGCCATACATTCCTTAGCCTTACTTGACTAACATTTTGAAAACGGAATAATTTCTCGTGGAACATACTACGAGCGCCCTTCTCATTCACCTGATCTAACACCATATGATGCATATATTTGTCACCTGATCTAACACCATATGATGCATATATTTGGGGAATGCTGAAGGAATCATCCGCCAACAAATTTTGGAGAACTACGACAAAAGATAATCGCCTATTTTCAGTAACAGCAGGAACCATTATTTAGAAATATGTTCAATAATCGGCAAAATTGTTACGAAGCTTGTTTGCGCCGCAATGGTGCACACTTTGAGCATATGAATTATACCAATTAATAAATAGATAAATTGATTTGGCGAATACAATAACTTATTAATTACTTGCTATTACTTTAAAGTAAGGAGGTCTTGTTAATACTTACTCCAAACATACATAATATCTTAATGATTTCATAGACAAATGGCATAAACCAACCGCAGATAAATTTAATTTAAATAAACAAAAATTGTCTGTAACGCAATAACCGATAATCAAATCAAAGTCAAAAATTATTTTAGTAATTGGTTGGTTTAAAAGATATAAAAATGTTTCGACACATTTGACTAACCCGGTATAAGCATCCAGGACGGGAAGTAATTTTTTAAAATCATTTTGTTAATATTATATAATATAAATCTAATTTTTTAATTAATTTTTTTATTAACGGCCAGTATTTCAGTCTCTAGTTAAAGTTAATTTTTGGTTAATTTCAAGGAGACAACAATTATTACCGTGACAGTAAACCCAAAATTTAAGTTAACCCACGACTGAAATACTATATTCAATTTACTATTAACTTATAAATTTGCGTTTGTTGTTCAAATAAACTCTTAAAAGTTAAAGTTTAAAATAATTTTTAAAGTGTTTAGTTTAATGATACTTTTCTAGTCAGTTGGTTAGTACGTTTCATTACATTATACAAACTTAATAAGTAACACGAGATAAAAATAACTTATATGATGACTAAATGTTGCATATTGGCGTGGCTCTAAAAATGCACACTCGCAATGTGAAAATAATTTGCCATAAAAGATTGAAGCAATGTGAAATTGCCGTCTGGAATAACTTGCCAGCACATTGAATCATTCACTAATACCACTTAGACTAAAATACGACTTAGGTACGCAATAAACTGTACGAGGATTATTGACTTATACAAATTCTTTTGTCATTACAGATATCGATAGTGTTTATAAGCCAAGTGTGTTTCGAATTTTGTTCTAAACATGGCAACCCAATATGGTAAATTGGTAAATAAACAATTTAATTCGCCGATCAATCTTTATTCCGAAAATAACATACGAGATGTTCTGGATCGGGAAACTCAAATGTTGTCAAACGGCGCTGTTGGGTAAGTAAATTAATTGTAGGTAGTACTTAATAATTATAGAGAAATTAATAATCTGTCAATTTAAATAAACACTAAATTTTTTAGTACGTGATAAATAGTTTATACACGTTTATCGCGATGTTACTCTAAATATGCACCGAATATAAAATTGCATTAATCGCCGCCAAATTCTTGGCAAAACTTCAAATAATTTTATGTCAATTTAATTTAAATCTTCCGATACAACTATAATTGATTTAATGCGTCATTCAAATACTATAGTCGTGGTTCAGATGTAAAAATACCAAAGTACAATTAAACAAAAGTTTGTTTACAATATTTATTATAGAGTATTTGATATGAACATGCTTTAAAAAACACTGGTGACAAATATGTAAGGCAGTAAACGTATTATTTTTATAGCATAAGTCATGTGTTGCAAAGTTCAAAGTGATGAAATGTTGGACTTTTATTTTTTAAGAAACGTGCCTGACATTTAGCAATTGTACGAATATTTGTGGCGTTTAATTTTTATTAAAAAAGGCATTGCTCGTTATGTTTACTGTGCCTATAAAAATATTGAGATGTAATAATATTAAATATATTGGAAATTTTAATGCAAGATAGGAAAGCATCTTACTTTTCTGAATAAAATGTAGTTTTCCTGTATTTTCTTAGTAAACTGGAATTTAAGTAAACAAAACGTTTTTTTCCACGACATACTTAGAAAACAGACATTTCTCTACAAATAGTGAAGAAAATTGGTTTTTTCCACGACCACTATGAAAACTTTCCATTTCGTAGTCATAAACCACTAGAGAAAATTTGTCATATCTAAACATCTGCAAAAAATCATTTCGTTACTAGTAACGGTATATACAGGGTGGTCCAAAATATAGTTCGCAAACTATACTACGCTACTAAGCATAAAAAGTTATGAAAATGTTTCTTATACACTTTTGTTCAGGGCTTACTTAAGGAGGTACGGCCCTGTAAAGCTTCAATTTAAAATTGGTTTTTTCTTATTATCTCAGAAATGAGTTAAAGATATAATCTGAAAATTTATATTGTAAAATATGTCATTATGGTACACAATTTATTATCCTTTTCAAAAAAAAAAGATCTTAAGCAGTGGCGTAGATGCCGGGATAGCTGTGAGGTTGTTATTTAAAAAAATTGTAAATCTTAGATCACCCTGTACGACTTTTGGAATAAATATTTTATTACGGATAAAAGTGTTTTTTCAATTTCTTGGTAAGTATAGTATTTTTCGAGAAAAATCGTTTTCTTTAATGTCTGTTTTTTGGCATGAAAAATTATAATGGTGAACTTGTCATTGAAAAAGAAGTGTAAAACTCAACATTTTATTTTTTTTATTTCATAAATTTAATTAAAAATAAATATCAATAATCAAAAAATAACTTAACAATTAATATTACATATACATCTTACAAGAGATGCTCAAAATGTTGCCCTTGTGACTCCACACATGCCATGATTTTGAACTTTTGAACTTTTTTATCGACATTTATATTATAAAAAGGAAATAAAAATACGGTCATAAAAACAATTGCAGTTGTTTAATTCAGAAGGCCTCCTATTATGTATTTAAAATTTGTATTGTGCTTTTAAATCAAACGAAAAATAGACATTAAAAGAAAACGATTTTTCTCGAAACATATTACATTGACGGAAAAGATTTACATTTTTTTTAATAATATCCTCACAGCTACCCCGGTATCTAAGCTACTGCTTAATATACTTTGAAAACTTTAATAAATTGTGTACCATATTAACTTATTTCACCATATAAATTTTCAGATTTTTTCTGAGATAATAAGAAAAAACCAATTTTAAATTGAAACTTTACAGAGACGTACCTCCTTCAGTAAGCCCAATTGAACAAAAGTTTATAAGAAAAATTTTCATAACTGTTTATGCTTAGTATGCGTAGTATAGTTTGCGACCTAAATTTTTGGACCACCCTGTATATACCCCAATTTACTGAATGTAGTTGCAAAAGCTGATTGGTTGCTTGTTTTGATTTGAAACTGACATTTATTTATCTGACCTGAAAATCTGTCAAAACGACATCTACACTTCAAATAAAAAAGTAAAGAGAGTTCAGAATAAAAAAATTTTTGGTAGTCATGGAAACAGCTTTATTTTTTTAATTGCCAAACTGACAGGTAAATCTTAAATTAAATTTTGATAAAACTCATAGATACTACATACTGGTCGTGCAAAAAGTATAGTGTCTTACTTGAGGATATCGTGATTATCAGCGCTCGAGCTACCTGCCTCGCGCAGCTAACACATTCGCATGAAAACTGTAATTTTCTCCTCACTAGTGAGGAAAAAAAGATCGTGTTGCAAGAATGCCTCTTTGAATAAATTTAAGAGTGTATCTTTAGAACTGCACTCTTAGAATTTAATTAAACAATTTAATTTATTATTCAGTCATTTTAGTTTAATTTATTATCTTATATTTCGACTTTTAAACATTGTTACCCTACATTTATTGGTTAGAATAACGCGACTGAGAACGTTGCTTTATAACAAGTTGAGACCACACCAAGAACACAGAGTAAATACTGTGACGAGATTATTGTAACCCACCTATTGTTGACTTTTGATGGTACGTACGAAATTGTGACGAAATACTGTAACAACAATTTACGTTTACAATTAATAGTTTTTATTTCATCAGGTTGGTTTTTTTGGGGAATGTCGTGGAAAAAATGTTGTGTCTAACACATGAGGAAAGACTTTTTTCCACTCTCACTCGAGCTCCAGTAGAAAAAAATAGCTTTCCTCACTTGTTGGACAAATAGCTATTTTATATCGATGCTGAAATGACTCTATACTCTATACTTTACAACTTTTTCAGCTCTGTAGCAAGTAAATGAATAAATAATTTCAATACAATGAATATGTAAAATGTGTGTCATGCATAGTCGATTATTTGATGTAGGTATATCGAAATCAAATCATTTTGATTAAAAAAATTAAATTTGTCATTTTTATATTAACCAGTGAAGTTGGGTGTTTCTGATTTTGTTGTATTTTGCTAGTAAACATCTACGTAGCTGAGTCGAAACACAAAATGTGTTTTACAAATGACAGAAGCGTTCATATTTTTAGATAAAGGTAACAAAAACAAAAATGTAAATTGGAAAATAATGATTTAAATAAATGATTAAACACAAAATAAATTTTCTTTTAATACAAAAAACAAAATAATAATTAACGGTTAATCGGGGCTTTCCAATTAATTAGTGGGCCTTTAGTTAGTATGTCCGAAGAGAATGTTTGTATTTTTATCATTGTGAGGTTATTTTTCTTAATTTATTAATTGTATTAGATTTAGTATTAATGTTAACGTAGATGCTTACTGGATTTTCTGATAAGAGCTGTCATCCAGTTTACCATTATCTTCATATGCCTCAATAAAAACTGGAATTTTCCAGTCGAAACGTTGGCAAACTAAAAGAGCATGGTTATCGATTGATGATCCATCCTTCAAAGCCAAACTACTAAAACAAGGGCCAATAATTAATTGAGAAGCCCCGATTAATAAAAACTACTAGGACTCTACTGTTAAGAATAATGTTTTGATAACAATACTCATATAGGTTAGGAACCTGTTTTTGCTTAATCTACTCTACGGCATTATGCTTTATTATAGGAAAATGTAAAATATCTCGTCTTAAAGTGGACTGCAGTGGAACATACCTAAAATCACATAATACATCCGAGACATCTGGAAAACTATAGGTACATATATCCCGCAAATTGTTTAGTGACGCAATGCCTCAAAAAACTGCCTTCGAATTCATTTTCATTTACATTTATATTTGTCACTTTTCCAATAAAATATTTGAATTTGTGTTTTTTTTCATAGTTGGAAATGCAATAACAAGTCGTTTCCGTTCGTTTATCGAACAGGAAACAGGAAAGACGTTAATAAATTTTCTTTGATTATGTTCAACTGGATCCAAAACCAATTTCCATTGTAATATTGCAAGTGAGAGTCATCAGTTCCACCGTTCTGATTGTAAAGTTCTTTTGCATCACCGCCATGGAATACATCTACAAATTCATTCACGTCCTCACTTTCAACCTCTTTATCACCTTTTTTCTCACTTTTTTCACTCTCACCTCCAAAATCTGCACCAGAAGTACTTTTACTTGCACAGCATATTTTCTTCGTTTTCTTCTTTGTACGGGTTGCTCATGGTATTTCAAACCCTGAAGCACAGTTTCCGTAGCACTTCATCGCGATTAATAGGGTAAATTTCCCATTTTCGGAAACGAGATTTTATATTTTTTTCTGCATTTGGTTTAAAGCATTAGTAGAGTTCTTTCAAAAAATATGGTAACCTGCCTTTGGGAATTTCAAAGGCTTTCTTCATAACCTGCATTCTCCAATTTTTGATTGTTTTCTTCCGTGCAATTTTAACTGGCCGGAAGAAAGCAACATTGAAGGTCCGAGTCAAGTGAGTAGAGTTAGTAGGTAAAAAAATAATTCAAACAAGATTGTACTGCATTTGGAGAAAAATGGCTAGAACAATTATCCCCAATCAAATATTTCTTTCCAGGAAGTCGTTAAGCGCAGGTATTGCAATTCTTTCCACCCAATCGCTAAAGGAAACGCTACAAAACACCACTCGTATCTCTTATGCCTCCATTGGCCCAAGACTCATACAAATTTTGACAGGTATGGATTTAGAAGTTTCACATCTGCACATGCCGCGAACATGATTGAAGCGCAACTTTTGGAAAAGTTGCAAATTCTTTCAGGATAACGAGAACCACGTTTCGAAATAACCTTTTTTCTGCTTGGGTCGTCGCTGACGTTTGTCCCATTGCAGTTAATTTTAGTTCTTCACTTAAATTTTCAAAGTAAGAATTAATTATTTCAGGTGATACGGTCGCCCTTGATCTTTCGATATTTTGACAAACTTGCGTTCTTAGCTGTTCTTTGTGTCGTTTTATAAAACAAAAGTCAATAATTCGCAAATTGTAATGATCCATGGGATATCCCCAGTCGGAACAAGTTCTGAGATGATTGACTATCAGCTGTACCTTATGCTCGGTTGAACAAGTTTGGCCACCTTACTTTCATATTCATGGTATTCCATATAAAACTAGGTGTGTATACATCATCTAGGTAAGGTATCTAATGGTAAATGATTAAAACATTTTATGCATTGCCTAAACAGGCCCGGTATTGTATAGGACGACTAGAGATTCTATTTAAACAATTATTGTAGATTACTATCTTAACTATCAAAATTTGGTGTAAAAAATGCGCCCTCTATTAGGTACGAAAAAACACAAGTGCATTAGGATTGATTGATCCAAAATTATTTAAAATGGATACATAAAAAAGCGGATAATTTAAAATGTAAGTCAAAATAATTCTTGAATTTTAAGGACGAAGATGCAACAACCTTATCATAAAAGACCAATACTTTACTCTGAAAGTGTTTTTATTTTGACAATTTATTTAAAAAATGAAGTAGGTATAATTTAGCAAAATGTTTTTTGTATTACACAGTTTTTTTTGTATTTTAAATTTTTATAATTTTAAAAATAATATTAAGTAAGAAAAGCCATTCAATGGTAAAACAATTAAATCGAAATTCCTACTAAATGTTTCTTAATTTTTAAAATACATCAATTAAATACATTTTCAATTTACAGTAATACTAATACATAATATTGTTACTTCATGAAAAGTCAAATATTTTATTACAACATATTTTAACGTTAATCTGCCTTAATATGATCAATTTTAAAACCAATAATAACAGCAATATTTTTATTAATAGCAATTTTTAAATCAATAAATACAAAATCATTTAATACACATACTCAGTCAATTTGATATATTCAACCATAAGAATTACAGAACTATGCACTATACAGGGTGATCTACGTATAACGTGTATTAAAAGTTTTTTAACTTGCAAATATATCAGAAACTTGAAATTGGGTACGCGGCCATAATCTATCATTTTCGTTCTACCTAAATTTCCTTTTGAAAAATTGAATTTTTTATCATTTTTTCATAACATAATTTAGCTTATAGAGGGTGGCGCAAACTTTGACATTTGAGGTAAGCTGGTTAATAAAAAAGATATAAGTTTCAAAATTTGTCACATTTAGTACAGTTAAGAGTACACATTTTAAAAATATTTTTATATTATACAGGGTGTTTCCAAAATCGTCAAATATAGCATAAAATTGTATAGGGTATTTTAGAAAATATAGCTAATTATCTGTAAAATGTTTAATGTTAATTACTTTTATGTTAAAGTATTTTAAGTTATTTCATAACACAGCCTTGAAGTAGGTGCAATTTTTACTAATAATTAGCTATATCTTTTAAAATACCGTGTACCAATACATTAGCATGCTATATTTTTTTAAAGCTCTTAATGAGATCTTTTCGAACCTTAAAGAAAATATTGTGTTCGGTAAATATATCCACCTATAAGTTTTCTTCAAATGATTTGTTCTTCTTTGAGGAGGGGCACCAAAAAACCACTAGGTCTTTTTATCAGGCAAAGTTTCGTGCAACGAATGTGTTCTTTTTAAAGCCTGAGGAAGTGCACATTCGTTGCACGAAACATTCCCTGAAAAAACGACCTAGTGGTTTATTGTTACCCCTCCTCAAACAAGAAGGAATCATTTAAATAAAATATAGTGTGTTGTATTTTAAAAAATGTAAGTTTATGCTGCCACGATTTTTTGGATTACCCAGTATAATCCAAACTATTTTTAAAAAGTACACTCAAAAACTGTACTATATATGATCAATTTTGAAAGTTGTTTTCCCAACTATTTACGCAATTCTGTATACAGGAATGATCTTCAGAGTATTATTACATGTTTGTTTGTTTGTGCCCCCCCCCCCCTATAATTTTAGTCCAAAATGTACCAGAAAAATTCAAGATATCTTAATATTTGCATGTAAAATATACAATATTACACATACATTAAATATTTACCGTTTCCCTGAACTTATACCCTTATACTATACTATTTAAAGCTAATTAATTGTGCTAACAATCCCTGAAAAGACATACAGAGTGATTCACCTTAAAATTTTTGAGATATTTGTCGATTTGCATTTTGCTTCGCCATGTATTAATGAAGTGTCCGATAATAAAAGTAATTACTACTAAACACAGCTAATGACATGGAAGTAACATGTTAATAAAAATTAAATTATTTTTGGCCTCCTGACGTGTAAACACCAAATTAAAATTACAAACCCTGAAACGTCATGATTACGTACAGTGCACTCACAGCGTGCGTAAAAATTACCCAAATCGTCTGCCCTTAAGGTACATTTGTCAATAAAATTTTTTTTATAAAACTAACATGTTTACTAAATCAACAATTACATAATTTTAAATTTTTGCCATTTAAAAATCGTCGACCAAAAAATTTAATACAAATCTTGTGCGTTAAATTATTTTACAGCGCTTAATAAATTTAAAGCACTCAAATTTATTTTGAGCTGTAAAATTTAATTTTTCGCACGCGAATGTAAATTAATAAAAAATAAAAAAAATGTAAGTTTATGCTGCCACTACTCTTTGGAACACCCTGTATAATCGAAAATATTTTTAATATGTGCACTCAGAAACTATACTAAATGTAACAAATTTTGAAAGTTACATCTTCTTGATTAACTAAGTTATCCTCCGATGTCAGAAGTTTGTGCCACCCTGTATAAACTCAGAATTATATGGCCAATCGACCCATGTAAAAGGAATTATAGGTTTGTATTTAAAGTAAGAAAGTCTAAAAATAGTTAAGGTAGAACGAACCAAATTTCAAGTTTCAAGTTTATATGCAAGTTAAAAAACGAATGCAGGCCTACCCAGATTAGCCTGTATAGAACAATACAAATAATAAATACAACATAAATGAAGAATATAATTAAAATCATATAAGGTTGCTATGACTCATTCTGAATAACTGCCTGAATTAATTTTTATAAACGTATGTCCCCGTTAGTATGATCCTTTTATGCAGGTTTCTCCATTACCGATAACTACATTTAATCAGATGTCGCTCATTTTATTTAATTTCCTGTATTCATTTCTATGAATTATGTAGTTAATAAACCCCTAATATCTACTATTGTTTGAATTCTTGAAAACAGAAATAAAGTTAATGTCAAAATGGAAAATGTCAAAATATTAATTAAATGTCTACATACGATTATTACAGTCGCATATATTAATATGGTAAACATAAGTTCCTTGAATCTTTTTTTTCTTGCTCGCATGAATAAAAAGAAATAGAGCATTGTAATATATTATTATAATCATTTAAATAGATAAAATAGAACAAACTGGTCGAATAATAATAAGTATTCAAGTGGTATTTTACTAAAAAAATCAGTAAAAAGAAGTAATTTTTTATACTATTTTTAATAAATTTTTATTTATAATCTGAATGAATTTTCATTTAATAAGCGACCTCGGTAGACGAATTCCTTATTTTGTCGCCTAGTAATATTTTGCTCCATCTAACCATGGTTCGATTTCGATTGCAGTATTTTTTTAATTAACTTTGTTGTTGATATTATATCACAATTTTTAAAAGTGAATTTAACATTTCAAAAATACATTAAACTTATTTTATAAAAATTGTATTAATAATAACATCAATAATAATTTTATTAATAAGAATTAATAAAAAATTAAAAAATACTACAACCGGAATCGCAGATTTTTTTAACAAAATTTATAAATTATTTTTTATTAAAATACGTTTTTAATACTTACTTTACCACATAAATTTGTTTTCATTTATCTATCTAATAAAATATGATGGTATATTGTGCTCAAATTGTGCCAGAAAAAAGATGTCTATTAATTTTGAATTCATAGAAAATGTATATATCAACGTTTCCGTTGACACACGGTGTGCTTTGTCTAAACTCAGTATACTATTGGCGCGGAGTAATAAACCTGTCAGAATTATCGATTCTCCCGTATTGCAGTGGCGTAGGTACCTGATACGTTTGGAAACTCATATTTTTAGTAGGTAAATATATTATAATAGTAAAATCTACCTTGATATGAATTATTATGTGGTTATATGTTATTTATTTTACTTGTATAGTAGATCACATTACAAATTTTACTTCTTACGTATTACATACCATTATTTTTGTATCTTGGTATAATACCCACATCTACGGCTATGATTCTCGTTTCGTCAGTACCTGGGCTGATGGCAACGTGTTTACATAGATTAACCTATTGTTCTCAGACTCTAGATGGGTCGATATGCTGCAAGAGCGGCACAATGATCGTATTTTGGTTAGAATTTATTAGTTTTTACTTAACCGTAGAAGCACCGCTTTCACAAGAAAATAAAGAATTATTTCAAGCAATTATGATTTATTACTCCGCGCCAATAGTATACAGACTTTAATACCATATCTAATCTTTAACACCCAATTTTGTTATTGTGCCAAGTAATACCTCACTGATGCTGATCCCACTTTCAAAGATGCTTTTCTGTAGTATTACTAAACAGCCTACTCCTGGTTTTTTTACTCAATAAGTTACATTGAAAATTTTTTTTTTTATAAAATTTGGAACAACTTTGCTGTACGCATTTTAAATTTGTTTTTAATTAAAATGTATATACTACATATCTAAACAACATGATCCGACTACATATGATATTTGTTTAGGTAATAAATATAAATAATTGATATGTGCCGAACAAAATATTTGAACTATTTTATTATAAAATTCAATTGAAAGCACTTGATCGTCCATTTTTAAATATTTGTATTAAAACATCAATTGAAATAAAATTTTCTAAAAGTACGCAAAAAATATAAATAATGTTACAATGTTACCAATGTTCTTGAATGTAATTGAATTATGTAAACATTTACATAGATAATGTATATTGAAATGTACTTATTTTAGTTTTTTTACAACCACCATGTGTATTGAATCAAATTGATCTTAAATTTATATTCAGTAGAAACTATAAATATTTTAAAACATTAAACGTCACTTTCATTTTTTATTTTATGGTCACCGATGCTTTATTGTAAATAATCTTTAAAATAAATGTCATGAACTGTTTAATGCGTTCAAAATAATTGATGATTAGTCTCAGTTCTAACGTTTACCCACATCCCACGTTCCACACTATCTTTTTAAACCACTCAACATTATAAATGTCTATATGTTTGTTTCCTGTTTTCTAAAAACGTACCAAATCGATTTGTACAAAAATTCAGAGAAAGATAACTTCAAACATGAAGAAGTTGAAGATTTTATGAATTTGTGAATTTAATAAACATACACCAGAGAAAATCTTAAGCGGCACATTTGAAGTTATATTGACATTGACTCAAAAATATACATGACGTCATTACTCGTTAGAGAGCAGAGTGGAATTTATCGAAACTTTTAAAAAGTAATTTGTTGATTGTCTATTTTTCATTGTTATCTCTCTAGAAGATGGTCTCGATGGATATAGATTGGATCTTTCAATTTTCAACTTTTTTATAAAAAATACATCTTTTATAATTTTTAAAACAGTACCGATCATATTAGTGAATGTTTACTCTTAGACTAAGTCAATGTAAGCCGTTCTTCAATTATTCAATACTTTGTATATTTTTGTAAATAAATGTCCAGCCTTGATAAAGCCCACACAACGGTAGGTGAAACGTCGGTGATTACAAGTTACTGAGTTGTTTATACATGTAGATGAATGAGTCTCCATATGGACAGCTTCTATTCACCCGGAAGGGCTGGCAAGATCATTGTTATCATTCTCTTCAGCGTTTGTTGGGGATAGAAGATTCGACACTGGTTGTTCTTCATCCATCAAGTATGGTACCTTCCTTTTCATACTTCGGTGGCTGACCTGCCTAAGCAATTTTAGTTTTGCGAATCGTTTCAGATTTTTGAAATTTTCAGTCTTGATTGATTGTGATCAAAGGAAGGAGCAACATATCGTGTCCGTAATTTTGTCAGCTATACCAACACAAAACTTGTTGACGCGTTTAACCTAAAATGTAAAAAGGAATTTGTATTTTATCAGTTATCCTATAGTGATGTAATTAAAAACTAAAAAGAAAAATAAATCTCTAATCCAAGTAATAATACCGCAAGACTGGAACAATTTTATTATTGTTCTTCTACACATAAAATGGGACCCTACACGATTAAAAAAGTATAGAACAGTATAGTATATTGTGCAAAAACTGGGAAGAGCGATCAATTTCTCACAAATGTGAAAATAGTGACAACAAACATAGTACCGCAACCAGACGCGTGAGAAATTGACACTATGATCACTAATAAAAACAGTGTTTTCATACAATTCCTTTCATTGTAGATAAATTTTAATATTTTGTAATGGAATATTAGAAAAGAAAAAATAATATAAACCAGAATAACAAGATCTATGACCTACGGACTTACAATGCATTTTCGTACGTATTACGTTAACACGAATCGACACTAGATGTTGTAACGCTTATTGAAGTAATAGAATTTGAAGTTGAGCTGAGTTGAACATCTTCTGATTTTAAGTAGGCTTGGCTGTTTAACCATTTGGACATACACCACCTAATATGTGTCAGTTCATTTGTTTAACTGACGTATAGATGGCGCAATATCATCATCAATTAAAAATGCGCCCTTATTCTGTACATTATTGTTTCAAGTATGGTGTAAAATAAATTTTTTTAAATCAGTTTATCGGATTTTATGCTTAGTTTATTATTGAAACCTTCCCAAAGAGCAGATAAATGAGCCACTACTTTACCGCATAGTATCCGTACTTTACCGCATAGTAGCCATACTTTACCTCATTGTGTGTAAAAATCAAGTTTCAAGACAAGTATGAACAACTGAAAAATGTGCTTTACAGTTCAGGAGGCCAAAAAGGTTATTTTTACTGACGGCTGTCAACATTTCTAATTAGGAGATGATTTGCGGCGATCAGTTTTTAACATTAATAATGATTTACTTAATAGCCGAGGGGGTTGAACTTATTGTATTTTTATGATGCGCAAATGTAATCGCCAATTTATTTAATCAACGCAATCCAGAAAACAACACATACAGAAAGTATATTTTGGAATTAGTATCAAAATTCTATAAAACTGTATCGCAAGCCAACAAGAAGAAGAACGTAGACGTCCATTGGAAATGAAGCATTTTTTGGTCAAGTTGTTGTTACTGTGAAGCAAAAAACAAGCGTACTACGAATTCTCAAGAAAACAAATTTCACACTTACAAGATAAAATTAGTAAAAGAACTGAACGAATATGATTTTGATTGCCGTTTACAATTTTGTGAAATAATGAGCGAAAAAATAAATGCAAATCAAAATTATCTTTTCAACATCTGTCCTTTTTTTAATTGGAAGTGTTCATCGACATAACTATCGGTATTGGTCCGATTCAAACCCGAACTTATTTCAAGAAGTGTTCAAACTCGGCATTTATGGTGATCGTATTGAACCTTTTTTCCTACTATTGAAGATGTGTATTTAGATCTGCTAGAGAACTATATTGATCAAATGTTAACCAAAATTTTATAAAATAATCTAGGATATTTGGAAAACCAGTTCGTTTTTCAACAGGACGAGGCTCCTCCTCATTACGCTCAAGCAGTTCAGTATTGTCCAAAGGTTTGCAGACCGTTAGATGGGAGAAGAGGAACACAGAATGACCTAATCGATTATGAGATTTGACTCCATTGGATGCTCATTATCCCAGAGATCATACCAAATGTATTTTATTATCTTGGTTTTGTTTCATTTCTTTAAAATTATGAATAAATTAAAAAAAATTTACAGGACTGAAATCAGGGAAGCAAGACCTTTCAAATGAGGTATCACTCGCCCTATTAAAATGTTAGTGGTTGTTTTCACAGTTCGAACGGGTGAAACGATGTAAGGGTAAAATTTACGCCAAAAGCTGCCCCCCCTCAAAATAAACAACAATTAAACTGTCAAATGCGTATCTTCGTAATATACCGTTCGGGTGTTCTTAAGGATTTTCCATTCTGTTGAATTTTTCTGAATTTTTACGGACATTCGTCCGGAAAAATCAAACTTTAGTAACCTGACTAGCAAAGCCAGCATGCTACGCATGAACAATGATTAGCCTCAGCACTTACATTAACATTCATCAGTTGACTAATCAATATGAATGCAGAGTACATGGAACTCGTAAAATGAATCGAGAGTGGGTGTGCGCTCGCACAAGTCATAACATATTAATAAGAGATACATGAATGACTATTTATAAAAATCTTATTTTTAAAAATTTTGTTCCAAACCTTCGTAAACCCCATCTCTTTTGCAATTTATGTGGAAACCAAATCCATAAGAATTTGATTCAAGTTGAAGAGACAAAATTTTTAAAAGATTTTTAACAATATAAGGTTTTAAATACTCTGTTATGTATTTAATTGTTTAATCGGGCGAAGAACGTTGTCTGAATAATTTTATTATTCTTCCAATACCAATTATAGCATGTAAGTAGCAAGAACGTTTTTCTTTATTTAGAAACAGAAAATACTCTGCACCCTGATAATGTGCATAACGATAACACTTTTCAAAGATTTGTAGAGTATCGTTTCAACTTTTTTATTTTAAATTTAATTTTAAGATTGTGAATCAGATTTTGCGCAAGTGCATAAAGCAAAGTGTAGAATCATCAATGACTACATTTCCATTCTATTCTCATTAGTTTCTGTATAAAATTAACTGTAATTACAAGTTCTAGTTTTCGTAACGTACGAGATTTGTTGGGGGTTCGGTAAAACAAAATTTTTTATAAATGAGTGTAATTATGGAAGAAAGGTTAGTTCAACCAATATTATATTTTTATTACGGTCACTAAATAATTTTGATTGAAGCGCTAAAAGGGTTTGTTGCATAAGTGTGCCGGATGTCTTTAAAACTGTTAAATAAATTTTGATTTATTTCCAGAATTAATTTCCACAACCCCTTGTCTAATAAACCAGCAAATCTTCAAAATTCGGCAGTACTGCGATTTCTAGAAGAAGAAGAATCGAAAAAACGAGGTGGATCGCCGAGTGAGTATTAATTTTGAAACTTATTCAAATGGCACACATTTCTATGCTAACGTAAGAATAAACGTCCTTCTAATATTATTCTTAGTTATGTGAGTCATGCGTCTGATTCAGGTGTAACAAAGTGGAAAAAGATAAAATACTTATGGTTACCGATAAATAGTCGCTTTAAAAAAACGTTACTTCCACCACTAAAAATCAGGCAGACGCATGCGTAATTGTATCCCCTCTGTACTCAGTACATTTTTTGAATTATAATTAGTAAATTTTATAATTTGTAGTGTTGTGAAAACGGTCGTAAGCGAATCTAGTTGAAAAAGGTGATTTTTGCCAAAAAAAAAACAAGTGCGATGTAGGTTGAAGAAACTGTAACAAATTGGCAATACATTTATTAGCAAGTATTTGAGTAATACATCATGTTTAACTTAATTTTTCTATATTTATGCCAATTTTTTCTGGTTTTATTAAACTTACCGCATTATTTTAAAATTGATTGACCGAAAATAAAAAAAATGTCAAGATTTATACAAAAATCGCTTTGTACAGGTATTGGCAAACTTTCAATATCAAAAATAAGCTAATTAAATTTAGTTATTTTGAGCTTCGATCTACCGAAAGATAATTTTTTACACTTTTCGCCAATTGCTGCTCGATTATATTCTTAACTTTTTCTGATGTAAATAATAAATGTGTTAAGTATGTTCATTTCTGATATAGTTACATTAAATAAAAAAAAAATTTAAACAAAGAATAAATATAAAACGCATTTATTGTTTTAGACCTTAAACGAGTTGCTTGGCCACCACCTCCCGAAGCAGAAGGACATTTAGAAGAAGTTCCAATCCAGAGCATAGTAAGTAATTACAGGGTTGCTCTAACTTAAGTAGTTGAACTATCAAAACATAATAGCATGAAACTTCAACTTGTAAAAATATGTAATCGATGTAGTGCTTGTTAATAATTGTGGGTACACTAGCTCAACAGAAGAGGGAAATGTGGCAAAAATTTTTAAAAATATTTTTGTACCCTTATTATATTTCAGTAATCAATTTTCAAGAAAAATCACGTGTCACTGAGATATAATGCCTACAGTCCACTAACAATTATTTTTTGTTTAATAGGGTACGCCACAAATTACCTCGCCTGGTTTACAGAACAATCAACTCCCAAGTGCTAACTATCAACAAACAAGTCCTATTCAACAAGGAATTCAATCTAATTACCAACAACGTCCTGAACCTTCTAACTGTCAACCTCAATCACATTACAAACCGCTTCAAGTTATACCAACCTTGACATCAACCTCTCCAACAAATCAACTTTCTTCGCCCAATACATTACATTATAATCCGGTTCAGGGACCAAAAGGTTGGGCTCCCGTGCACTCGCCAGTTTCTGCTAAATCTCAACCTCATTTTCCTACACCTCCTCAACAAGACCATTACTATCAACCTCCTTTGCAAGAATATCAGCATCCTGTTGAACAACAAAACTATTATTCTCCCCAATATCAACCTTCCCCTTATCAACAGTTTGAGGCACCTATTCCAGTGCAGGTAGTGTATTAATGACTAATTATTTAACATGATAACATCGTTGCACGTTTGTTACGGACCGAATGAATAATTCTCATACTTTGCTTCACAGCAACAGCAGCAACCTCACTCCTTTCAACAACAAAGACCCGCAACTCTACCTAGACAACAACAGTCTTTTGTAGAACCACCCCCGTCAACAATCACATTGCGACCCCAGGCTCCAGTGAGCCAAGTACCAGCTCCTGTTTATACATCACAACCAGCCACGGCGACCCTACAAGGTATATTTTCCATAAGCTTTCTTAAAATTTTTTATTATTGCCTAAACAAAACATTAAATAGTAATTTGGCAAATACCTACTTTTAACTCAAAAAATGTGTCCATCAACTTATAACATAATTTATTTTAAAATTGATCGTGCTTGCCAAAAATAACACAACAGTTTGGAATTCATAAATTTTGATTTAAATAAAATCCAAGATCATTTTATTTATAATAATTGTAGGCGGAAAAAATCTTCGTGGCGACCTTAAGTGGCCACCTCCAGAAACTAAAGCCCAAATGGAAGAGGAGAATAGAAAACGTATTGAATTAGCGAGAGGACCGGTATGTCGTCCAAGAAAAGTCAATAGGGACTACACCGGTTTCTTTGCTCAGCATGCCCTCAACGATACTTATCCTAAATACAAAATACCACCAGGAACCCAATTTTACGTCCAAGAATAACTTTTTATTGTTCCTAAAATACTAATCTATATGTTATTTATAACTACTTAAAGAAAACGAAAAGCACAAACCCGATACTAAATTACATGTAGATTAATGTTTTTTGCATAAGTAAGTGTAATGCTATTTTTGTGATAACGCTGTTGATATAAGAACCGAGTACGGCCCTACTGTACCGATATCATTAAAATTAGTAAGTAAGTATGTAGTTAAGATTGTTTAAACTACTAACAATTTTGCAACGATGTAAAATTTATTAATATAAACTAAGAAAATGCACACTAATCTGAAATGATCTGTTGGCATTTTTCTTAGTTTATACTATTCATACGTGTCAATGTTTACACGAGATGAAGACACAAATTTATTAACGTGTAATTGAAAACAGTCTACGTTTATATTTACATACAAAATACTACAACATTCATTGTGAAAGGTTGTGTGCTGTTTAACGAATTGAAACATATTTTTATTGAGCAGTTTTCGAGGTTATTGTAATTTTAAATAATTGTTACAATTCATGTTTGTATAAGTGAATGCTTAATAAAACGTTTAAAAACATCACTATTACTTTTTTTTTAGTTAGGGCGTTAATTCAAGGAATTGGGGGAATATACGCAACGTTTTATAATATTTATTATCATACAAAAGAACCATTCTTTACCATTATTTCTTAAGGCTCTGCTGGAGTGATCTGTGTCCTATACATTGTAATGTAAATTGCCCGCCACTATAAAATCATAATTTGTCGTTTTATTTCTAATTTGTTTTGATTTATTCGTATATCAAAACATGTTCTACAAAATCTCCGAACAGTTTTTGAAAAAACCTAAAAATAAGGGAGATTTTTTGGCTTAAAGGATACCTATTTGAAAAAAATATTTAATACGCAATAAATCGTATTAGAAATCGAATTTAAAAAAATTACGCGGAGTTTTTGTAGACATAATTAATGCAATGATTTTAAGCCAACAATTAAATTTGTACGATATATAATTATGTTTCTACATTGACGCTACAAATTTGTGTAAAACCGACTTTTAAACTCTTCTGTCTTTTTTTAAATGAACATTTCTTTTCATCATCGGAATGTGTACCTGCTATTAGCAAAATGACTAATGCTTATTGTTTGTATTGTATTGAATTCTAAAGGATTTGCAACGAACCAGGGTAGATGACTAATTGTAAAGATTATTGGTAATAAAACCTTTTTCTTATAATTACTTCATCTTTGCGACGGGTTGGAAGTGTTTAGTGAAATCTCTTTGTTTTGTACGTACATTTACAATATGGGTAAACCAAATAGTGAGCGTCGAAAAGTTACTTCGAGAAAACGCCTACGTGGAAATATATCAAACTTTCGAGGATTGCGTAAAGCTACAAACGAAGCCGGTAAATAAATCTTTACAATTCTATTATTTTGTATTGGTTTCCCGCGTTTGCCAATTTCATTTCTATAGTAAATGAGTTCCATTCGCCACACGCTTTTGACGTACGGAATATTGGCAAAAAATAAGAAAATGAAATTGACAAATACGAAGAACCAAAAAAAACGGCTGTAAAAACATATTTATTTTTAAATTCACGTCAAGAAATATAGTCTTATAGAACACGTATATACAAAATAGAACTTGGTACAGAATATTTCTTGATGCATTATCGTATAATGCAAATTAAAATGTGTTTTTACATGTTTTTTGTAATAAATGGTTAGTCATTTAAATTTTTAGTAGGTCAGGTGGTGACTAATAATAATAAATCATCTGCCGAGGAGCCTGTTCATATGAAAATTGAGGTAAATGGAATTACTGATTTTTGAAGTAATGGTAAATTTTGTTGTTTCAATCACAGGATAACACGATTGCAGGCGATTTTCAAAAAATTATACAGAATTGTTTTTGGAGGGAGAAGAATTGTTGACATCAACTATTTCCTGGAACAAATCCAACAATTAAATCGACATTGTAGTAAGTTTGGATGCACAATCAACAATGTCTTTCCCTACAAGGAAAGCTTGTCTGGGTTACAGTCCACAATACATTTTCATTGCAACATGTGCAATGGTAATTTTAAAATATTTACAAGTATTAGCAAACCTTCATCTATGGACATTACCACCGGAGTTGTGGCTGCGGGTATCGCTATTGGAATTGGATTCTCCAATACTGAAGAACTTTTATAACTTTAGGTATACCCTTCATGTCAACAAAGACATACGTCAAGTATGCAGAAGTTGTTAATAAGGCTTGGATAACCACTGCACAAGTTCAAATGCAAAAAGCTGCGACAAATGAAGCCGACTTTGCCAGAGCTATAGGGCAAATTGACGAAAAAGGAGTGCCACTACTAACTGTAGTTGTCGATGGTTGCTGGTCGAAGAGGTCCTACAAATCAAACTATAATGCTCTTTCCGGTGCAGCGGCTGTTGTTGGACAACACTCTGGGAAAGTGCTTTATTTAGGAGTTAAAAATAAGTACTGCACTGTTTGTGCTAGAACTGATGAAAAAATAAATCTAAAAATCACACCTGTTATAAGAACTATGAAGGATCGTCTAGTGCTATGGAAGCAACAATTTTAGTAGAAGCCTTTAAAAGAGCGAGGAAACATATGGTGTCAAATATAACAAATTTATTGCGGATGGTGACAGTAGCACTTATAAAAATTTTGGAAAGTCGTCCATATCAGAACATTACAGTTGAAAAAATCGAATGTAGAAACCATATCTTACGAAATTATTGCAATAAATTACGTGCATTGTCACAAGATACGCGATTTCCTTTAAAATTACGAAGACTTATATCTTCCAATATCATGAGACTGAGAACTGCAGTAGTTTCTTCAATTAAATTTCGTAAGAATCAAGACCACAATTATCCACAAACAGAATTAGTAGAACTACTTCAAAGGATATACAGAACAGTGTTTGTCATGTTTTCGGACAACACAAAAATTGTGACAATTATTTTTGTCAAAGAAAATCCGAAAATGAAGACTATCTACCTGAGTTGCAAAACTGCACAGAATTATATGTAAGGCTACAGGAGCACGTCAAGTGCGTCTGGATAAATGCTCGTAGTCTTATTAATGATGTTGATAGTAATATTGTCGAACAATTTAATAGCACTATAGCCAAGCATGTTGGCGGAAAAAGAGTTAACTTCTCTCTAAAGGTTCCTATGAAGCGCGCTGTGCAGCTGCCGTTGTACGATTTAACACACGACAACCGCTTAGTGAACTATATAAAACAATATGCGACACAGATGCACCAAAACAACTAGTTCAGTTTGAGTTGAAACGAGATAAAAAATTAAAAACCGCCTTCAAAAGTTACGACAAAGTTCTCCACGACGACATAAGAAGAATCAACCTAAGTCCAAAGTGTACGTGTTGATTACGGGAGAACTGCCAAAACCAGATTTACCGGACGACATTTATATGGTAGAAAAGGAAAATTTCCTTAAATCGTTAAGAAAAACCGAAGATGAAAGAGACGCCTTACAAAGTGGCACCGTTGCACAGGCAAGTAGTGGAAAATGGCTGGAGGAGAGGAGGAAACGTTTAACTGCCTCGATGTTTTATAAAGTGTGTACAAGACGACCAAACACTTTATGCAAAAATCTTGTCATAGAATTATTGTATCAGTCAAAATCATTAAATATATTTCCTTTGCGTCATGGTAGAGACAATGAAAGTCGTGCAAAAAGGCAGTTGGAACAACAGGAAAACATAGTTGTACATCCTTGTGGACTATTCATAGACAAAGAACATTTTTACCTTGGGGCCTCACCTGACGGGGTAGTAAATGAAAATTTAATTGTGGAAATTAAATGTCCTTCATCCGCATACAACATGTGTCCAGAAGATGCCATCAAACAAAAAAAAATTAGATTTTGGACATTTGATGAGACTACTAGTACTTTTGAAGTCAACATAAAAAATCAATGGTACTATCAGGTTCAAGGGCAGTTGCGAGTTACAGGGAGAAAAGGTTGTTTGTTTGCTGTTTGGACCGGAGAACAATTTCCTTTAAAAACAGCGTACATTAGAAAATGTGATTTATTTTGGGAGAAAAACATGGTGTGTAAACTCCAAAAATTTTACATGCACTGTTTATTGCCGGAACTCGTAGACCCACGGCATTGTAGAAACATGGACATACGAGAACCGACGTATATTTTAGAAGCACGCAAAAGAAAAATTGGGAGTAAAAAAAGTAATAGTATTTAATTAGTCTATTTTGATCCTATATCTTTAAAATGATTTCAATTCAATTATGTTATGTATTTACAACAATTGTTTTTTAATTATAATATTATGTATTAGGTAATTAATAGCGTTAATTGCGTAACCGTGGAACCAATGTACATATTCTGAATTTTGTTATATTTTCTTGCTAATCCTAAATAAATTAATTATGAATGTATGTATAGTAAATGCATATCTGTATTTTTCAATTTAAAGAAAGGCGTATTATGAGAAATAAATGTCGAAGGTTAAAAAATAACTGTACAAAAGATTATTATTGCAGTTTCGTTTTCTTCAGGTAAAGAGCATTGTTAAGGGATTATATACCTATCCCACATGTAATTTTCAATACGTACTTTCTACGTTTAGTGAAATATATTTATATTTTAAAAATTTGGGATAATCCCGACTGTACAGCAGAGCCTTAAAGATAATTGCTTTCAAATGTTGACCGTAACTACGGTTAACATGGTCCATTCTGAAGTTCAAATTTTCAATGACGCGTTTGAGTATTTCGAGTGGTATTTGGACAATGACTTGAGTAATATTGGCCTCCAATGCCTCAATCGTAACCGGTTTATCCATGTATACTTTAGAGCTACATAGTCCAAAGGAAAAGGTCAGGAGATGTTGTGTCACATGTTCTAGCCTGCCTGGTCCAAAGCATAAAATGATCTGTTCACCTACTCGTTCACGCAGTAAAGCCATCGTTTCATGGGCTGTATGATTTGTTCATATTTCGTAGAGATCACGGGCTTCAATTTTAGGTATCAAATAATCTGTTATCATAGCGCGATAACGATCACCTTTTATAGCAACATTCCGGTCGGTCTCTGTTTTGAAGAAATATTGGTATGTATTAGGGTGCAAAATATTTTAAAAATTTTGTGTTGGTATTTGCTTTTGATTTGTATGTACACTCATGAAATTTAAAACTTGGACACCACAATTTCTGTAAACAAAAGTTTGCACATTGTGAAGCGGGCTTAAGGGTATCATTTACAATTCTAACAGCAGGTAGTCTCATTAAAATCTCTATTCATAATATTTAGTCCTTACAAAATGTATATTTTATGATGTTTCATTTTTTCTGTAGTTAATATAAAAGTGAAAATAAAAACTAAGGCAATTCTTATTGTCAACGTATATATTTAGTTTTTTGACAAGAATTTATTACATAATTATAATTAAGATACCAAGATATAGTTTAAAATTAAATGAAAACTTTTTTTTTAAATAAAGGTATTACTATATAAATAAATATAATAAATCAATAATGGGTGTGACCTCCAGTATTATTGATACATTCTTGGAGGCGTCTGCTCATTGACGCTATCAAGGTATCAAGATAATTAATATTAATCGTTTCCCATGCGGTATCAATGGCTGCAATTAGTGCATTACGGTTTACTGGTATAAAATTTGGCCCTTGTTGTCTTCGGATAACAGCAAATATTCGAGCCCAAACATTTTCGATAATGTTAAAATCTGGGCTTTTTGCTGGCCAGGGTAACAGCTCCAAGTTATTTTTTCATATCCAATTACGCACAACCCGTGAAGTATGAATAGGGGCGTTGTCCTTTAACAACAAAAATACATCATGAAAATGTTAATTCAACAGATCCCTACGCGAGTTGCAATGTTATGAAAGTCCACGCGGGTAACAGAGTGTTAAAAAATGATTTTAAAAGATAGGGATTTGGAATGTTTTAAAATGAAAATATTTAATACCGAACATCTTATATATTTTTTGTAGTACTGGGGTTTCCTTTCACGTTTATGACTTAACAATAAAGTACAATTTTTTTAAACATAAATTTTATGAAAACACCCAAATGGATAACAAATACAATTCATTTTTACAAAATTAATTTTAATCTAGTTTAGTGATCTTAATTACACAATCACTGCAATTGTATTTGTTTTTTAACTTAAATGCTAACTAAAGTACACTACAGCACTCCAAGTTAATTATTCCTTGATCTGAAGAAGTAGACATACTTTTTCTTTTGAAGCAACATAGACGTGTATTAATAGAAATGACGTTTCGACAACTACATCTTATTAAACAACATTTCTTCATGAAAGCTGACGTTCTTGGTTATATTAGTGTCGTTACGTGACGGTTCCGATTGAGTCTATATTATTCGCAAAAGTTCTTGTTTATTACGTTCACAATTCGAAAAATCGAATCCAGCTTAAAGTTTTATAAATATGTTATACTTCATAGCTATTCGATATTGTGGAACCGAGTGCATTGAATCATATAATTAAAATCAGTTAAGCTTGTGTATTTACCTTGTAACGCCCCTATAAATGTATAAATTATTTTTCGTATACGTATTCAGTGGAAAGTGAAGCAAAGATCGTGAAACAGAGGTATTAAAATCGCATAAGGTCATTTTCGTAATATCCCGATATCGTTAATGCACACACGCAAAATTTTTCGTTGATTGGTTGTTGTTCCGTGTCATTTATGCAGTTGTAATGGTGTTCATTTTTTAAAATATAAAAATTTCATTGAAACAATTTGTGTTATTGTAATTGTTTAGGCTGATTAGCTGAAATCAAATCTTTTTCATGCTTTTATTCATTGATTTCTTTAAATAAAACAATCAGTATGAGGTAAAATATTTAAAAGTTTCAAATCAGTAACTCGTTTTCTTAATGTATTGGGCCTGCCCAGATGTGAGCAGATTCAAATTTTCATATTTATAATATGCGAATGTCTGAAATCACTTGGGCCCACCGGGCACCTGTCCGTTCCCCCGCCGGCAACAGGACACTAGATGTGAATACTTGGGATCAGTAATATGTATGATCTTAACGTTTTCTACCAAGCAATTACTTATAATAACCTCTTGAGTTTGTAAATCCTCCTTATTTAGTGTTACGCACAATGAACAATATTTATTGTTTTCTCTTATAAAAATGCATTCTTCAATAATTTTTATTAAAATCAAATCACCTATCGTTTCCAAACTTTGGAAGTTCACGTATTAAGTGAGGTGTGTGGAGTGTAATTTTTTATTTAAAAAAAAATGAATCACAACAAAAATTTTAACCTATATAACATTTAAATAACGACACTTACATATTAATTTTTGAAAATAGCCAAGCAACGTTGAAGTTTTTACATTTGTGCTTTGAATGCATTGAGAAATTAAGAGACATACCTATACAAGATTTATATAGCTCCGGTTTCAAAATGTTTGCTTCACTAATTGTTATACATGCTCGCTTTAGGTAGTTAATACGTATATCGTCGGCCTAATGTGAAAATTGCATAAGTCCAATTTTTCACAAAATTGGTTTTTAGCTCCATCTGTTAGAAAAGCAGCGTATCTATACATCCAAATAAAAAAATTATGCAAAAAGTAGTTAGATGGCGCTAGAAACAAAAGTATAAAATGTGCGTAAGTCCAACTCGTTCTACCTCAGTAAGAAAGTTGCATAAGTCCTAGAAAGTGTACGTTGGGGTTATGTCAATGTACATCCTATGTAAATTTAACCTTTCTAACTGTGTTATCATACATTAGACTCGATTAATGTCATTTTTGTAAACTTAAGGAGTTGTGCATTTTTCACACTGTTGATATATTTAGAACTCACGGGAGTGCATGTTTCAAAGCATTTTGAATACCAATTACTGCAAAGAAGGATGAGAAATTTACATTGTTTTGCCTTACCTACAAGTTTTTAACAGTTCCCGTAGATGGAAATTCTTGTCAAATCTTGAGGTATTAGTACTCTCCTTTTGGTATAAAAAAGAAACAAATTTGTCTAGAAATATTGGTACCAGGTAAAACAACCGCTGTTAAAAACGTTCCGGTGAAAAAGTCCCCATTAAAAAATTTATTCCAAAAAAAGTCCCCTGATAATAATAAAAACATATTTTTTTGTAAGTCAAACATCCCAACAATACCGGGGTCGTTTTTACCGGCGGCTTTGTTACCGGGTCGTTTTTACCAGTGGCTTTACACTTTGTGGCTACAGGTAGGTATAAATAAGTATTTTGTTTCAGCTATGGATCGTAGAAGCAGAGGTTTCAAACTGTTGAGTTTAACAAAACATCCGGCCAACGCTTTGCAGGACATAACTAAGGGTAGTTCTGGAACATTAACTAGTGCGTCTGTAGAATTAAACAAGACAATAAAACTTGTCAAAGAAAAAGATCAAGACAATCATACTGATACAAAGAGCGCGGAAAATGAAAAGTATTTTGCAGAAGAAAACGAGGAAAACCTGCAGGTAGCTAACAGAATTACAAAAAGAAATTCATAGAACACAAATAATTTTAGACATAGGGGAAAACAATGATTTATCATCCAGCTTTCTCAACAATATCCGGCATAGAGCAAACGGATATTATTACAAACTATGATAGTTTTATTTTTTCCGATGAGATGCTCAATGCCAATACAACAAACGATAGAAACTCCTTTGGATTTAAAAAAAATAACAACGAGAAGGAAATATTTTAGAAATGAAGATAATGATGAAGAAGATGCAACAAATCATCCAGAAGAAGTAGATAATGAAAACAATGACCCTACATATCAAATCGACGATGATGGGGAACAACATTCTGATGAAGAAAATAATGAGTCCAGTGAAGAAGTTACACAAAAAAGGAAAAAGAGAGATTTTCTAATTATGCAGAATGGAAATATAATACTAATAAAATAAATAGAGAGAAAGGGGTTGAGTATATGAGAAGAAAAAATAACAAATTCGACAGAAAGAAAACTAAGAGAGTAATGAAAACGAGATGCCTGTGTTCAAACAAACCATTGAAAACCGGTAAAGAAATAGCAATTCAGTGTTACAAGTTGACGGATGAAGAGCTAAAGTTAATTTTCGCGAAGTTTTGGTCCCTGTCGTGGCCTGAAAAGAAGATCTACATTTCTGCAAAGGTCTTGAAGAATAAAACGGAGAGGTCAAGGCATAGAAAGGATCCGGAAGTTAGCCAAAGGACAACTTCGTAGAAGTATTTTCTTAAAAACAAAAGCGAAGCAAAGCGTGGATAAAAGATGAAATGTCTAGCCCTGCCAAAAGTGAAGAAGAACAGAATAGTGACAAAAATATTTAAAAAAAAATTCTTTACGTTTTGATGAAGGAAGGATAAATTTAAAAAAATTCTTTGAAGAACTGCCTAAACTTGAATCATACTATTGTCGCAAATCGTCAACAAAATTATATGTAGAGCCAACGTTCAAAACCAAATCGGAGCTTTATTTACTTTATAAAGATAATTGGTGTGTTGAACATAATGTAGCTCCCTTATCCATTGCCACATTCTCAAACATATTTGAAGATTTGAACCTTGCATTGTTTTTGCCAAAGAAAGACGAATGCGATGTCTGCGTAGGCTACAAGATCAAAAACGTAGAGGAATCTGTCTACAGGGAACACATTGTCAAGAAAGAAGAAGCACGGGAAGCAAAAGCAGAAGACAAAAATTCCAAAAATAGGGTATTTACAATGGACCTCCAGTCAGTACTGTTGTGCCCGAAATCGAACGTATCAGCTCTGTACTATCGCACGAAGCTTATTGTTCCCAATTTTACAGTCTTTGATTTGCATTCTAAAGATGGCTATTGTTTTCTCTGGCATGAAGGTCAAGGGGAGCTCAGTGCCAACTGTTTTTCATCAATAATTTGTAACTTCTTAATTAATAATGTAATTCCCCAGCTTGAGCCAATGCAACAAATAATATTATATAGTGACGGTTGTGCGCTCAAAACCGTAATTGCACTTTAAGCAACGCCTTGTTAAATCTTGCACTCGAAAAATATGTTTGTATTAGCCAGAAATATTTGGAAAAGGGTCACACCCAAATGGAATGCAACTCAATGCATTCTACCATAGAGAGGCAATTAAAAGGTAGAACCATTAATTTGCCAGCTGATTATGTTTCTCTATGTAAATTGGCTCGAAAAAATCCTAGACCGTATGAGGTGAGCTATTTGGATTATACTTTTTTCAAAGGCTTTAGTAAACTTAATTTAATAAAATCAATTAGACCTGGATTTAAAGTTGGTGATCCAACTGTCAACAATCTTATGGTCGATTGCACCGACACGACTTAAACTTAAGGAATGCTTAAAAACTTAGATACAATTGTTAAAACCATAGCAACGATTGTTTTTAAGTGCTGCTTAAGTTAAAGTTGTGTTGGTGCAAACATCCATTAGAGCTCTAAAGTATAATCCAGATGGTAAAATCGAGTTTAAGATTAAACATTCCGAGGAATTTCAAGGTATGTCTATGAGATCCATTTGATTATTTTTTATATTGTAAGTTACCTATGTACTATTATCTTCCAAGTTCTTTAATGTTGTTTTATTAGTAGTTATTTTCGATTTAATAAAAATAATGCCTTAGGTAGGTAAATATTAGCGTTGTTTTATTATGTGAAATTTGCATAAGTCCCTGTTTGTACTGGATATAAGAATGAATTTTGCATAACTCCTTTATGTTTCAACAGGTAACTATTATAAAAAGAACCAATACTTAATAGCATTTCCCTAATGTTATTTTAATCCAAATTCCACTTTCACCCAAATTACATTATTCTTAAAGAAATAAAATAGTTTTTTGCTCTCCTGTAAAATTTAGGTTTTGGGACTTGTGCCATTTTCACATTAGGCCGACGATAAGTTATGTTTGCTCGAACCTTGTTGCATCGTATGTTACGCCACTGGAATAGTTGGTGATTCTCGCGCGATTTTACTTTGACATCTTTTGATCTTTCGTTGTCGAAGGCAACATGATTTGAATTAAAACATTCGTTTTATCATGTTTTATTTTGTTCGTAAAATATAACATTCTCGTGAATGTTGCACATTTATTAGTTTATGATTAGTTATGATGCGTCCGCACATAACTAATTGTTTCTTGGCCTTTTGATCCACTATAGTATAGTAATTCATATAGTTTCTTGGTTCTAATGGACTTTGCACTGCTTGATCCTATCATTTGAAACCCGAATTTTTGGTTTAAGTTGGAGGTCGCCCGTTGATCCTAATATCGTTTGTTTGACACCAGAAACTTCGATGTAGTTGTAGTTTTTCGAAATTTTTGGCCGCATTCAACAGAAACCTATGTGTTCATTGAAAATAAACCCGTTTAGTGTGAAGTCACAAACCAACCGCTCAATTCCAAATTCGGTACTTTGCAAAATTGTGGACGAAAAAGTGAACCTTAAGTACAAAGGCTTGAAGAGTTACGAGGATATATTGAAAAATTCTTAGCCTACTATAGAACCAAACAAAATTTCAATGTCAAAATATTTTATTACTCAACATATTCTCCTCTTAATTGGATACATTTACATTGTACAGCGAACCTGCAACGTCTCTAGACCTTTCAAAAAAAATGTTTCTTCTTGCTCTGCAAACCAGACCTCCACAGCTTCTATTACCTCCTTGTTGGAAGAAAATGTACGACCTTTTAAACTTTTTTTCAGTTGAGGAAAGAGGTGATAGTCGGACGGAGCCAAATCGGGTGAATAAGGGGGTGTTCTAGTAATTCAAACCCTAAATCACGAATTTTTGCATGGCAACATGAGATTTGTGTGCAGGGGCGTTGTCCTGCAAAAACAAAACACCTTTGGATAGCTTTCCGCGTCTTTTCTCTTTAATATTTTCCCGTAGAGTGGTCAGTAATGTCGAATAGTAATCTCCAGTTATTGTTCTACCCTTATCCAAAAATCAATCATGATTACTCCATGGCAATCCCAAAAACTGAAGCAAGAACTTTTCCAGCAGATTTTTGACACGAAACTTCTTAGGTCTTGGAGAACCAGAGTGTCGCCATTCCATCGATTGTTGCTTTGTTTCTGGATCGTAGAAATGTACCCAAGTCTCATCCATAGTAACAATTCGGTTTAAGAAGTCTACATCGTTTTCAAATCGAGCACAGATCGAACGCGATGCTTCTACCCTTGCACGCTTTTGGTCAACATTCAAACATTTGGGGATCCATTTTGCAGCAATTTTTCTCATGTCCAAATTGACGTGAACCATATGATGAACGCGTTCGTATGAAATATTCAGTGCTTCAGATATCCGTTTTAGCCCAATTCGACGGTCTGATAAAATCATGTCATGAACTGCATCGATATTTTCGGGGACTGACACAGAAACTGGCCTTCCCGATCGGTCATCATCTTCAATGGAAAATTTACCTCTTTTGAAGCTTGCATTCCAATTTTGACGGTCGCATACGAAGGACATTGATCACCAAGGGTATTAAGCATATCTTCGTAAATCTGCTTACCTCTTAACCCTTTTAAATACAGGTACTTGATGATGGCTCGATACTCCAACTTTTCGATTGTCTCAATTTCGGTGGACATCTTTTTTCATTTAATTTACTTTTTTGACGTCAAACTTTACACTGACACTTCTAATAAGTTCGTTGCTATGGTAACGCAATATTTTGTTTATGCAAGGAACTGGTCTAGGCTAACTAGATATCAATACATCCTCGTATATTAAAATAGATCAATAAAAAGTTGTTGGATTTTCAGTATACACGCATAAATAGGAAAAATCGTTGCCATATTAACTAATTCTGAACCTTTACCTTTCATCTAGTGCCAATATTACATTTTCAAATAGCATATTTTTAGTATAACTTAATATCAATTTTTATACTACAAATACAGTGTGGAGGTTGGGAGAAAGAAGATTTGGAAAGGATATGGAGAAAAGATGTTGGTTTTTCGATAAACTTGTAAGAAGTGTAATGATGTATGGGGTAGAAATATGGGGATGGAAAGAGTGGGAAACTTTAAAGAAAGTGCAAGTCCTTGGAAAATGACATTAGGATTAGAGAGAGAAACCCCTGGGTATATAGTAGAAGAAGTGAATTTAGAAAACGTAAGAGTAGCAGCAGTGAAAAAGGCGATGAGATATGAGGAAGAGGTAGAACATAGAAGAGAAAAGGTAATTCTTTACGAGTGTTACAAACAGATAAAGTTGTTTTGGATAAAATATGGACAGGAGGGGAGAAGGTTATACTAGTAAAAAGCAGTGGCGGCTCGTGGTCAATCATACTGGGAGGTCAAAAATTAATTTAAAAAATAGACATACTTAAAAAAATATAAATAACTCAAATGCACCGCAAAATTTTATACAATCTACAATTTTGTTCAAAATATAGCGATTTTTCGAAACATTCTCATTAAAATCTCTAAGGGATTTTCTATAAACATTGTCTAGCTGTGTACGAATATCAACATTTCCTACGGTTGCAAAATTTACCGAGCATTTCATGTGTTCTGCAAACGAAACATGTTTTTTTATTTCCTCTTTTAAATGTTTTAAATCTCTGACACCGGATTTGGACTATAGCGAGTCTGACGAGTCTTTAGAAAATAATAAACAAACAAAACAGTAAAATACATTTGATACTTCACAACCACATATCCAGTTAGCTAAATCGTACATTACCTTGCGAAAGTTTCGATGAACATCTTTATTTTTGTCTTTGCTAGTCTGTCGTAAACTTAGTTCTAGCAAAGGACGACCATTTGCCTTGAACTCAACTAATTTTGTAAAATTAAGTTTGTTAGCACTTTTAGTTGTTTAATTTTCTGCACTACCGACATTTTCTATTATAGCGCATGCACACGCGAATAAAAAAATAGTATTTTTACAAAACAACACAACAACAGTAAAACATATCAATATAAATTCTTAAATTGATTTAAAACACGCGAAAATCGAATCAAAAATCGAGCGTAGTTGTACACCCTATACGAAGTCAACGTAAACTGCGGGATCCGGCTCATGACCCAAAGTTGATTATTGTTTCGGACGTTCGCGTTTATTCGGGCGCTGCACGTTTTTTAAGTTTTTCCGGGTAGATCTAATTCAATGAGGACAATTCGCATCGCCAGCCCAAGGTTGAAGAGGATGAATTACGAACGACGGCCGATAAATTTTAAGTTATTGTACTTGCGACTTAATTACCTATTTTAATAAAACACGTAATAATGAATATTTTTTTATATATTGTCAAAATTTTTGGGAGGTCATTGACCAAATGACCATATGGACAAGCCGCCACTGGTAAAAAGTAGGCTATGCAACGGAAAAGATGGAACAGCTTAGAGCAGAAGGGAGAAATATAGAAGAGGAAATAATAAGGAGGGGCAAACATACCCAGATACGGGAAAGGAGAGCAAAAATACAAAACTTTTATTTATGGAGTTAAAAATTAAGGAGAAACCGACATATCTAGCGGACGAAAAGGAATATACAGGAGAAAATGATGATAGAGGGATTTCGAATGGAGAATGAAGAGAGAGAGAATAAGTATTGGTTGGATGATGAAAAAAGGAAATGCAGATTATGTGGAGAAGGTTGGGAACATCTAAAACACATGAGAGAAGAATGTGCAGAGTTTTACGAACGGAGGAGAGAGGAAGAAAAGTGTTATTAGGTGAAAAAGGAGAAGGAGCGGATTGGATGAGGGAAGTGCTAGATAGGAGTGAGGGGAAATATGTAGTTTAAGTTAATTATTAATGGGTAGTATGTAACCGAATCATTTTTTTATTTTTTAAAGAACAAATAAAGATTAATTATAATTAGACAGTGATTTTCGGACTAAAATATATGTACTTGATCTTAAATAGCTCGGCGGTACATAAAATTCATTTTCTCTAGCGACTGGAAAAGTAGTCACCGCACAGGTTTTGTTTAGTAAAAATATCACTAATCTGCATTAATTGATACCATAAAAAAGAATACATATCTGCGATGGAAGCCGATTATTGTTTTATAATGGCATTTCTTTTTAAACTTTTCAAACTCAATTACGCAAAATACTACCAAATTGTTCTTCACATATTAATTTACAATACAACTCTTTGTTGTCAATTTCAGTTATGCGTATATTACTGCAGTTTGTTTCCACTCATTACATCGTTATTCGGAATTTAAAAAAAACTTAATTCTCGATTACTCTAACGAATTTTTATAGTTTATGCAAACACAAGTATTACTAGCAGTAGACGAAGGCATTTTATGTCGACAATGTAGATGACGACACGTATTACGAATTACATACAAATTTAATTAACAAGCGTAAGTGTTAAGTCGAATTTTTCGCGCGGAAAGACAAATCTTCTAATCGTTTTCTAACACTACAACCACTTCGGCATGCGAGGTGATACTGAATATTTTGGAACTGCATGACTAGTATCTCTAGCGGTCGAAATATTTATACGGTACGCTTTGCCAGTAAACACTGCATATCTTCCCCAACTTCCCTCAATTAACGATTAGGGTTAGGATACAATTAAAGAATTTCAAGTTCAAATTTTCTTGAACTGACAATGTTTATTAATTAATAGCACTATTCATTTAAATAACACTTAACAGCTGCTATGAAAAAGTAAGAGAAAACAAAAAAGTATAAAATTTATACAAAATATATTTTGCGCTAATGTAAGGCAAGTAATTGTACTATTATTACACAAGGGAAAAACCTTGAGTCTGTTGAATTGCTTGTAATAATTTGTATCGTAGTCTTTCTTTAGTTTTATATCTTGGTAGATCTAGTAAATTAAAGCAAGTGTGGGCGACAGGCAAGTATTTCTCATCACCAGTCGGCTGAATTATAATCTACAAATTCAAGAATAGTGATACAACAAAAATCTTACATAAAACATTACCTGTATTGCTTTCATTCCTTGAATAGGAATTCTATCACAACCTGTTAAAAGAGCAAAAATTTCTTCTTGTCCTCCAGACTCATTTCATGAATCACTTGCCAGAACCATCTTATCGTTTGATCCGATGAAGTATAACCATTTTTATACTCGGCAGATTCTTCGAGAGCATGCCAGTCGTAATTTTCGTTACCAACAACCACAGCCATAAGTTCGTGCGAATGAAAAAGTTGTAGTACTCGTCCTCCGCAAACTTTCATAAAACCCATATGAAACGCTTCATATTGATCATTAACGGCTTTATTTAAAATAAAATCAACGTATAAATCAACGTACTCTTTCCTGAAATAGAATATTTAATACAGCAAGGCAATAAATCGTTTGTATCAATTACTTATTTTCTTGCGTTACCGGTATCTTATCACCATTTGGTTTCAGAGCAATAACAAGTTGTTCTCCAAAAGTATCTCGAGATATTTCAAAATTGATACCGAAAACATCTTCAAAATCAGGACCGTCATAATCTAATAGAGACTTTAAGGAATTTGCTAATGTTGGAGATAATTCTTTCAGATCATTTAAACCGACAGGTTCTTTTAACAGCTTCTTGTAAAGCGCCAAAGGAAAGGGTAAGTCAATAATCGTGAAATTATATATTGCTAAACCGCAAATTAAACCTTTAACACGAGTGTTTTAAATTATGAACAAATTAAAAAACACTATTACTCACCGATAAGCAAATACATAACTTTATCTTCGAAAGTATTTTCTGCAAACCAAATGGTTCTTGTTTCTTCGTACTCTTTAAACATTCCATATTTTGGATCAAGCACATCTCTTAAAAGTAACATGAAAAATTCCTTTCGTACCCCTCCAGCATCTTCAGCTTCCTCGCCGTAAAATCGAATCTAATAATTAATTATCTTGTTAGGTTCTTTTATACAGGGTGGCTAAACGAAAACGAAACGGCGGCCATGTCGGGTTCGTAAAGATTTTAAACAGAAAACGCTCGGACACGTCAATTTAGATTGCCAGGGGGAAACATTTTCAGAGTATAGTATCACCTCTATCTGTTATCCCTTAGCCAGGGTGGAACTAATCTCAAAAATTTTAAATGGAATAGTGGGTGGAGTAGTACCTTGTTTAAAAGGTCTTTCGATTCTCTTTACGGCTATACCTAGTTTAAAGGATTTTACTTCAGCGGTTCTCAAACTATTGACTATTTTAACATTTTACAGTTTTTTGGAAAATAAACGGCAACTCTTTGTCAAACTATTAATTTATTAACAATCATACATAATTACTAGTCCAAACAAATGCTAAAAATGGCCACCATGTCGATACATGTAAATTCGGCATACCTATGACGTCATCGGTATGCGCAATTTACTTACCAGGCAACCTGTTCTCTATTCCATTAACCTTGACCGTTCACCTCCATGCAATAATAGAGATTTTGCTCAAATCGACGTAGGCGGGCAAAAATAAGAATATCAAAATACAAAAAAAGAATAAATAGTAATGTCACTTAAAATGTTAAAATAGTCAATAGTTTGAGAACCGCTGAAGTAAAATCCTTTAAACTAGGTATAGCCGTAAAGAGAATCGAAAGACATTTTAAACAAGGTATAACTCGACCCACTATTCCATTTAAAATTTTTGAGGTTAGTTCCGCCCTGGCTAAGGGATGACATATAGGAGTGATATTATACTCTGAAAATGTTTCCCCCTGGCAATCTAAATTGACGTGTTTGAGGGTTTTCTGTTTAAAATCTTTACAAACCCGACATGGCCGCCGTTTCGTTTTCGTTTAGCCACCCTGTATGTGTAAAAAATACCTTTAATGGCTTCTTCAAATCGTTGCTATCAACTTCTACCAATTCTCGTAAAGTATCTGATACTATAGTTTCTCGAGTGACATTAAGCACTAAAAATTGATTAACTGATTGAATAGTATCTGGTTGGAATAACATCGCTACAAATGATCTTTGTGCGGCTTGGTTCATTGCAGATTGCATCTACATTTAAACAATTATAGTTACAGATTATATAATGTTGTATTCATTACTTGTATGGATTGGTCTGTGTGAAGAAGCTCTACTTTCGCATTCGCGTCAAATAAGAATGGGTAATTACACAAAAATAGTCTGCTTGTCTGAAACAAAATGGATTTTTTATGCATTTTCGTATTTTAATATGTTTTAATACATGGTGTGTCACGCCTAGTCTGTATATCGGAAAAAATCACTTTTAATTTTGAACATTTGTACCATAGAATGATGTATTTAATGAAAATAATACTAATTGATTAGTTCTATTACCTACCGATTTCAAATTGTTAATAAATGGGATTCTCTAGTATAGTGATTTTTTTCATGTGTGCCACCCGGATCACATTGTGGTCCAATTCTATGCAATGACAAGCATAAAATTTTAACAAAGACTAACAAAGGGTATAATTTTTACTATGTAAATACCGATGGACCGCGATAAAATAAATGCACTGTATAGAAGGGTCATGAAAATATTTAACCCAGAGCAGCCAATAAGACAGTGCATGGGTATAGATTTAGGTTGTAATTTTTTACATTTACGCCGCTGTTCTTGCAGCCACTTAGACAACACATTTTGCTTTCTTTGTTTATGCTAGTGAACGTCGTTGCGGGGTACAACACCCCTGGTTCGTGACAGTCATTCATAAGTTGCTGTCGTGGGCGCTTCACAGCAAGCCCCATGTGAGCGTTTTAAATATTTTTAAGGCTTTATGGTCGTTTGTGTTGAGGCGTTAGTAGATTTTAATGAAAATTTATCTCAAACTGAAAATTTTTTTTATTTAAAAAACTGTTTGAAAGGTCCTGCCCTACAAACTATAAGGGGAATTAAACCTTCCGAAGAAAATTATTATGTTACTATCGATCTTTTGATAGAAAGGTACCATAACCGAAAGCTGCCTATTTTTAGGTATTTTGACACATTATTTGAAACGCCTAGAATTGGTAAAGATACACAATTACGAGAATTTGACCATCATTTTGTCAAACATTACTATTGACAACAAGGATATGTCTCCCCAAGGGTACAAAGATGAAGTTTTGGCACACATTGTAGACCCCTACAGCTACGGATTTCCCCAAACTACTTCCAAAGAAAATTCCTAATGTTGAACAGACATCCACATTTTTGTCTAACAAATACAATATTATCGATTACACTTCCAATGTTACATAGGGTTCTACTTCCAATTCCTTGAAAAAAAAAACAGTCAAAAAGGTTCCTACACTTTGTGCTTTGTGCAAGGAGTAGCATTTCTTGAACTATTGTCCGTCTTTTCTGGCCTTATCCGCCAAAGCTCGTTTTCACAAACCCAAATTATTTCAGCTTTGTCATGTGTATCGTCGTCATGACACCAAGTGCAAATGCACTTCTACTATGAATTGCAACGTCACAAAAGTTTGCTTTGTTTCAAATCTGATATGTCAAATAATTCAAGGCACGAACCTGCTCGGCTTGGTTCTCCTTTTTCGAATGAGCTTAGTAGCTCTCCCGCACCTAATGTTGTTGTTTCTCCTGCTCAATTAGGTACTTCAGCTGTTGAGTCTCTCAGCACTTCTACTGTATGTGGTTTTTCAAGATCCTGCGAGCTCCTATCAATTATTATTAACAGTTCAAGTCAATGTCGTCAGTGGTAACAATTCCTTCTCGTTTCAGGGTTCCAAAAATAATCTTAAGTGATAACCTTCACAAAATACCGAATTTTCCTTTAAATCAATCAACCTTACCCTTAAGGGAGTTAAGGAGTCTGTATCAATATGCTCAAAGTACACCTCTGTGGAATTACACTCCACAACCGCACGTTTCAAGTCCGATATCGACTGTTTAGTGGTTCATCAGCTTCCTTTTGGATATTCCTCCGAATCTCCGCTTCATTGACCCGTCTTTATCATCAGCCAGGCGACATTTTATATTTTAATCGGTTGAGTTATGTATCATAAGTTAACTTTGCCACGAAGGTTTCCTTCGGCCTCTCGATGCCCACCTTACAAAATACCCTTCTTGGTTAGTCCTTCTCTAGAAATTTTCTTGCACCCTCAAATTCGTCAGTTTGTGAAGTCTCGGCAGCTTGTTACTACCTACATTTGAGGTTAATAAACAAGATACTGATTGTAAGTTTTGCGACATCTAGTGTCGACTCGTGTTAGCGATCACGTACGCAATGGTTCGCATTAAGCAACTTTGTCGACAGGTGTGTAAAAGCAGTTACATAAGTCGATCCTTCGATAATTATAGCCAACATAATCATTAGCAAAAATAAAAATCTCGAATCGCCTGCTGTAGATTCGCAAGAGGTTGTACGATAGCAAACAAACACTGAGAATCACTCGACAGCTGTTTCGTCCTTTTGGGACTATTCAGGAGTGAGAGAACTCGAGTGTAAGTTCACTATTGTACAAATGCGTGCTGATCTTCACTGATAGCCTCAAGAGAGATTTTGTGAAAATTACTTTATCAATACTATTCGTTAAGACGAAACTGGTTTCCGTTTCCATCCCTTTCAATTTAAGGTCACATCGCCGATTCACGTTTCATCCACTTAGACAAGAGTCTACACAGAGATCGCGATCTTCTAATGGAATACTCACAATTCATGTACGATTCGTTGGGTCACATGACCAAGATTTCAGACGCTGAGGAAATTCTCCTTCTGACACTCATTTCAAAGAAACGCTTGGTGGTTCTGTGAACATTTCGGAAATACCTCCACAGTTTTTCCCTCGTCACGTCTTCTTAGACTACTGAGTCTCGCGTAGTTTTCGACGCTAGCGTAAAACCTCAACTTATATTTCGGTAAATGACGCTCGGATTGTTGGCCCTCAAAGTTCAGGACAATTTGTTTGTCGCCTTACTGCGTTTTGTGCCCACGAGGTCGTGGCAACTGGCAATTTAAAAGTCACCAAACTCCAGAGTTCTTTGACAGCTCTTATTAAGCTCTATCAAGCTAATTCTTTTACTGATGAGATTAAGTATCTTACGAGTAGCCGAGGTATAATAAACCCGCGAATTCAAGCCCTAATTCCTTTCTCGATGAGGTGGTAGACTAACCAATTCAGAATTCCCCTTTGATAAGAAACATCCATTAATTCTCCCAAAAGATCACAAGTTCCCCAAGAACGGGTTGAGCCCATCGGAGGTCTTTCGCATATTAAAACACTTCTACGAAATTGTGTACGTTGTTTTAAAGTTAATCCGCTCATGGGTAGCTTCCCTGAAACACGGTTAAAATATGTGTATCCATTTTACAACGTTGGTTGTATGCTGGACCTATTACCATAAAATACTATCAAAGGCCTACATATGCGTACGTGAGTGGACGTATTTAATAAACAACTCGGAAGCTGCCTAAGTTTTATTTGTATAATAATTTTATCCTTATCCCGGCTACTCTGCAAATACGAAATCAATCAAATAACAATTTAATCCTCCCTCTCTGTACGATATGGCGGAATTTGGGAGTTCAGTTAAATCTGTAAAGACCCACTTAAAGCACAACACAACAGTAACACGAATCTCACATTCGAAGATTTATGTATTTCATTAACCATGATCGAATCAATATTAAATTCTAGACCACTGTTAAACATTTCCTCTCATCCTGACAAACTTGCCCTCTCGCTACTGGACACTTTTTAGTAGGCAGACCGTTGGCAACACTGCCTGACTACGATTGGGTCAAGATTTTTGGAGCCGCTGGAAGCGTGATGTTGTTTCTGATCTTCAAAGATGCCAAAAATAGAGCAGGAATCTTCCTGACATCCTGAACATCAACTCCATCGTGCTTCCTCAGGACAACAACCTCCCTTCCCTTCAGTGGCGGCCGGTGTATTGACAAGTATACACCGCGGTGCAGACAATGTACTACGGAATATATTTCGTAAATACTTTTGCAGCATAGAGATGTAGGTCAATGAGGGGTGCATTCTAAAAATATTTTCCAATATACACGGTGATCTGTACAAAAATGGCATACCTACCAAAGTTATATTTTTCTTATGGAACACTATGTATTTAAACACTATTCTGGATTGTAATTGAGAAATAAACCAGACTCTAACAAAAGTTCCCTATACCTAAACCCTTAGGTTCTTCACATATGTAACATTATTTAAAAATACAAGGTTTTAGAAAAAAACTCATTACCCAAAAGCAAAATAATTTTAACAGATTTTATTTTTGAGGTTAGATGCAGATTATTTACCGAATCGACTAACTTCTTTACAAACCCAAAAAGTTATACAGCCACAATATTTGGCTTTATTGTTAACGCATTCAAATGACAATATCGTGCTTATTTCAAATGGAGCACCCTGTATTTTATGAGCTCATCGAATAGTAGATTTAACTCTCTTTCAAACTTTATTAGGGTTCCCTATACCTAACTCGTTTGAATTTAGTGTTATTTACATATTCTTACAATTGCAAGCGTTTCAACAAGAAAAAACCTTACTGTTTAAACAAAATTGTATTTTTTCTAATAACGTCCAAAATTTTTTTTTTTTTTTTTTTTTTTTTTTTTTTTTTTTTTTTTTTTTTTTTTTTTTTTTTTTTTTTTTTTTTTTTTTTTTTTTTTTTTTTTTTTTTTTTTTTTTTTTTTTTTTTTTTTTTTTTTTTTTTTTTTTTTTTTTTTTTTTTTTTTTCTTTTTTTTTTTTTTTTTTTTTTTTTTTTTTTTTTTTTTTTTTTTTTTTTTTTTTTTTTTTTTTTTTTTTTTTTTTTTTTTTTTTTTTTTTTTTTTTTTTTTTTTTTTTTTTTTTTTTTTTTTTTTTTTTTCTCTTTTTTTTTTTTTTTTTTTTTTTTTTTTTTTTTTTTTTTTTTTTTTTTTTTTTTTTTTTTTTTTTCTTTTTTTTTTTTTTTTTTTTTTTTTTTTTTTTTTTTTTTTTTTTTTTTTTTTTTTTTTTTTTTCTTTTTTTTTTTTTTTTTTTTTTTTTTTTTTTTTTTTTTTTTTTTTTTTTTTTTTTTTTTTTTTTTTTTTTTTTTTTTTTTTTCTTTTTTTTTTTTTTTTTTTCCCCTTTTTTTTTTTTTTTTTTTTCTTTTTTTTTTTTTTTTTTTTTTTTCTTCCCCCCCTTCTTCTTCTTTTTTTTTTTTTTTTTTTTTTTTTTTTTTTTTTTTTTTTTTTTTTTTTTTTTTTTTTTTTTTTTTTTTTTTTTTTTTTTTTTTTTCCTTTTTTTTTTTTTTTTTTTTTTTTTTTTTTTTTTTTTTTTTTTTTTTTTTTTTTTTTTTTTTTCTTTTTTTTTTTTTTTTTTTTTTTTTTTTTTTTTTTTTTTTTTTTTTTTTTTTTTTTTTTTTTTTTTTTTTTTTTTTTTTTTTTTTTTTTTTTTTTTCTTTTTTTTTTTTTTTTTTTCATGGAGGGGGGGGGGGGGGAGGGGGAGGGGGGGAAAAAGAAAAAGGGGGGGGGGGGGGGGGGAAAAAAAAAAAAAAGAAAGAAAAAAAAAAAAAAAATATACAGGGTGTCTCAAAATTGACGCCCGTCCTTTCAGAATATGAATCGGGGGCTAAAACGAATTAAAACGTTAGAATAAAAAATTGCGTTATGTCCATGGTTACAGAGTTATTGACAAAAAACAAAGATCTAACATTCAATGTTTAAACTTTATTAAAAACGAATATTTGTTACAAAACAAGAAATTAATTTATAAAAGGTGTTCAAACAAATCGCCTCCTACTTCAATGCAAATATTTGCACGATTTATCATTGAATCACGAACCCTCTGTAGCATGTTTTCGTCTATAAATGTCACAGCAGCGTGAATACGAGCTACTACATCTTCCGCACTCTCAACAGGTTCAAAGTAAATCTTTTCTTTCAAGAATCCCCAGAAGAAAAAATCTAATGGATTTAGATCTGGAGATCTAGGAGGCCATAGTACGGGTCCACCTCTTCCAATCCAACAGTCGGGGAATGTTTGATTTAGTAATGCTCTCACTTGTCTACCATAATGTGCAGGAGCACCATCATGTTGGAACCAACAATTCAATCTAGTTGCTAATGGGACTTGATCGAGCAATGGCAGTGGTAAATTGTCGTTTAAAAAATGAAAATACGATGCTGAATTAAGTCGGTTAGGTAACATATTTGGGCCGATTACATTATTATTTAATAATCCAGCCCAAATGTTTACTGACCATCGTCTTTGGTGACATCTTTTACGTATTAAATAAGGGTTTTCATCTCTCCATTCGTGCAAATTATGAGTATTTATAATCCCTGTCTGGGTAAATGTACACTCATCAGTAAACATAATATTTTCTATAAAATGTGGATCATTGTTTACGTTATCCAATAACCATCTACAAAAATTAATCCAAAGCTCCCTATCTCCTTCATGTAAAACTTGAACTTTTTGAGGCCTAAATGGATATAAGCCATTCCTTCTTAATAATCTATGAATGGTATCTTTTTGGAAATGCGTTTGTCTCGATGTAACTCGAAGACTTGTATTTGGTTCCGCTTCAACAAAATCAAGAATTTGCTCTTCTTGGACGACGTTGAGCGTAGAATGGCGTCCTCCCTTATTTAATCTGGGATTTAAATTACCTGTTTCCAGTAATCTTTGTTCAACCCGTCGTATAGTTTTTGCATCAGGGTGCCGTCGATTTGGGAATTTTACGGTATATGCTCTAGCTGCAGCACTGGCATTATCATTATGCGCACCTAATACTTTTAACATATCAACATATTCTCGATTGGAATAATGACGTTCCATTTTTAAAACAAATAACCGTATGAAATTATACTTATACTTATTATGACAAAAGTTGACAGAACTAATAATTAACATTTAACATTACCATAGCATTCTATGCTACTCATTTGTTTTTAGCTGACTTCGTTTTTAATAAAGTGTAAACATTGAATGTTAGATCTTTGTTTTTTGTCAATAACTCTGTAACCATGGACATAACGCAATTTTTTTATTCTTACGTTTTAATTCGTTTTAGCCCCCCGATTCATATTCTGAAAGGACGGGCGTCAATTTTGAGACACCCTGTATACCTTTTTTTTTTTAAAAACCCTTCTTTTCATTTTTAACAAAAACCCCTTTTTTGCCCTATTTTTTTAATTTTCGAAAAATAAGAAATGTAATGACACACAAATTACGTATGACTCATATATAAAAAAAAATTAAATTTGATAAATAAGCAATAAAAATTATTTTGAGAACATTTCTGACTACGCCACTGGTTTTGTATTTAAAAGTGCCTGTAAAATTCGCAAGCAGATCTCAAACACTTTTATAAATAAAAAGTTATGAGCAGTTTTTGTTTTGGACCAAATGTGAATAACGCCCTGTATCTTTTTTATTTGAAGATATAGCGGGATGCGGTTTGCGACGTTCAAATTTTCTCAAAATTCGAGCTCGACACTCTTTAGTTACTTTTCCTGTAAAATGTCAGGAAGTGGCCATAACCCCCCAAGGAACAATAAACTGACTCACCCTGTACACGATCCGGATACTTCTCCTCTTAACGTCGAGTCGCAAACACAATTAATTTCCAAAGCATTCTCCAATATAAGCACCATATCAATTCGTTGTTGTATAGACTATCATTGAATTATATAACTTACTACTTTCAATAATAAAATAAAGAATTGCTAATAAAAGAACTTTAACAACCGAATTAAACATTTTTTATTGTTGAACCGCGTGTAGTTGTAAGAATATGTAAATAACAACCAATTCAAATGAGTTAGGTATAGGGAACCCTAATACGGTTTGAAAGAGCGTTAAATCTACTATTGGATGAGCTTATAAAATACAGGGTGCTCCATTTGAAATAAGCACGATATTATCATTTGAATGTGTTAACAATAAAGCCAAATTTTGTGGACACCCTGCATAACTTCTTGGGTTTGTAAAGAAGTTAGTTGATTCGGTAAACAGTCTGCATCTAACGTCAAAAATAAAATGTGTTAAATTTATTTTTCTTTTGCGTACTGAGTTTTTTCTAAAACCTTGCATTTTTAAATAATGTTACATATGTCAAGAACTTTTATTAGAGTCTGGTTTATATCTCAATTACAATCCAAAATAGTGTTTAAATACATAGTGTTCCATAAGAAAAAATATAACTTTGGTATGCCATTTTTGTACAGATCACCCTGTATATTGGAAAATATTTTTAGAATGCACCCCTCATTGACCTACAACTCTATGCTGCAAAAGTATTTACGGAATATATTCCGTTTAGCCATAATGTTAGTTTACGCGGTCGTGACTCACCCTGTATAATATTGCTATTGTCTCTAAATAGCATTTATGTAATGCTAGTTTGTAAGTTTTTTGTAGTTTTTTATATTTACTTGTTAGGCTTAAATTTTGTGTGCTTATAAACCTTTTTTTGGGTTTGTTCACATTGTGTCTTTTGCGTTTGTGGAACTCCCCAAAATATTTCAAGAGGGGGGGTTGTATAGATTTAGATTAATTTTTACATTTATGCAGCTGTTCTTGCATCGACTTAGACAACACATTTTGTTTATACTACTCAACGTTGTTGCAAGGTACCCACCCCTGGTTGATGGCAGCTAATCATTTGTTGCCGTCGTGGGTACTTCACTTCAAGCCGCATTTGTGATTTGTATTATAACATGGGTGTATCCACTATCTATTTCTTTCTCATTTATCTTTAACATGATATTTATTAATTTTGGTCCATAGAAAATCACTCTTGCATTCATTTTTTGCAATTAAAAATTTAGTCGGTTTTTACTATTTTTTGACACGAAAAAAATAGGAAGTAAAACTTATTCCAAAAGGTCAAAAACAAGAAAATTAAAATTTAACCTAAATAGCTAACAAAATTGTAAAATTAAAATAAAATTATTACTTACATTAGGATCGGTGAGCCACAAAAGATAATCCACTCTTACATCCAAAGATTCTGACAGTTCGGGAAGATGAAATACGTCATAGGGAACCTTCGGTACTTCGAGCGAACGATTTAATCTGTGCAAAAACTTGAGGACGTCCAAAGTGCAAACTAAGCTGCCATCGAAAGAAACTGTCTAAAACGTCGGAAATAAAATAAATTAATATTTATTAACAAAACTTTTGATACCTTGTTCTTAGGAACTTTCTGGTTTTGAATGATAAAAGAAGCGACGCTTTTAAACACATTAACTAGCCGTTCGAAATGATCGGAACTGATAGAACTCCACCACAGACCCAGAACGCGATGAGCAGCTGGCTGCAAACTTAAAGCGGCGTGAGCAAACGGTTTATGCAAAGTAAGGTGTTGTTTAGGGTTATTAAATTCGTGGTAAAAGGGCAAAGTAAGATAAATACGAAGTGCTTCTACATCAGGAGGTGATGTTGCTAGTTTGTTTAGTAATTCTTCGGTTATACTTGCAAAAATCTAAAATATTATTTATATTATTACGTCTTAATCACGTCCTGTAATTTTACTAAGTTTTTAATGCTGGCGTTTTCACATTTTCCAATTAAAGAAAATGTTTTCTCAGCTTCTGCCATATCAATCCCGTGGTGTTTACTAGAGCAACCATAATGTTCTTCATTTCGTAATAAAAATGACGCATTAATGCATGCCAAACTTTTAAAAACAGTTTCTAAATATGCTAATGTTTCTTGATCAACGCTAGCTTTCGAAGACACTTTAAGGCAAGTTTTTAAATAACTATAATTTAAACACAAAATTTGTGATTTTGGTACAATTTCTCTACAATCATAAGGTGTCGCCTCCTTTATTTTTTCAGTTGCAGTTGCAAATGAATGGTCTCCACCCGCGAATATTCTATGCACAACACATTGTGGTTGACTAGGTTGAACAATACCAGATCCACTCAATGACACCCATGGACCAAGAACGACTTGTGGAATTAAAGAATTTGTGGGTTTATTTCCTCCTAATTGACCTGAACCGCCTAAACCGAAACTGTACACTCTACCTCTTGAAGGAACTAATGCTAGTGTATGCCGTCCGCCGCAAGATATCTGCGTTATAGTCGAACCCATTAATTCCAAAACCTGCATAATTATAATATTAATTATGAAGGAAATTATGTAGTCAGTGATTACCTTCTTAGGTAGAATTTCGTTAGAAGTGTTTCCGTGTCCCAGTTGACCAAACATACCTGCACCACAACTGAACACACCTCCATCTAGTGTTAAAAAAGTAGAAAATTCATCACCACAACAAATAAAGCGAACTCTAAGATTCCGTAATGTACGAAGTTGAGTAGGATATGATTTCGATATTGTGTCATTTACTCCTAACTGTCCATTCACATTTTTACCTGTAATCATTATCTTCGTATTATGATTAACTCAATTCTAGACAAAGATATACCCCATCCGAAAACTGCACCAGATGTCGATACTGAAAATGTGTGATTGCTTCCACAGGCAATTTGAGATATAGGCGTTCCAGATAACGCCGTAACTAGTACCGGAAGCGCTTCGTGTGCTGTATTAGTTCCGATACCCAACTGTCCATAATCGTTGGAACCCCACGCATATATGTCACCTCCTAAAAGTTTTGAAGTTTATTTTAACAAAAGCAGCCACTAACTATATTTGAATGGGAAAGGTTTGAATTTTGTCTTGAACTTTGAGGTAAAAAAAATACAACTCAAATAAGTCAGAAAATAAGGATCCGTTTACTTTGTTAGCCATTACCGATATTTTCGTATAACATATAACATTACATTCATGTTAATCAAGTTATTGTTATATGACCACGTACGAGTACATATTAATCGATCATCATTAAAATTTTTACTTTCTCGCATACCTCACCTATGTAAAAAAATGTATGTATATGTACTTGACTTAGAAGCTGAACTGATAGAACAGTTTGATTCAAATTTCATATACTATGTATACGGTTTTCTAGAGGTTTTTCAGCTGTACTTTTTTTTCTACTCCTAAAATTTAGGGTATAAAACGGCTCAAACGATTTTTCTTAAAATTTGCATACGTATAGTACATTAAAACGTTTAGAAAATGGCTATAACTTCATTTTTCCACAAAACTCAATTAAGAAAGAATTTTACCTCTTAAATGATTCTGTTCATTCGTCTTGTATAGGCGATCGAGTGCGCTTCGCTGAATTTTGCTTATGTTCAAATTCATACCTTGCGTTTACTATTGTTCCCGTTTATTTAAGGTTACACTGTACGGCTCTTGGAATATTTATTTATAGTTTAATTTTTTCAAATTTTGAGTATACGTTTTTAATGTGCATCTAAACGTCAGGTTAAAAAAATTTTTTTTTGAACTTGCGGATTTTGAAATATTTGAGAAAAACTGCAAAAAATTGTATATTTTATTTTTTTTGTGAAAAACTACAAGATCAAAATTCAGTTAACGGAAAACACATTTTTGATGTTCATGACTTTTTTTTACTCAAATTGAACTTACAGTTTTTGAGGTACAATAAAATTTGTACAAACAACGTGTTTTTTCATGAGAAAGGTTAATATTTTAACTTTGTTGGTACATTAGGATTATAAAAGAAATAAAATTCCACGAATTTACATTATTGTACGAACAATTAACAATAACCAGTATAAAATATTTCCAAAAACGTAAATTTTATATGTCGTCGAAAAGTGGCGCGACCTGTTGCCGACAAGTTTAAGTGTAAACGTTAATTTCCGATATAGCTCTTACCAAAACCTATTTTTCATAACGATTTTATCAAAACGAAATTTTATCACAAACACAATATCGTTTTACACAAATAACGAACGTAAACAATGGTTGTAAACTATTAAACGCAGAGTGACATCTCACGATACAGAAACACACCAATTAGCCTTCACAACTCACCTTAAGACTTGTTCTTTAGTTTTTATCATACAGTTATTTACTGATTTTGAAAAGAATTTAAGTGTTTATCAATGTTGCCCATTGGCAATGATTTGGATATAGAAGAAGTGATATTAAAAGAAACAAATTTGGTATCAACAAATACGTTAATTAACCACCAATGCATTAGTATTAATAATTTAATTGCTTATATACCAACATACTACACTCAACGTAGAGAGCTGGTTCGCATGATTGATACCTTTTTTAATGAGGAGTATTTAAAAACAAACATTGAATGCAATAATAACGTAATTGACGTTAAAAGAATGATTAAAAATCTACTGATAACGAGGGAAACCCAATTACAATACAAATTATTATCGTCTCATTTTTAGGGCGTTGCCTTCTTGTATCCGTATTAATGGGGTTAATTTTCCCGCAGAACCGTACAATTTCCCTGTAATTCAATGCCGCAATTGTTTAAGATACGGAAACAGTTTAAAATTATGTAAAAGCAAATCACGGTGTGCAGTGTGTAGTGAGTGACACCCATAATAGTGATCACAGTTGCCAAAACAAAACTTATTGTGTACATTGTGAAAGTGAAGCACATAACTCTATCAATAAAAATTGCCCCATGTATCTAAAGCAACAACAAACTAAAACATTAATGGCATTTGATAATATATCCTTCAAACAAGCTGAATTATGTGTTAACAACCCTTCATACTCAAAAATTACAACTAATAATAATAAATTTTCCGAATTAAATACATTTGAAAATTTTCCACCTCTTTCAAATTAAACTTTAATAAATAAACCTCGAATACTTCCATTAATACAAACACCTCATAAAAAGCGTAAAGCCCCAAATTCGCCCGAAACAAATAAAAACAATCAAAGATACAGTGATGGTAGGACAACTATCATTTATCATACCGTCTAAACCCATAATACCAAACCCATATAGGGACGAATTATACAACCAAAAGAAAAAATCGCCGAAGAAATTACCTTAATATTTTTTTGATATTTTGAATTCCTTATCTATACAGAAATATTATTTAGCAAATATTAGAAATTAAAAACCGTATACAGACAATGTTAAAAAACGCTTCCTTTAATAATAACGAAAATGACAAACTCGAGTAACAAAAAAAAGAATTTATTGCTACTTCAATATAACGCTCGATCAATTAATAAAAAAGTACCACTACTTAAAAAAGTACGTAATGAAGAAGATGTTGATATTGTACTAATATCTGAAACTTGGCTAAAAACTCATAATAATTTCAAAATTTCTAACGTCAGTGCTAAAATTTGTTATTAAATTTACAAAATAAAGTCGCTGATTGTCTAAAGTAATGCCTGTTTATTAAAAATTTTTCAGAAAAACAATTATAAGTTGGCAACACTGACAGCAAATCAAAAAATAATTAAATGGTTATGTAGAGTTTGAGAAACTACGCCAGAACACCTTGAAAGATACAAAGTGTTCCATTAAAAAAAAACATATTTTTTGGCATCCCGTAAAAATGGCACATCTTGTATCGTTAAAAACAATTTTACAAATTAGAACTGTTTAAACCAATTATGTTTAGTATAAACTTTTTTTTACCTATCTCCAACAAACTAGCCGCTAGAAAAGAACAACGCATACTATTGTAGGACCCTGTATAGGGTGATATCAGAAAGGGGGTACATCCGTAAGGTTTTTTATTATATTAGATAAAATGTTTGGAAATTAGAGTGCTTATATTAGACAAAACTACTAATGTTCTATATTATAACTTGTGAAACTTGTCAACTTTGTGAACAAATATTCGTTGTACACGTTCAATGACTACTACATTTTCAACGGTTGCGAACTTCAGTATTTTGGATGTAAACATAGCTATTAATATTGAGAGAGTCGGTACACTTTCCTAGAGAACAATCTTCAAGTATGGGTTCATCCAGATCTACGACAATTGACGGAAGCCTTGAGAATGTATCAATTTATCAGACGATAACGTTTGTTCAATTACTAATAAGGGTTTCGAAGATGCGTTCCAACTGGCAGTCAGTTTAGGGATGATAAATAAACACAATTTGAATTATCAAACGTCGCTGTTTACCTCGAAAGATGCCAACGACCTATAATAAAACTGGAAAAGAACTTGATTCAGATGACAAAGCTAATAATATTTTAGTAGACAGCAATATCATTTCCATTGAAGATACCTTATCCGACAGATGTATATATCAAGGAACGAGTTCTTCAGAGTCAGAAGGCGATTTGTGTACAATTATTTAGTTACTGGGGGTGACTTAAATTTTAAAGATTTTTCATGTCAAAGTGATGATTTCAAATATGAAAAGGGTCCTTTCGTGAAAGTTCGTACACAAAATGGTTGTAAAAAAACGTTGGTATGGTTTCTTTCGGAAGAAATAGGTTGAGAAAATGTTGGTCGTTTATTAAGATGTGGTAACTCAGGTGTCACAGACCCTGAAAGCGTAAAGCAAATTGAAAAAATATCATTTGAAAAGGAAAAGTATTATACAGTTTATTACGACGACCAATGGTATATTGGAATAGATTGAGAGAGTGCACAACGAGGTGCACAAGTTAAATTTTTAAAGGACGAATTGGATGTTTTTTCTGGCCCAGGGTCGAAGATTTACAAAGGAATTTATAATAAAGAGGCCAATCGAATTAATAGGCAACATACCATTTATCATAAGTGAAACGACCATAAAGTTTATAAAACATATAAAAAATTGAATTTAGAGATGTATATGTGTACTGTAGAAAATTGTAGTATAAACTCAGTCGAGATTTCAGTTATTATTTTAATTTGTTAGTAGTGTTCTTGTTTCTGTTTGGAATTTATTATCAAATTTTGTGAAATTTTTCATGAAGTATGTAGGAAGTTCATGAATTATTGGAAATATTGAAGTATTCGTGTGAATTCGATGAAGTGTTCGTGAAGTCTGTGAAATTTTTGCAAAAAAATTGAAAATTTAAATTGTGTATGAAAAGTGTGAAATACTAATGAAATATGTATGAAATTCGTGAAGAACTAATGAAGTATGGTGTACACGATTTTTCACAGTGACTGACCCCTTGAGGAAACCAGTCAAGTCAGATAGATAGAAGAATAGAATCAGCAAACAGAAATGGTCGTAGATTCAGAAAGATTTTTAGTCCAAACACATTATTGTGGTAGTGGAAGTACGGTTGTATAAAACTGTACTGAAACAAGTGCTTTGTTATAGAAGCGCAATATGAGTATTAAAGAAAATTAGAAGTTTTAGGCAAGTTTTCTCCAAAATTTGTTCAATAATTTGTAAACTCTAAAAGAGTTGACTTCTAGGTGGAGGTGGACTGTACAACCAACTCAGTTAGCTTGTGATCGCCAAGTTAACTGAGTTGGATCCTAGAAGGCCTCTTTAGAGTATACAAATTATTGAAATTAGAAGTGTGGGAACAAAAAAACATTGAGACGAATCTATGGAGATGTAAAGAAAAGTGAAATGTGGCAAAGAAGAAAAAACATCAAATTACAAGGAACGCCGGGAATAATAAAGTAAAACGAAAAAGAAGTAATTAATTAATTATCTCTAATTGAATTTGATTATGTCTGTAATTAGCCAAACATACTATTAGTACTCAATGTAGCTTTTGAATAAAATTTAGCCAGTATTCATAGATCGATCTTAACCCTTAACTACGGACACGAAGTCTACCAGACTCCCGCGCATGTTCATTGTGTTTTTTTTTGGTAGGGATGTGCTTCTCAATACCTTCTTAAAAAGCAGTGTTTTATAACATACTGCAGTGGTTGCGTCCTACCATTTTTTGGGCACAATTGCATATAAAGAGTCTCACAGACTCCGTGACCGCTTTAACGCTAGAAAATTGAAATGGCAAGCTTTCGAAAATCTGTGCGTTCGCTTGATGAAGATTTTGAAAAAATTGCTCTGCAAGGGTACAATGAGATCGAAAGCGAAAATGAACCAGATCTAAATATTTTTATAGACAGTGATCACGATACGTCAAGCGAACAGGAATTAGACGAAAGTGGTAAGCAATCTTGACTGTCAAGAACTTGCTTCAGACAATGACTATGCTTCTGATAATACTGTAAATGAAGAAGAAGGAGAAGAAAACGAAAACGAGGAACCCAATGTAAGAACAAAATATTTTTACGGAAACAATAGATTCAAGTGGAGTCATATAGAACCGACTAGAAATGTTCGTGTTTCAGCACACAACATTATCCGTTTACCAACTCCCGTGGAATTGCGGGAGACCACTCCAACCCGAAGGAGATTTTTGAGAAATTATTTTGTGAAGAAATGTATGAATTAATTCTAACATGAACTAATCAAAAATTAGACGCCATGCAGATTTGCTATAAACGTTCAAACAAGCCCAAACTTTCGCAACTTGGTCGTACAGAACTTGAAGCTTTTCTTGGATTACTTCTATATTCGGTTATATTTAAATCAAATAACGAAGATTTAAGAAGTATCTTTGCAACAGACGGAACGGGTAAAAAGATATTTAGACTTGTGATTTAAAATTTTACTTGTTGCACTGCGCTTTGATAATCCTGAGGATCGAAATGAACGAAAAAAAAGGGAATCCAGCGCCGCAGCAATTACCGAATTTTCTGACGTGTTTGTACGAAACGCTAAAGAATCCTATACAGTCGGAGCTTTAGCGTGTGTGGACGAGATGTTAGTCGGCTTTCGAGGAAAGTGCAAATTTAAAATGTATATACCTTCAAAACCTAAAAAATATGGAATAAAAGTAATGGCTTTGACAGACGCAAGAACGAGTTACTTTTTAATGGATACATATATGCCGGAAAAGATACGATAGTTAAGGTCTAACTGTGGACGAAAAAATTTAATAAACCTAGTCAGGCTGTAATAAGACTTGCTAAACCGCTGTTCAATTCCAATAGGAATGTAACAACGGATAATTGGTTTCTTCAGTCGAGCTGACAGAACATCTACTAGCAAATAAAATTACTGTTGTTGGTACCATAAAAAAAAAAAAAAAAAATTAGATTCTCGAGAATTCTTGCCCACAAGGAACCGAAAGCAAGGTGAATCAATTTACGAGTTTACAAAAACATGACTTGATTGTCTTACAATCTGTGATTTTGTTGTCAACAATGCATAACACTAAATCTACTGATAGTGAAACTGGAAAACCTGAAATCATCTCGTTTTATAACATGACCAAAGGTGGAGTAGATTCAATAGATGAAAAGTGTGCAAAACATACTTGTAGTCGTCGAACACGTACACTCATGAAATTTAAAACTTGGACACCACAATTTCTGTAAACAAAAGTTTGCACATTGTGAAGCGGGCTTAAGGGTATCATTTACAATTCTAACAGCAGGTAGTCTCAGCAGGGGTTATCTTATAGAAGGACTGTAGAATGAATCATTACACTAAGCACGTTTTAGAAAATAGGTAATTTACGTTGCTTACTTAATTTTTTTCTTTAAAGAATATATTTGAAGGTATCGCTAATTAAACACCATAGCTCGTTTAATTATCGAATCAAAATTTTGTTTAGGAAATGTTTACAAAATAAAATTAGAAATAATTTTGATTTAAAAACGTTTACAAGCAATAACTTTTAAATTAAATCAAAAAACTAAACATGGTTATTTGGGTTGACTAATTATTACTTATTTTTATATAAATCTAACCTACTAATTATTGTCTGCTCATTGACGCTATCAAGGTATCAATATAATTAATATTAATCGTTTCGCATGCGGTATCAATGGCTGCAATTAGTGCATTACAGTTTACTGGTATAAAATTTGGCCCTTGTTGTCTATGGATAACAGCAAGTAATCGAGCCCAAACATATTCGATAATGTTAAAATCTGGGCTTTTTGCTGGCCAGGGTAATAGCTCCAAGTTATTTGCTTGTATCCAGTTGCGCACAACCTGCGAAGTATAGGGTCATCATATCCCGATAGTTAATTATCGAATGTTCCAAGAAAATATGTGTAAATAGTAAATGGAATCTACTAACGTAACGTTAAGTCGTTAATTATAGTTACATAACTCTCCTTTCATAAGATATAGTTCATATTAATATGCTTATTGTAAAGCTTCGTACACACCTGAACAACAAACCGAGGAACAAACAGAACAACGAACCGAACGGCAATCGGAACATTAATTTGGACGGTGCTACGTACGAATTTTAGAACAGATTCGCAAGTCCTGATTGTTCCACGAACGGTTTGCGGCGTTCCCGCAACTTGTCGGTTTTTTCTCCGACATCAAAGAAAATGCGCGCGAATGCGTTTGCAGGTTTGAACGAATCTAAACAAAACGGCGAACAAACTTATGCGGGAGAATTAAATTATTTATTTTTTGTCCTCCCTTTTGTGGGTTTTGTCTTTTAGGTAATATTATGGAGTTGACAGAAGAAAAATGTTTTAAATTAATCAGTGTTTAAGAATGCAAGAAAAAAATAATGTCCCTATTAACGTCATTTGGGCGGGAAATTTCCAAAATAAAAAAACGAAGTAAATTATAATTTTTTACTCTTCTTTGTGCGTAAAAGTTTGGTTGGCACTATCTTCTTGTTTTCCGCAATTTTCTCTTCTCAATAATAACTTATTACGAAAATAATCACATATGTCCTAAAAAACAGAAGTGGTTATTTTTCTGTTAATGTGTGGGGTTGGGTTAGCGCGCGGGGTCCAGGAGTTTGTTGGGCTATCGATGGACGTCTTGATTCTGCTGCGTATTTAGATATTTTGGAAACTATTATGAAACCTTCAGTCGAAGTGTTTTATCCAGACGAAGATTATATTTTCCAACAAGTAAGTATTCTTATTTCACTATACTTTCTCCAAAAATAGTTCGGGATCTGTTGAATTAACATTTTCATAATGTATTTTGTTGTTAAAGGACAACGTCCCTATTCATACTTCGCGGGTTGTGCGCAATTGGATACGAGAAAATAACTTGGAGCTGTTACCCTGGCCAGCAAAAAGCCCAGATTTTAACATTATCGAAAATGTTTGGGCTCGAATACTTGCTGTTATCCGAAGACAACAAGGGCCAAATTTTATACCAGTAAACCGTAATGCACTAATTGCAGCCATTGATACCGCATGGGAAACGATTAATATTAATTATATTGATACCTTGATAGCGTCAATGAGCAGACGCCTCCAAGAATGTATCAATAATAATGGAGGTCACACCCATTATTGATTTCTTATATTTATTTATATAGTAATACCTTTATTTAAAAAAAAAGTTTTCATTTAATTTTAAACTATAACTTGGTATCTTAATTATAATTATGTAATAAATTCTTGTCAAAAAACTAAATATATACGTTGACAATAAGAATTGCCTTAGTTTTTATTTTCACTTTTTATATTAACTACAGAAAAAATGAAACGTCATAAAATATACATTTTGTAAGGACTAAATATTATGAATAGAGAGTTTAATGATTTTTTTAATAACTTACAATAATTAGTAGGTTAGATTTATTTAAAAATAAGTAATAATCAGTCAACCCAAATAACCATGTTTAGTTTTTGATTTAATTTAAAAGTTATTGCTTGTAGACGTTTTTAAATCAAAATTATTTCTAATTTTATTTTGTAAACATTTCCTAAACAAAATTTTGATTCGATAATTAATCGAGCTATGGTGTTTAATTAGCGATACCTTCAAATATATTCTTTAAAGAAAAAATTAAGTAAGCAACGTAAATTACCTATTTTCTAAAACGTGCTTAGTGTAATGATTCATTCTACAGTCCTTCTATAAGATAACCCCTGCTGAGACTACCTGCTGTTAGAATTGTAAATGATACCCTTAAGCCCGCTTCACAATGTGCAAACTTTTGTTTACAGAAATTGTGGTGTCCAAGTTTTAAATTTCATGAGTGTACATATCCAATGGTAATTTTTTTTTAAATTTGTCCTTCAAATATTAGAAGAAAGACAGGTTTTGAGTGCATCAAGTGTTAAAGGCCAATATGCCTTCAATGTACTCGAAAGTGCTGTGAAAACTGTTGCAATGAGCTAGACGATTAATAGAAATTCAATTGTTGCACGTTTTTCCATTTTTTAAAGCATACCGTTTCTTTCGTTTTCCTTCTGTTTTATACAACTGTTTACTAACCTCATGTAAAAAGAATTTAAGAATGCTTACTATTTTAATAGAATTTTTACATCTTATTTAAGTTAGTGCAATTTTATGTACTTAATGTTTTTTTTTATACTTTAATATACAGCATTTTTTTGTAATATACTTTGCAATATAGTGTTCAAATAAGATACACACAGTACTTTTATACATTGTAAATTGTAAAAATTTAATAAAAACTTTAAAATAATATTGTTATAAATTAGGAGTTTATGAGACTGTAAGTGTTAACTCACAAAAGTTGGGTGTCGGTAGTAGAGGGTTAAGCTTGATCATTAAGATTTATGCATTAGATATATTATTTCTAAGAGAATGATAAACACAATGGTAAGGTTGAGCAGATAAACAACATTGTTTTCTGAATTTTTAAATAAGCTGTTTTAACTCACCACTCGTTAAAGCCACTGAATGGTTTTGACCGCAAGCTATCTGAACTACCTGTAAAGTAGCCAAGGCCTTCAAAATCTTTGGTGTTGGTTGCATCTGATTTCCTAATTGATGTCCGAGTTGTCCACTTGCATCAGATCCCCAAGTGAAGATCTGCCCCCATTGATTTAAGGCCATAGAATGTGAATGACCGCATGCTACATATGTTATATGATTAGCACTTAACCCAGTCACCTGCTCTGTAAAATTCATACCTATAAAGCTTTGTTAAAATGTATTATAGTTAAAATTGGTTGGGGGATGATTTAAATGAGAGTGCGAGAAGTATTACATACTACACATTGACATACGTGGCCTTTTCCGAGGTTGGTCATGTCCTAACTGCCCGTAGTCATTACTACCACATGAATAAACCTTTCCTTCTTTCGTTAATAAGAGAGAATGTGTATCACCACAGGCAGCTTGTGTTACTAGTTTCGCTCCAAACCATTCTAGTCGACGTGGTGTTAATATATGTTCATCTTCGATTCCACCAAGACCCAATTCGCCGTGTATCGTACTTCCCCAAGCAAACATTTTGCTAAGATAATAGAAGAAATTTCTTGTTGTTTACCATAACTTTTAATGGTTTTATAAAAATTTGATTATCATCTGTGGTTTTTCTAGAATGCTTCAGAAAGTATTCATGTTTGTCTGTAACAAAACATTTATATTATAGTCATAACGAACTAGGTACACAAATTAGTTTTCCAGATATTACTTAAATAGATGATGTTTAAACTGGAATTTGCAATTAAAATTACTTTCGATTTATGAAAATATTGGCAAAAGAAATGAAATGTCATAGAAATAGGTTACACAAGTTTTAATACAAATAAACGAAATAGTAGCCTGTGCACGTTCGCAGCGGGAAAATTAAATTTATCTACGGCATAAAAATTCTATTACTGTCTACAAAATGTGTTGTTTTTATTCAAAATAAGTTACTTCTTTTAAAACGTAATTACTTGAATGTATTTGCGCTGAACTTTGAACTTTTTTTTTGCATTGATAAATATTAAATAAAAAGATATTCAATGTTAATTGCATTAGAAAAGTTAAATTAATATTTTAGAATAATGATACTTAATTCAGATAGAAAAATTTGAAATATTTTAAATTACAAGTGAAAATCTTTTATAGAAACTTTATGTATGTATTTATAAACAAAACCAAATAAGTAAATTTACAGGGAATGTAAAGGTGACATATTAGGCAACACAACGTACTCTGAAGCATGAATTTGAACACCATAGTCTAGTGTTTATCAAAATCAAGGCAGGAGATGCTCATATAGAATTAAGAGGCTTAATATCGAATATAATGTTATGTAAAGAAAGAACCATCATTTCTTTAGTCGATCATGTTCAGATATTAACATTTTACATTCATTTTCACAGATAATTATTATATTCTATTACTGCTACTGATCTGAGTTGTGTTTTTGTTGATACGGAATTGTACGAGTCCTTATACACTATTTATTTATTCAAATATTTTGTAACTTTATATTTTTTTATTATTTTGTTGCCATCAAAAATTACTCTATTTCAGATTGTGCTTATTAATGGGCATAAGAGCGTTTGAAATTATGTTCTTCTTGTTCTCTAAGATTCTATTCTGCTAGTAATTAATTCAAAATGCATCGATTTACTTGAATTTTGACAGTAGGTAGAGAATATGCCCAATGATCAAAATATATATTATGCCGAGGGGCGCTTTCAACCTTGAAGTGGTTACCACATCATGGGGATGAAGGTATCAGTTTTTCATAAAAAATCGACATTTGTAATCGGTTTTTCACGAATACCTTTAAAAGGATGCATTTCATCTAAACAAATTGTAGGAAGAACAATTTAACTTATAAAAGATAAAGAAAAATATTTTTTATAATTACAGAGACCTTGATTTTCAAAAAAAAATATAAAAATGAAAAGCGAGTTGTGATGAAACAATATAGGTCCTTTAAAATCAGGAAAACGACCGCTTGATTATCATCTTAATTAAAATTACATGTTACCCTTTACAATTCTCTGTATTTATGTATTATCATTAGATTCTGAAGGACATCTAAAGTTTAGCAATATTTTGCATTCTCTGTCCTGATTATTTGTTTCTCCATTTTTTTTGCTATTTTTTAACCTACTATTTTTTTCGCCATTGTCGTGATTTGCGCTTGGCTGTGCTGTTATATTTTATGTTCTTATTTACCTTCAATAATGTTTACACACTTAAATTAAATTTATTACATATCAATAATACTATAGGGTGGGTAAGGGTTGGCATGTTTAGGTTTTTGTGGTTTTCCTAAACCTTGAAGCAAATGCTTTGTCAAGACGAAGCAATCCACAATTGCACACGGTTTCGTCACCACACTATACAGGTTTATACTGATCTTCTGGGGCACCAACATAAACTTACATCACAATACAATATTTAAAATGTACCATTCGAATAAATAAATAAATAAAATAAATCTAGAAATTTTACTTGGTTTAAAATTTACATTTGAAAATTGGGAAGTAAAAGGAATTTTTGCAATTTCGTACAAAATGCCCAACTCTTCCAATTAACTTCGGAACTACCGTTTTTGTGTGACAATATTAAGTGAGATATAGCCGTTTAAAACAAAAATTTACAAGCAAGCGCAACCTTCGTTAAACACTTTAAACACATCTCTTTTTTAAAACTAAGGGTTTTAAATAGAATAAATTTATATAGTCTTACTATTGACTTATTCAATAGTCTTACAAACAACCTATAAAATGGTATACAGAGTGTTGCTATATTCGACCGACAACGCTCTACCCCAGAGAGGTCTCGTAAATTGGTGAATTTTGATATAGGAACATGAACCCTTAAACGCTTAGTTGCTGAGATACAGAGTGTTGAAAGTTTAAAATAAAAATTAAAAAATTTGCAATAACAATCAAAAATGTCTTTAAATTTTTTTCAAATTTGGTGACTAATATGCTCTTCAAGAAAGTCATATTTTGACATAAACTATCTTTTCAAAAATATAACCAGTGGCGCGCTATAAGGGTTAGTTACAACTTTTACCTTGCTTTTTTTACGCCACTGGCACTGAGCAAATAATTTTTTTATTTTTTTAATTCTCTATTCATTTTTGTCGAAAAAGTAATAACATTTTATGGTAGATACTAAAATGAACGGTCTTGAAGATATTAGCTTCTAAACAAAAATCTGCAAGTACTGACATATTCCATAGGTACTATTATGTGCAGTGCTATTTGCTCGTCAGCCTTTGCTAACAATTTTCTTTAATCCATACTATTAATTCAATTTTGAAAAAAAGCTATAATAATAATAATAATAATAATAATAATAATAAAGGACATTTATTGAAGGAGAACGATGACAACAAACAAAAAAATATATATACAAAATAAACAATAAAGATAAATTAATATGTAAAACAAAATTAAAAAAATGAATACATTCATATTAGCCACAATCACCTTCAAAAGGGCGAAGTTCAGTTTATGAAAACCAGAAGTGGTATCATAATCTGCTCTTACACTTAACCCTATTACTATAAAAAAAAATATATAGGTACGTCTTAACAACTAAACATTAATTTAATAACGTGCAAGTACAAAAAAAAACAATATACAGGGTTACTGGTAATTGGATACATTCCTTTGGAGACCTGATAGAACAAGAGGTAAGGAATAAATTTAACCTAATATGTATTATACAAAACTCAAAGGATTTTGAGATATTCCGATTTTCAATTTTTTTAAAAAGTTGATGTTAATATGTTAAAATGTAATTTTCAAAAATTTACGCCAACTTTGTGGAACTTTTTGATGGAATACTTGCCCAACACTATGGTCTTCCGTATGGAATAAAAATATCCCTTAGCATTTCCATCATGTGATAATTTCAAAGAAAAACTTGTACAAAATAAGGCGTTGAAAATTATTTGAACTTTTTAAGAAAAAATGAAAATCGAAATATCTCAAAATCCATTAGTTTTATATATATACGTATGAAGTTAAGTTACTCTACCTCTTGTTCTATCGATCTCAAAGGGATGTATCCAATTACCTGTGACCCTGTATATAAAAATAATATATATTTTTATATATGCAACGTATGTACATATAACAAAATCACTTTTATTCTAAGGAATATAAAATAACAACAACAAATACAGAGCCCAGAAAGAATAGTAATACATTAATTTAATTTTATTTTGATTTTGAAAAACAAAGGTAAGAGGTGGTGTCTGAAAATAGTAACTTTAAGCGATTTGAGAGACTCGGGTAGACTGTTATAAACTTTACTAATGGTATATGAAAATGATTTCTCAAACAGGCTAGTCTTATGGATTGGAGGTGTTATAAAATTTCCTTTCTCCTTATATTTACTCCATGAACGTAGTCTCTAAATTTTATTTTATTAAACGAGTAGGATGGTTGCCTATTGATCTATTATTTTGTGAAATAATATGGAAGAATGCCAACTATTCTTTTGGTTATACATATTAAGCAATTTGAATTCCGTTAATTTATGCGAAAACACGATTAAACTTTTTGACTCCCATATACGAGGATGTATTGATATCTGTTAGCCTAGACCAGTTCCTTGCATAAACAAAATATTGCGTTACCATAGCAACAAACAATAACTTATTAGAAGTGTCAGTGTAAAGTTTGACGTCAAAAAGTAAACCAGAGTCACGCAATAAATTAAATGAAAAAGATGTCCACCGAAATTGTGAAAATCGAAAAATTGGAGTATCGAGCCATCATCAAGTACCTGTATTTAAAAGGGTTAAGAGGTAAGCAGATTTACGAAGATATGCTTAATACCCTTGGTGATCAATGTCCTTCGTATGCGACCGTCAAAAATTGGAATGCAAGCTTCAAAAGAGGTAAATTTTCCATTGAAGATGATGACCGATCGGGAAGGCCAGTTTCTGTGTCAGTCCCCGAAAATATCGATGCAGTTCATGACATGATTTTATCAGACCGTCGAATTGGGCTAAAACGGATATCTGAAGCACTGAATATTTCATACGAACGCGTTCATCATATGGTTCACGTCAATTTGGACATGAGAAAAATTGCTGCAAAATGGATCCCCAAATGTTTGAATGTTGACCAAAAGCGTGCAAGGGTAGAAGCATCGCGTTCGATCTGTGCTCGATTTGAAAACGATGTAGACTTCTTAAACCGAATTGTTACTATGGATGAGACTTGGGTACATTTCTACGATCAGAAACAAAGCAACAATCGATGGAATGGCGACACTCTGGTTCTCCAAGACCTAAGAGTTTCGTGTCCAAAAATCTGCTGGAAAAGTTCTTGCTTCAGTTTTTGGGATTGCCATGGAGTAATCATGATTGATTTTTGGATAAGGGTAGAACAATAACTGGAGATTACTATTCGACATTACTGACCACTCTACGGGAAAATATTAAAGAGAAAAGACGCGGAAAGCTATCCAAAGGTGTTTTGTTTTTGCAGGACAACGCCCCTGCACACAAATCTCATGTTGCCATGCAAAAATTTGTGATTTAGGGTTTGAATTACTAGAACACCCCCTTATTCACCCGATTTGGCTCCGTCCGACTATCACCTCTTTCCTCAACTGAAAAAAGTTTAAAAGGTCGTACATTTTCTTCCAACAAGGAGGTAATAGAAGCTGTGGAGGTCTGGTTTGCAGAGCAAGAAGAAACATTTTTTTAAAGGTCTAGAGACGTTGCAGGTTCGCTGTAATAAATGTATCCAATTAAGAGGAGAATATGTTGAGTAATAAAATATTTTGACATTGAAATTTTGTTTGGTTCTATAGTAGGCTAAGAATTTTTCAATATATCCTCGTATTAGCCGGAGACAAGAATTTTGTACTCTCTGAATCCTACTCGCGTCAAGACCACCAATGCACGGTTCGTACACACAATGAATAAAATGAGACAATACAAGAGATTTACATAACAGCATCTTCAGTTTTCTACTCAAACAATATCTTTGATTAAATATGAGCTTTAAATTAAAATAAGCTCCACGTAGCAGTGAAGAGATATGTTGAAGAATTTTAAATCTTCATCTAAAATCAACCCAAGATTTTTTGCACTTTCTCTAATCTCATCTCCAACCTTAACAGTTACATCCTGTTTAATAAAATTTCTAGCCTTACGTTGACCGAATACCATTACTACTGATTTCTCCGCATTCATTTTTTTAAACAATGTTTTTCGGAAATTTTACAAGAGAGTCAAAATCAGAATTAATTAAATGAGTACTTAAAAGAACATCTTTAGGTTTAAAATCAATTTGAAGTTGGGTATCGTCAGCGTACAGGTGATACTTGCAATACTTGATATGTTTTATGAAAATTGCATGTGTACAATGAATAAAGTAAAAGACCCAAATTTGAACCCTGAGGAACTCCACAGCGCTACCTGAAAAACCAATGAACCGTAAAATACTAAACAAAATATTATGAGAAATGAGCTTTAGAAAGTCTAGCATAACTAAAATGGATGTTCCTATCTTTATCAGCAGCCGACAGTATATCATCAGTTACGTTTAATAGAGCAGTGGCACAACTGTAGCCTTTTCTAAATCCCGATTGGCTTTCGGGTAAAATGTTATCATATGTAATATATGAAGTTATTTGTTCAATCATTATTTTTTTCTAAAATTTTTGGACATAACTGGCAATATACTGATAGGGCGAAGGTCTTTAAACAATGTCCGTTCATTGATTTTAGGTAGTGGAATTACATTAGCGATATTCCAGTTATCAGGAAAAATACTAGATAGTAAACAGCAATTAATTATGTAAGTAATAACAGGCAAAACATCAGGGAAACATATTTTAACCATTGACACACTTATACCATCACTACCAACCGCATTAGTTTTAATACCAGCTACTATATTTGCTATCTGATTTTCATCAGACAATTTAAAACTAAACAAGGATTTAATGGTTTTAATAAATGACTTGTTGTAAAATTCCTCTAATTCTAAGTTTCCAGAAACAGATTGCCTTCCCGCACTTAAGAAGAAATCGTTAATTTTATTAACGTTATTAAGATGAGATGGTATATCACTATTATTAGATTTTCTTGTGTGATACACATTTAATGATCTAAGCTCCCTCCACATATTCCCAGGATTATTTCGCGCCCGATATTCTAAATAAGCTTTTTTTTGCTTTTTATAGCAAAAGTGGTATAATTCGTTAAGGATTTATAATATTCCCAAAAAAGCAGCATCTCTTAGAGATATCATCAATCTGATGTTATCAGTAAGCCAAGGTGCTTTAGGTTTAGTAATCCTTACAGTTCTGACAGGAGCATGCCGATTAAAAAGGGTCAACATAATATCAGTAAAATATGAAACTTTATCATTTATGTCTAAAATTTGATAAATATTATGCCATTGAATTTGCCGTAAATCGTTTTGAAAATCATTATTATTAAAATAATTGAAATCTCTAGAAGTAAGTAAACGAGGGTTGACACGTAGATTTATATTTATTGGATAGTGACAATATATTAGAGAATGATCAGATATGTGATCAGTATTTATAACACATGTGTTTTAATTTGTATATCTGAATTAATAATTAAAAATCAATTAATGTGGCGGTGGTGGCCGTAACGTGAGTGGGTTCTGATACAATTTGTTTGAGCCCCATTGCATCCAAGGCGGAATATTAAGGAGATTTAAATTAAAATCACCCATGCACACTACTTCATCACAAGAAGATAAAATTAAGGACATAGAGTCCTGGAAAGCATTTAATTTTATTTATACACAGTGCCTACCCTTAGTGTCGCTCCGCCAATTTTGATAGTGACCCAAATCTGTTCTAAAGATATGCTATTGCTGACCACATGAAATAAAGTAGGAGAAAAACTATTCTAAAAAAAATTCCAACACCTCCTCCCCATGTAGCGGTCTTTTACAAAGTTGTAGCATTCAATGTTTACAGCAGCGCTTGGATTATCTGAATAAAGTCTAGTTTCAGACACCCCTACGATATCATAGCCTTCGTTCAGTATGAGAGACTTAAATTCTGCAAATTTAGGTAAAGAGATCACACATTTAAATGAGCTACCTTCATAGTGCCAATCATTTAAAAAAGCAGTGTTAATATTGTTTCGATGAAACTAAACCATGTAATAATTTTATTAAAAGAAAAATACAAATGCTCTAAAGCGAAGTTAATGTAACGAAGGTGCCGACTTGAATGCTTACAGTAGAATGTTTTTCGAACCCTTCTCGCGTAAAACCAAAATTCGTGCGAGAGGGGAAAATGTACATACATATAAAATGACCTGCAAGGTAGGCAACTAACATAACATTAAGATATTTTCAACATACTCCCCCTCGTTGTCTAACGATAGGAAGACAACAACAATAGTAATAGCAAAATAACAAACTACAAAAAAATTTTTTTTTTTTTAAATATAAACTCTTAATTAATTAATCGCACAGTACACTAGTTCTCAACTTCAGCACTTGTTGCCCGGTCTTCATTTAAAGGCAATGGGCAGAGCTTGGAGAACGAACGGATGATTTCCCCTGTAGCAGTCTTTATTGATGCTACTCTACTAATTCCATCTTTGCCTGGAAAGGTACGAACGATGCGACCCAAATGCCAAACTTGAGGGGGAAGGTTGTCATTCTTTATTAAAACCACCTTCGTGCAATTGTGAAGTCGACGAAAACCATTTGGTTCTTCTCTGCAGCTCGCCAATGTATTCGGACTTCCATCTTCTCCAGAATTGGAAACGTTTAGTTTCGATACGTTTTAGAGCTTCACGTTGGTTGGATGAACCGTCGATGAACATCTCGAAGGAAGGTGCGACAACTAATGATCGACCAACCAAAAGTGTGCGGGTGTTAAAGGGGATAAGTCATTGGGATCGTCCTGACAAGGGAGAAAGGGGCGGGGAGTTAAGGATAGCCTCTACTTGGCAAGAAGTGTGTAATATTGTTCATAAGTGAACTGATTGCTATCAGATAATCGTTTTAAATAATACTTGCAACTTTTAATGGTAGATTCACAAACCTCCCATATGGGGTGATCGAGGCGGAATAAATTTCAGAAAATGTTATCCTCAGCAAAATGGCGAATAATTTCATCTTTACTCTTCGCTAGAAGGGAATAAAGTTCGCCTTAATTTAGCTTTAGCACCTACAAAATTTTTGCCCATGTCAGAATAGATAGTTTTGGTTTTGATCGCCTTGAATAAAATCTATAAAACGCGCTAAAAAACCCTTTAGTTGTGAGTTCCGTTACCAACTCCAAGTGCACCGCTTTGGTGCAAAAGCACACAAACAGGCAAATATAAACCTTAACGAATTTATTCGTTACAAAAAAAACGAATTGAAAACAAACAATCATTATTTAAAATAATTTATATTTAAATTTCAGACAACAAAATGTCCACGGACATTAATACAACCATGTCTATAAAGCAACAAGATAACAAATCAGCTTAAAAGCGTTGCAAACCAAAATTGATAATAAACCAGAAATAAATGAAAGTGACATCTATATAAAATAGAATGAATTCAAACGTATAAACTAGAGACATCTATCAAAGAAATGTAACTGGAAAGTGTTTAATTATTAAAAATATAATTAATGAATTCTGCATGAGGAATTCTAATTGAATATTAATTAAATTGTTACAGTCTTTAGATAACTGCTCAATGATGTAAACTTTTTCTAGGTCATAAATAATTTTATTATTGTTACTAATGTGTAAGTATTGACAACCTGCATTGATATCAAAATTGTGATTCAGATCCAGAATATGTTTGGCAAAATTAGAACAACTTGGTTTGTTTAATCGGATGCATCTATAATGTTCTTTTTCCTTATATCAAAGGTTCTTAAAGTGGAGCCTACATAAATTTTTGAACAAGTGTCGCAAGTTAATTTATACACCCCTTTTAAATTCAAAATTTCTGTTGTATCTGTATTATTCTTAATGAAATTAAGTGGATTTATAGTTTTAAAGGCAATACGCAAGTTGAATTTTTAAATAAATGGATAAATTTATTGTAATAGTTGTTAACATATGTTAATGTAGTATATTTATTATTTAAAGTAGATGTAAGGTTGTTAGTTTGATTTAAAGTCGTGTTAATAAGTAACATTTTTTCCTTAAAAGTTTCAAAATAATAAGATCATTATATCCATTCTGAAGTGCCAAAATTCTAATAGTGTTAAGTTCACAAAAGAAACTGTTGTAAGACATAGGTACTGTTAGTAGTCTATGTAACAGAGAGTGAAAAGCTGACATTTTTGTGACCACGGATGATTAGAACTTGCGTGTATAAGAGTATCTGAAAATGTAGGTTTTCTGTAAATTTGAAAAAATAGTTGGTTTTGTTTGAGTGAAATTAAAATGTCTAAAAAAAGGAATTTGGTTATTAGTAGAAATTTCGTGTGTGAATTGAATATTTTTATCAAAAGAATTAAAAAGTCCGTTAGTAAATGAACATCACTCTCATTACCACTGAGAATAATTAAAATATCGTCAACATATCTTTTATAAAAAATGATTTTATTAATTAGGTAGTTGTTACTGTTAAAAATTTTATCTTCTAAATTAGACATAAAAATTTCAGCTAACAACGGACTAAGACAAGAACCCATAGGTAAACCAGATGATTGTTCATAAATCAGGTTATTAAAAATGAAAAAATTTTGTTTCAAACAAATATCTAAACAATTGAATAAAAATTGGGCCTCAGAATCACAAAGATCTGATTGAAAAAGTAAGTTCTTTACAATATCTAATAATTTAGTTTTCGGAACTGAAGGAAATAAATTAGTTACGTCTAAAGATAGTAATATGGAATTTTGTGGAAAAGTTTTAATTTTCTTTAATTCATTAATTAGATTTGATGTATTTTTTAACAGAATGTTTAAATTGAAAATTAAGACAAGATTTTAGGGTAGTGTTTAACCATTTAGTAATATTAAAAGTTAAACTATTTTGAAATTAACAATAGGTCTAACTGGTAGTGAATCACATTGGATGTTGAAGTTATTAAAATTTTTTATTTTATGGATTTTAGGTAGAGTATATAGTTTAGGAATTGAGAAACCAGTAGGAATTAAATGAGTAACTTTTTGAATTGTTCTGGTGGGTTACGAAAAAGTTTTTAAAAATCATTTCTTAAAATATTAGATTTGTCCGTTTTTATAATGTTAAATTGGTCAGAATTAATGAAATTATTCGAGATGTTAATATAATCAATTTTATTCATTACGATTAAACAATTACCCTTGTCAGCCTTTGTAATCATCAAGTTGTTATCGGTGCAAATCTTTTTTATTTCTAGAAAGGTTTTATAATCAGGATCTGAATGTTCAATTTTATACTCTTTTAAATTAGTTAATAATTTAGTGAGTTGATGTTTAAAAAAGGATTTTGGTTTAAATCATTGTTGTTATCCAATAAGTGTAAAACTTCAGCTAAAGGTAAATTGAAATCACTTCCATTTAAATTTCTGTTAGGGATAGATTTTAAGCATTTACTCAATAAATTAATTTGTTTTGAATTGAAATCAACTTTTGAAAGGTTAAGACATCTACTAAAGAATTCATTTGTTATTAGGTTATTATACGTTGGAGCTGAGGAAAAAGAATTCATTATAAAATTAAAGTTAAAACCATCATTGGGGTGGAAAATTGTTGTATCATTATTCTTTACAAAATTATGATCTAAATAAGGGATTTGATAAGTTGCAGCCGATCCATCCTTTACAAAAGGGATAACACAGTTTGTGATGTTATTATTAGCATTAAGATTAAAATTTATCTCGTTAGAAGAATTCGATATATTATAACTAAAATTATGGTCTTGAAATTTTGGTTCATTAAATTGAGGTAAATTAACATTATTTGTATTTTAAGATTCAAAGTAAGTAAGTTCTGAATTTTCTTATGAAGGTTCTTTTTATATTGAATACATTTTACAAAAAGTTGAAGTGTAAGTTTTGTGCAAAAGTTGATCTAAAAAATTGGCACGACAATAATTTTGCTAACAATAAATGAATATTATATAATTCGCTTTCAATTTCACTAAGCTTAAAATAATTTTGGCAAATTAAGTGATAAAGCATTTTACATTTGGCATCGAAGATAATTTTATGAATGGTTTTGTCCGTACAATTATGATATGTTTTAACAAAAATACATTTGGGAAATACCTTTAGTAGCTTACATTGTTTAAGGAACCAAATCTTCAGTAGCGTCTTCTTCTTTTTATAAAGTAAATTCTGAAATCTTTGTTGGTAACGTTGAATGGTGGATCGGTTATCCATTGATTAATCAGTAGTTAGTTTCTGGTACTTGGGACGATGATGATAAACGAAAAAAACGGTACACCTTTTCCCAACATTTATTTAATAATTAAAATACAAATACGACCGGTTTCGGTAAAGACGAATTACCATTATCAAGTAACTAAAACAAGATTTAAAAAAAAAAAAAATATATAATTAGAATGATGTTCTTGTCTTAGTCCGTTGTTAGCTGAAATTTTTATGTCTAATTTAGAAGATAAAATTTTTAACAGTAACAACTACCTAATTAATAAAATCATTTTTTATAAAAGATATGTTGACGATATTTTAATTATTCTCATTGGTAATGAGTGATGTTCATTTACTAACAGACTTTTTAATTCTTTTGATAAAAATATTCAATTCACACACAGAATTTCTACTAATAACCAAATTCCTTTTTTTAGACATTTAATTTCACTCAAACAAAACCAACTATTTTTCAAATTTACAGAAAACCTACATTTTCAGAATATACTTATACACGCAAGTTCTAATCATCCGTGGTCACAAAAATGTCAGCTTTTCACTCTCTGTTACATAGACTTATAACAGTACCTATGTCTTACAACAGTTTCTTTTGTGAACTTAACACCTATTAGAATTTTGGCACTTCAGAATGGATATAATGATCTTATTATTTTGAAACTTTTAAAGAAAAAAATGTTACTTATTAACACGACTTTAAATCAACTAACAACCTTACATCTACTTTCAAATAATAAATTATACTACATTAACATATGTTAACAACTATTACAATAAATTTATCCATTTATTTAAAAATTCAACTTGCTATTGCCTTTAAAACTATAAATCCAGTTAATTTCATTAAGAATAATACAGATACAACAGAAATTTTGAATTTAAAAAGGGTGTATAAATTAACTTGCGACACTTGTTCAAAAAATTTATAAGGCTCCACTTTAAGAACCTTTGATATAAGGAAAAAGAACATTATAGATGCATCCGATTAAACAAACCAAGTTGTTCTAATTTTATGCAAACATATTCTGGATCTGAATCACAATTTTGATATCAATGCAGGTTGTCAATACTTACTACATTAGTAACAATAATAAAATTATTTATGACCTAGAAAAAGTTTACATCATTGAGCAGTTATCTAAAGATTAACAATTTAATTAATATTCAATTAGAATTCCCTCATGCAGAATTCATTAATTATATTTTTAATAATTAAACACTTTCCAGTTACATTTCTTTGATAGATGATCTCTAGTTTATACGTTTGAATTCATTCTATTTTATATAGATGTCACTTTCATTTATTTCTGGTTTATTATCAATTTTGGTTTGCAACGCTTTTAAGCTGATTTGTTATCTTGTTGCTTTATAGACATGGTTGTATTAATGTCCGGGTGGACATTTTGTTGTCTGAAATTTAAATATAAATTATTTTAAATAATGATTGTTTGTTTTCAATCTTCGTTTTTTTTTTGTAAGTTGCAGCCGATTCATTCTAATTATATATATTTTTTTTTTAATCTTGTTTTAAATTACTTGATAATGGTAATTCGTCTTTACCAGAAACCGGTCGTATTTGTATTTTAATTATTAAATAAATGTTGGGAAAAGGTGTACCGTTTTCGTTTATCATCATCGTCCCATAATAATTCTGAACCAATTCAACTGATTATGTATGATTTTCTTTATTAAACTATGCACTGAAACGATCCAAAATTTTTCACGCAATTTAGAAATGTACAAACTTGGGGACCGGCATGAAATAAATGCTCTTGTATTCATGTTCGGTATCAACTTAGCTAAGGGATGCTTGTTTGAAAGCAAGTTGGATGACGGTTTTCAAAAGTTGAACTCCGATTGTTTCAAACGGCTTCCTACACAAATAATTCCTTCAAGTTTTCTAAAAATGGAGTGACAATTTGTAAAAGTGTTTTATAGATTAGTTTTCCTCGATTTAAACTAACTAGTTCATTTTAGAAATGAGTTCTTTGTGATGCCTTAACGAGAACTATTAAAGCCGTATTTAATTCAAAAATTGATAAGTTTCCAGCAGATCTTATTACTTGACACTATTGTAAATAAACGAAGAAACGTATGCAAAAACACGCTGCGATTTGGTTAATGAAGAGCTATTATTGGATGTAATTTTCAATAACTTCAAAATTAGAAACGTAACAAAAATGATAGAGATTCGATTCTCTTGAACTCTGAGGTTTCAATTCCCTTTAAGACTAATTCAAAATTAGTCAATTTGTGCTAAGCCAATCATTAAAATCTTCTTTCAAAAAAGGAACCATGCCATCACAACTCATTGCAATTTAAGTGAAGCGAATGATGAACCACGCGACGCTATTCATATAAATTTTGCTTTTAGGAACATATTTCCAAGCAAAATGTTTTGTAATTCTTGGATAATGGATGCATATTTGAGACAAAAGTTTTAGTCACAAGAACGAGTTTTCAATAATCAAAACAACAGTGAGGTCAAAGTCCAACAAAAGACACTTTCAAAGATATCTTCGAATGGTCTACCAATTTTCCAAATTAGTTTAATCAAGCAACAACGCGCCTAGCAATTCAATCTAGGTATAGAAACTTTTTTAATGGTGCAACCTTAGTCTTTGAACACCACAAGTAAACATAGGTTCCTTCAGAATTGGTTGTGCCAATAAAGACGGCTGCAGAATAAGCAAGTCTGCGCTGGCGTCCGAGAAGCCATGTAATTCGATACAAAGATATGATCGCAAAAGACTCGACGAGGTATTTCAAAATTATGCAGACGACGGAAGTCAGTCTTAATAGAATTCCAATCTTTCGCGATTAATGGTGAAAACTTCATCGTCCCAGGAGAGTTTTCCAGCCACAATTTTTTGAAGCAAAATTTTAGCAGAAACAACAACCGGACTTAATAATCCCAACGGATCAAAAATCTGCGCAACTTCTGACAAACATATGTGCTTGGTGACAAAAGAATTGTCTGACAAAAGGGTGCAATAAACAAGGAGTCCCGTTTGAACATTCCATTGAATTCCCAAAATAGAAACTGACCCTTTAGAAGATATATCCAACATGTTGGAGTGTAGAATTGACTTTTCGAGACCATCGAGAATCATTAATCATTCGACAGCCATTTGCGTAATTCAAACAACCTTTGAGTAAAGTCGATTAAGTCTTCTCGAAGTTTATTGTAACCTATTGTTAATTTCAAAAATAGTTTAACTTTTAATATTACTAAATGGTTAAACACTACCCTAAAATCTTGTCTTAATTTTCAATTTAAACATTCTGTTAAAAATACATCAAATCTAATTAATGAATTAAAGAAAATTAAAACTTTTCCACAAAATTCCATATTACTATCTTTAGACGTAACTAATTTATTTCCTTCAGTTCCGAAAACTAAATTATTAGATATTGTAAAGAACTTACTTTTCAATCAGATCTTTGTGATTCTGAGGCCCAATTTTTATTCAATTGTTTAGATATTTGTTTGAAACAAAATTTTTTCATTTTTAATAACCTGATTTATGAACAATCATCTGGTTTACCTATGGGTTCTTGTCTTAGTCCGTTGTTAGCTGAAATTTTTATGTCTAATTTAGAAGATAAAATTTTTTAACAGTAACAACTACCTAATTAATAAAATCATTTTTTATAAAAGATATGTTGACGATATTTTAATTATTCTCATTGGTAATGAGAGTGATGTTCATTTACTAACGGACTTTTTAATTCTTTTGATAAAAAATATTCAATTCACACACGAAATTTCTACTAATAACCAAATTCCTTTTTAGACATTTTAATTTCACTCAAACAAAACCAACTATTTTTTCAAATTTACAGAAAACCTACATTTTCAGATACTCTTATACACGCAAGTTCTAATCATCCGTGGTCACAAAAATGTCAGCTTTTCACTCTCTGTTACATAGACTACTAACAGTACCTATGTCTTACAACAGTTTCTTTTGTGAACTTAACACTATTAGAATTTTGGCACTTCAGAATGGATATAATGATCTTATTATTTTGAAACTTTTAAGGAAAAAATGTTACTTATTAACACGACTTTAAATCAAACTAACAACCTTACATCTACTTTAAATAATAAATATACTACATTAACATATGTTAACAACTATTACAATAAATTTATCCATTTATTTAAAAATTCAACTTGCGTATTGCCTTTAAAACTATAAATCCACTTAATTTCATTAAGAATAATACAGATACAACAGAAATTTTGAATTTAAAAGGGGTGTATAAATTAACTTGCGACACTTGTTCAAAAATTTATGTAGGCTCCACTTTAAGAACCTTTGATATAAGGAAAAAGAACATTATAGATGCATCCGATTAAACAAACCAAGTTGTTCTAATTTTGCCAAACATATTCTGGATCTGAATCACAATTTTGATATCAATGCAGGTTGTCAATACTTACACATTAGTAACAATAATAAAATTATTTATGACCTAGAAAAGTTTACATCATTGAGCAGTTATCTAAAGACTGTAACAATTTAATTAATATTCAATTAGAATTCCCTCATGCAGAATTCATTAATTATATTTTTAATAATTAAACACTTTCCAGTTACATTTCTTTGATAGATGTCTCTAGTTTATACGTTTGAATTCATTCTATTTTATATAGATGTCACTTTCATTTATTTCTGGTTTATTATCAATTTTGGTTTGCAACGCTTTTAAGCTGATTTGTTATCTTGTTGCTTTATAGACATGGTTGTATTAATGTCCGGGTGGACATTTTGTTGTCTGAAATTTAAATATAAATTATTTTAAATAATGATTGTTTGTTTTCAATCTTCGTTTTTTTTTTTTTGGTAAGTTGCAGCCGATTCATTCTAATTATATATTTTTTTAATCTTGTTTTAGTTACTTGATAATGGTAATTCGTCTTTACCGAAACCGGTCGTATTTGTATTTTAATTATTAAATAAATGTTGGGAAAAGGTGTACCGTTTTTTCGTTTATCATCATCGTCCCAAGTACCAGAAACTAACTACTGATTATGTATGATTTTCTTTATTAAACTACGCACTGAAACGATCCAAATTTTTTCACGCAATGTAGAAAGTACAACTTAGGGACCGGCATGAAATAAACGTTTGTGTTCATGTTCGGCTATCCAACTTAGACAAAGGGATGCTTTGTTTGAAAGCAAAAATTGGATGACGTTTTTCAAAGTTGAACTCCGATTGTTTCAAACGACCTCCCACACGAATAATTCCTTCGTTGTCTAAAAATGGAGTGAGAGTTTGTAAACGGTTTTGTAGGATTGGTTTTCCTCTGATTTAAACTAACTAGTTCATTTTTGAAATGAGTTCTTTTGTGATGCCTTAACGAGAACTATTAAAGCCTTATTTAATTCAAAAATTGATAAGTTTCCAGCGATCTTATTACTCTGACAATTGGAAATAAACCGAAGAATGTATGCAAAAAACACTGCGATTTGGTGAATGAAGAGCTATTATTGATGTAATTTTCAATAACTTCAAAATTAAAACAGTAACAAAAGTATAAAAGAATTCGATTCTCTTGAACTCTGAGGTTTCAATTCCGCGTTGACTAATTCAAAATTAGCAGATTTTAGTGTAGGCCAACAATCTTAGAATCTTCTTTCAAAAGGAGGACCATACCACCACAACTCATTGCGTTTAAGTGAAGCGAATGATGAACCACGCGAGCTACGTCAGCTGGGTTTTGTTTGAGGGAACATAACATTAAGCAAAATGTTTGTGAATTCTTGGATAATAGACAATCGATTTGAGACAAAAGGTTTTGGGTCACAAGATCGAGTTTTTCAACCAATGCAAAACAACAGTGGAGTCGTCCAACAAAAGACACTATCAAAGATATCTTCGAATGGTCTACAATTTTCCGAATTAGTTTAGCAAGCAACAACGCGCCTAGCAATTCCAATCTAGGTATAGAAACTTTTTTTAATGGTGCAACCTTAGTCTTTGTAACACCACAAGTAAACATTATAGGTTCCTTCAGAATTGGTTGTGCGAATAAAGACGGCTGCAGAATAGGCGTCTGCGCTTAGGCGTCCGAAGCCATGCTAATTCGATACAAAAATATGAGTCGCAAGGACTCCGACGAGGTATTTCAAAATTATGCAGACGACGGAAGTCAGTCTTAATAAATTCCAATCTTTCGCGATTAATGGTGAAACTTCATCGTCCCAGGAGAGTTTTCCAGCCACAATTTTGAAGCAAAATTTTTAGCAGAAACAACAACCGGACTTAATAATCCCAACGGATCAAAAATCTGCGGCAATTCTGACAACATAGTGCGCTTGGTGACAGAAAAATTGTCTGCAAGGGTGCAATAAACAAAGAGTCCGTTTGAACATTCCATTGAATTCCCAAAGTAAAAACTGACCCTTGAAGATATATCCAACATGTTGGGGTGTAAATTGACTTTTCGAGACCATCAGAGAATCATTGAATCATTCTGACAGCCATTTGCGTAATTCAAAGCAACCTTTACAGCTAAAGTTGAAGTTAAGTCTTCTCTGAAGTTTCTTGTAACCTATTGTTAATTTCAAAAAATAGTTTAACTTTTAATATTACTAAATGGTTAAACACTACCTAAAATCTTGTCTTAATTTTCAATTTAAACATTCTGTTAAAAATACATCAAATCTAATTAATGAATTAAAGAAAATTAAAACTTTTCCACAAAATTCCATATTACTATCTTTAGACATTAACTAATTTATTTCCTTCAGTTCCGAAAACTAAATTATTAGATATTGTAAAAGAACTTACTTTTTCAATCAGATCTTTGTGATTCTGAGGCCCAATTTTTATTCAATTGTTTTAGATATTTGTTCTTGAAACAAAATTCTTTTCATTTTTAATAACCTGATTTATGAACAATCATCTGGTTTACCTATGGGTTCTTGTCTTAGTCCGTTGTTAGCTGAAATTTTATGTCTAATTTAGAAGATAAAATTTTTAACAGTAACAACTACCTAATTAATAAAATCATTTTTTATAAAAGATATGTTGACGATATTTTAATTATTCTCATTGGTAATGAGAGTGATGTTCATCTACTAACGGACTTTTTAATTCTTTTTTTGATAAAAATATTCAATTCACACACGAAATTTCTACTAATAACCAAATTCCTTTTTTAGACATTTAATTTCTCAAACAAAACCAACTATTTTTTCAAATTTACAGAAAACCTACATTTTCAGATACTCTTTATACACGCAAGTTCTAATCATCCGTGGTCACAAAAATGTCAGCTTTTCGCTCTCTGTTACATAGACTACTAACAGTACCTATGTCTTACAACAGTTTCTTTTGTGAACTTAACACTATTAGAACTTTGGCACTTCAGAATGGATATAATGATCTTATTATTTTGAAACTTTAAAGGAAAAAAATGTTACTTATTAACACGACTTTAAATCAAACTAACAACCTTACATCTACTTTAAATAATAAATATACTACATTAACATATGTTAACAACTATTACAATAAATTTATCCATTTATTTAAAAAAAAATTCAACTTGCGTATTGCCTTTAAAACTATAAATCCAGTTAATTTCATTAAGAATAATACAGATACAACAGAAATTTTGAATTTAAAAGGGTTGTATAAATTAACTTGCGACACTTGTTCAAAAATTTATGTAGGCTCCACTTTAGAACCTTTGATATAAGGAAAAAGAACATTATAGATGCATCCGATTAAACAAACCAAGTTGTTCTAATTTTGCCAAACATATTCTGGATCTGAATCACAATTTTGATATCAATGCAGGTTGTCAATACTTACATTAGTAACAATAATAAAATTATTTATGACCTAGAAAAGTTTACATCATTGAGCAGTTATCTAAAGACTGTAACAATTTAATTAATATTCAATTAGAATTCCCTCATGCAGAATTCATTAATTATATTTTTAATAATTAAACACTTTCCAGTTACATTTCTTTGATAGATGTCTCTAGTTTATACGTTTGAATTCATTCTATTTTTATATAGATGTCACTTTCATTTATTTCTGGTTTATTATCAATTTTGGTTTGCAACGCTTTTAAGCTGATTTGTTATCTTGTTGCTTTATAGACATGGTTGTATTAATGTCCGGGTGGACATTTTGTTGTCTGAAATTTTAAATATAAATTATTTTAAATAATGATTGTTTGTTTTTCAATCTTCGTTTTTTTTTTTTTTTTTTGGTAAGTTGCAGCCGATTCATTCTAATTATATATATATTTTTTTTTTTAATCTTGTTTTAGTTACTTGATAATGGTAATTCGTCTTTACCGAAACCGGTCGTATTTGTATTTTAATTATTAAATAAATGTTGGGAAAAGGTGTACCGTTTTTTCGTTTATCATCATCGTCCCAAGTACCAGAAACTAACTACTGATTATGTATGATTTTCTTTATTAAACTACGCACTGAAACGATCCAAAATTTTTCACGCAATGTAGAAAGTACAACTTGGGGACCGGCATGAAATAAACGTTTGTGTTCATGTTCGGCTATCAACTTAGACAAGGGATGCTTGTTTGAAAGCAAAATTGGATGACGTTTTTCAAAGTTGAACTCCGATTGTTTCAAACGACCTCCCACACGAATAATTCCTTCGTTGTCTAAAAATGGAGTGAGAGTTTGTAAACGGTTTTGTAGGATTGGTTTTCCTCGATTTAAACTAACTAGTTCATTTTGAAATGAGTTCTTTTGTGATGCCTTAACGAGAACTATTAAAGCCTTATTTAATTCAAAAATTGATAAGTTTCCAGCGATCTTATTACTCTGACGACAATTGAAATAAACCGAAGAATGTATGCAAAAACACGCTGCGATTTGGTGAATGAAGAGCTATTATTGATGTAATTTTCAATAACTTCAAAATTAGAAACAGTAACAAAAAGTGATAAAGAATTCGATTCTCTTGAACTCTGAGGTTTCAATTCCGCGTTGACTAATTCAAAATTAGCAGATTTTAGTGTAGGCCAATCACTAGAATCTTCTTTCAAAAAGGGAGGACCATACCACCACAACTCATTGCGTTTAAGTGAAGCGAATGATGAACCACGCGACGCTACGTCAGCTGGGTTTTGTTTGGAGGAACATACTTCCAAGCAAAATGTTTTGTGAATTCTTGGATAATAGACACTCGATTTGAGACAAAAGGTTTTAGGTCACAAGATCGAGTTTTCAACCAATGCAAAACAACAGTGGAGTCAGTCCAACAAAAGACACTATCAAAAGATATCTTCGAATGGTCTACAATTTTCCGAATTAGTTTAGCAAGCAACAACGCGCCTAGCAATTCCAATCTAGGTATAGAAACTTTTTTTAATGGTGCAACCTTAGTCTTTGAACACCACAAGTAAACATAGGTTCCTTCAGAATTGGTTGTGCGAATAAAGACGGCTGCAGAATAGGCGTCTGCGCTGGCGTCCGAGAAGCCATGTAATTCGATACAAAAATATGAGTCGCAAAGGACTCGACGAGGTATTTCAAAATTATGCAGACGACGGAAGTCAGTCTTAATAGAATTCCAATCTTTCGCGATTAATGGTGAAACTTCATCGTCCCAGGAGAGTTTTTCCAGCCACAATTTTTGAAGCAAAATTTTAGCAGAAACAACAACCGGACTTAATAATCCCAACGGATCAAAAATCTGCGCAACTTCTGACAACATAGTGCGCTTGGTGACAGAAGAATTGTCTGACAAAAGGGTGCAATAAACAAAGGAGTCCGTTTGAACATTCCATTGAATTCCCAAAGTAGAAACTGACCCTTTAGAAGATATATCCAACATGTTGGGGTGTAGAATTGACTTTTCGAGACCATCGAGAATCATTGAATCATTCGACAGCCATTTGCGTAATTCAAAGCAACCTTTGAGTAAAGTTGAAGTTAAGTCTTCTCGAAGTTTACGAGCTTTTGATATTGTATCGGCACCAGTAATGACATCATCAACATAAGTGTCGTCTATAAGCACCTCTGATACATGCGAAAGATTTGTTGGACAATCAATCGCCAACTGCCTAATACATCGGATGGCTAAGAAACTACCCGAAGAAGTGCCGTATGTCACTGTGTTTAATTGATATGTTTGCAATGTATCTTTCGGATTAGATCGCCAAAGAATTTTTGTAACGAACGTTGTTTGGGAGTGATAAGAACCTGCCTGTACATTTGCTTAACATCACCGCAAAGTGCATAACGATGAGTTCTAAACCTTAGCAGTATATAGAAGAGATCTTGCTGTATAACAGGACCTATCATTTGCAATGAATTTAACGAAATTCCATTAGACGAAGGTTGCGAAGCATTGAACACTACACGAAGCTTTGTAGTACTCGAGTTTTCTTTCCAAACGGGATGATGAGGCATGAAGTATGAAACTTCATTGGTAACGGCATTGGCAAGAGTCATATGTCCAAGTTGAATATACTCTTTCATAAAGTCTATATAGTGTTGACGAAGTTTTGAATCAAGTAAGAACCGTTTTTCTAGCGACATAAATTTTTGTTTGGCAATATCGAAAGTGTCCCCGAGACCAATGGGATTGTCCTTAAACGGAATGGTAACAATGAAACGATTTTCAGAATTTCTAACGGTATGGGCAACAAAATGCGTTTCACAAGGATGTAAGTCAAAACTACTGGAAGAGTTGTCACTAAACTCCTCAATTTTCCAGAATTTTCAAGTTGATCTCGAAATTCTGAGTCCAAGGAATTAGGTGATTCCAAAGCTAAATTGCAATGTGATTGATCTGAAGAAAACGGTAATGGACCGGCTACTATCCATCCCAGACGAGTGTTATGCAGTTGGGGCATATTGTTCCCTAGTGTGTGCTGACCTGGTATCAAGAGCGACCAAAATATTTGAGTACCCAAAAGCAAATCTATAGATGAAGGGGTTGCAAAATCTGGATCTGCAAGTTGTAAGTTCGAAGGCAATTTCAAAGAACGACTATCGATTTTATTGGGTGGTAGCGAAGAAGTGATCTGGGGTATCACCAAGCAAGTGAGTTTTGCCTTGAAAGGATTGAAACGAGATTTGACATACAACGAAGAAATATACTTGATTGAAGATGTATTATTTCCTACACCAGTTAAAGGGATGTTGACTGGCTGCTTAACGAGCCGTAACTTTTCACAAAGCGCTTCTGAAATGAGGTTGCAAGTTGAACCGCTGTCTAAGAGCGCTCGGACAATCATCCTGTGTTTAGGTGAGCCAGACACTTCTGCAAGAACTGTTGGCATGAGACAATTTGACCTAGTAAGGTTCCATTCAAACTCGACGAATTAACCATACAAGAAGAGCCAGAAGAAGCGGCACCTTCCTGCTGGACAACCGGCTGAGGGTGGCAGACCTAGAGGTTTGCTTTGACGAACCGAAGTGTAGCGACGTATGGTGTTTGCCAGAGCAATGATGACAAACCGAATTAGAAGTGCATTTTTGAAGAAAATTACCACTTCTCAAGCAATTGATGCAACATTTAAGCTCGCGAACTTTAGTTAATCTATTATCGACCGACAATGCTTTGAATTTGTTGCAAAGATAAAGCGGGTGAGTTTCATTACAAAGAGGACAATTGATAGAAGATGAGGCGAGCAATGTTCGAGGCGACGTAGTTTTGTCGGAGATATTCTTTCTCTGTTCGACAGTTTCAAGAAGAGCTGCTCTATCCTCCAAGAAATCAAGAGTATTATCGATTTGCGAAACACCACTAGAAGTTGTATAGTTTTCTAATTCTTTGATTGTGTTTATTTCGAGTTTAGAAGTAACCAAGTAAACTAAAATGCATCTCTTTGTTCTTCACGAGGAACCAGTGAGTCAAGAGAGCGAAGAGTTTTTTTTACCGTATCTACAATAAGACGAAGTTTTGCGGAGTTTTCTTTTTGAGCAAATTCCAACGAAAATAGAGATTTGACAATATTATGAATTAGAACCTTTTGTTATCGTATCGATCACACAAAAGATTCCAGGCAATTAAGTAATTGTCAGACGACAAAGGTAAGTTTTTAATAACATCCGCAGCTTTTCCAATCAAGGACGTTTTCAAATACTGAAATTTTTGCACACTAGGTATATTTTCGTTTTCATGTATTAAGCTGACAAATAATGATTTAAAATTTAACCAATCATCCAAATCACCCGAGAATGTTTGAATTTTAACAACTGGCAATTTAAATGACTCACAACTAACAGGTGGCGATTTTACGATAGTTTTGAAGCTTCAATTAATGCGTGAGCTTTCGCGACTGCAGAAAAATATTCTGTTTCGAACAAGCTTATATCGCCTGCTTTCGCTTTATCAATATCTTTTCGCAATATAAACCAAAAACTTCATTTAACAAGGGCTCAGACGCGGCTAGACGAATACTTAATTGTTTTAAGTCAGTATTCTCCAAACGGTTTTGTATACTAAATTCAATTTCTAGTTTATTTACATATTCTGAAAAACGAGTCAATCTTTGTTTGATTAAATCTAACTTGTCGTTTGCCATTTTAAATTGATTATAATGCAAACTTATGAACAATACCAACAATTTTAAATGTAAATGTAATAAGGAAATAAACGAATAAGGAACGACACACCTGTTATAATGGAAGAAATCTGATGTCTGTTGTCGGCTTTTCCTCCGAACGAATTGTAAATGGAATGATTCCTGCGACTTACTAACGATTGGGCGATGCCCTTGAGCTTGAGCTTGATGGACGAAGATTCTTCAACTTTGCAATAATCGGATTTTTTCAAAAAATATATTTCGACGTTTTCTATTAACCATAGGCACATACGGCTAGAAGGACCAAAAATAATGTTAATATTGTTTCGATGAAACTAAACCATGTAATAATTTTATTAAAAGAAAAATACAAATGCTCTAAAGCGAAGTTAATGTAACGAAGGTGCCGACTCGAATGCTTACAATAGAATGTTTTTCGAACCCTTCTCGCGTAAAAACCAAAAATTCGTGCGAGAGGGAAAATGTACATACATATAAAATGACCTGCAAGGTAGGCAACTAACATAACATTAAGATATTTTCAACAAGCAGATTAGAATTAATACAATTAGAAAATAACTTTGGCTCATTTAATAGTACCACCACATAACAATTGTCTACATAAAAACAATAAAAAAATTATCTAATTAATAAAAAGAAGATTAAGGAGACTTTTAAAATAAATAAAAAATAATGGATTCTTAAATATTTATACATATCCCGCAACGTAACAATACCAACACGATGATCCTTACCCAACATATTTTTTATTCATTAAACACCATAATCAAAAGAGACTTTTTCTTTCTTTTTTATAACTTATTAAAATAAAAATAATAATAACAATATGTATTATTTATATATTAAATTCAAAATCGTTTTTCGTTATCTTGTCGCTCAAGTACACTCATGAAATTTAAAACTTGGACACCACAATTTCTGTAAACAAAAGTTTGCACATTGTGAAGCGGGCTTAAGGGTATCATTTACAATTCTAACAGCAGGTAGTCTCAGCAGGGGTTATCTTATAGAAGGACTGTAGAATGAATCATTACACTAAGCACGTTTTAGAAAATAGGTAATTTACGTTGCTTACTTAATTTTTTTCTTTAAAGAATATATTTGAAGGTATCGCTAATTAAACACCATAGCTCGATTAATTATCGAATCAAAATTTTGTTTAGGAAATGTTTACAAAATAAAATTAGAAATAATTTTGATTTAAAAAACGTCTACAAGCAATAACTTTTAAATTAAATCAAAAACTAAACATGGTTATTTGGGTTGACTGATTATTACTTATTTTTAAATAAATCTAACCTACTAATTATTGTAAGTTATTAAAAAAAAATCATTAAACTCTCTATTCATAATATTTAGTCCTTACAAAATGTATATTTTATGACGTTTCATTTTTTCTGTAGTTAATATAAAAGTGAAAATAAAAACTAAGGCAATTCTTATTGTCAACGTATATATTTAGTTTTTGACAAGAATTTATTACATAATTATAATTAAGATACCAAGTTATAGTTTAAAATTAAATGAAAACTTTTTTTTTAAATAAAGGTATTACTATATAAATAAATATAAGAAATCAATAATGGGTGTGACCTCCATTATTATTGATACATTCTTGGAGGCGTCTGCTCATTGACGCTATCAAGGTATCAATATAATTAATATTAATCGTTTCCCATGCGGTATCAATGGCTGCAATTAGTGCATTACGGTTTACTGGTATAAAATTTGGCCCTTGTTGTCTTCGGATAACAGCAAGTATTCGAGCCCAAACATTTTCGATAATGTTAAAATCTGGGCTTTTTGCTGGCCAGGGTAACAGCTCCAAGTTATTTGCTTGTATCCAGTTGCGCACAACCTGCGAAGTATAGGGTCATCATATCCCGATAGTTAATTATCGAATGTTCCAAGAAAATATGTGTAAATAGTAAATGGAATCTACTAACGTAACGTTAAGTCGTTAATTATAGTTACATAACTCCCTTTCATAAGATATAGTTCATATTAATATGCTTATTGTAAAGCTTCGTACACACGTGAACAACAAACCGAAGAACAAACAGAATAATTACAGAAACTTAGAGATTCCTCAGACTACAGTGTTTCGAATATATAAACTGTTATTTCTTATAAACAAAGCCGCCTGCTAAATTATAAATAATTATCTTAGATTACATCCATATCACATTGTGCTACACCAAATTTTGACCGGCAAAAACTACGACAAAGATCGGACTTCTGTCATTAGTTGAGAAATGTGAGAACGGAACACAGAAACTTTTTATCAAATCCTTCAAAAAATGTTTTGTGCAAAATATATTCAAAATAATATCTATGAATTTGACGAGGCTATAAAACGCACCCTGAGCAATGACGTCAGTTTTCTTATCGACGCATACGCAGTTTAGGTTTTTAAAAAATGTCATTTTGACTTTAATTGTTTGCTAGTGGCAAACTACTAAACTAAACATAAATTTAAATAGTATGTCAACATTTTATATTTTTTCTGTAAATATTCCTATTATGAAGGAACTTTTCATAGTAACGGAGGAATCAATACACATAATAATATGCACTATAGGTCAGCAAATAAGCCCTCCTGGACACTTATTGTGGCATTATAGTCACAGAAACCCATAGAACAATGTTTTTCCAACATGATAGTTGCAAATGTTCGTGAATTTCTTGATCGAGTATTTCTTGATAGGTGGATTGGTACACTATTTCGATTGTTTAAGAGCAAATTTAAACTTTTTTAACATTTAAATCTTCTCCTCCATTTATATTGCAGGTCAGCTAATTTAACCTGTTTTGATTTTTACTCAGACCCACGAGAAGAGAAGATATGATTCAGCGCATTCGCAGCATTTCTAGAGCGAAAGTGAAAACAATAACCGTCTTGACGTTTTTCATCTAAAATCAGAGGTTCCCATACTTTTTTTCTCATAGACCACTTTAAACATTTTGCTGGATCTGGTGGACCCCTGCAGCTATTACATTTACTAACTTACTTCCAAAACCCGAAAAAGTATATGTCTATGTAAATCTGTGTTGTGGCTATTTTTCAATCAACTATGAGTTGAAAGTTTTCGAAAAAAAGGTGAGAATTTATATTGCTTTGATTATGCTGTGAGTATTGTCATTCAAGCTAAGTTTCAAAGCCAGTCTAAAAGCGTCTTCATCCAACAGTTGGATTCCTACTTTACTTTTTGTATTCTAAGATTGACTCACAGTACAAGAAACCAATAATCTCCCACTTCGGAGTGGTAAAAGTAAAAATAAATATTTTCTTGTTTTGTAGCTATTTATTCAAACACAAAATTACTACACTTTTAATTATGTTGTTATAACAGTCTTAGTAGAATCAAAATTTAACATCAAAACTAATAATGATTATTATTTTAAAAACAGTCGCAATATAATCAAAACTTTGATTATATTGCGACTGTTTTTAAAATAATAATCATTATTGAGCCGTTTGATAACTTTTATCTCAGATTACCATTGTAATCTGAGATAAAAGTTATAATTTTAATGGGAGGGATGTACTTGGTGAATTGACAGCAAATTATCAATATTTGGCTTGAGTTTAGTTAAGTATAACCGTAAATCTCCTCGCTCTGTAATATTTAATCTGCTCCGTTTTTTGTCAACAAGTTTGTTACGGCACTAAAACTGCGTTCGACAAGATATGACGAAGGAAACGCTATGAGAAATTTTTGCACAATTCCCCACAGTCCTGGATATTTTTCAGGTATTTGTGCCTGCAGCCAAAATGATTGATACCCTCTTTTGAATGCTACTTTGAGCTCCTCATTAGTGCTAAGCTCGAGTAGCTCTTCTTGCAGTACCACATTTTCCACTTCAGTTTCATCATATGGATTTATTATCCATGGTGGTATATCCATCGACAGAATGTCTTCAAATCTGATTTTAAAATCATCATACAGGGCAATCAAATGTTGAACATACGTCTGAATATCTTCGTCGAGGCATTCTACCTGCGATAAATTTGGAAACTGGGAAAATTCACGTCGACCAATATTTTGCTTCATAAGTTTCAGTTTACCAAGAAAAGCTGAAATTTCACTCTTTGTTTTTATCAAATTGAGGCTGTCCCCTTGTAACTGTAGGTTGAGGTCATTGAATTTTTGAACAAATCTGTCAAATACGCAATGTCTGCTTTGAAATTCATGAGGTTTTCTTTTAAAACAGGATCTTTAGTGTTCAGAAACTCTAAAACAGAGTCGAAAAGCAAATAGAATCTTGATAGACATGCACCTTTCGACAACCAGCGTACTTCGGTATGTAGCAGCAATCGTTGGAAGTCCTCATCATTTTCTTCGCACAACTGTGCAAATAAGCGCGTATTTAATGCATTGCTTCTTATTTTGTTAACTGCATTAATCACAAATTGAAGCGCTTGGTGCAATCTATCACTCAATTTTTTCGCTACTAGATGTTGTCGGTGGATGACACAGTGAATTGCAATTACCTCTGGTATAATCCTTTTAAGATGACTTATAAACCCACGATATCGCCCGACCATGGCAGGAGCTCCATCTGTTGCCACCGAAATAATGTTTGTGAATGCAATTGATTTTTCCGTAAAAAAATCATTCAGAACATTAAAAATTGATTCACCTTTAGTGTCAGTCTTCAAAGTTTTCGCGAATAGTAACTCTTCAAACATTTGTTCGCCTTTGATAAATCGAACATATGCCAATAATAATGCTTCATTGCCAGGTAAAGTTGACTCGTCCAGTTGAATAGAAAAATGAGTTGTTTGCAGATAATTACACAAGAAACTTTCAACATCAGAGCTCATTTCATCAATACGTCTTTGTACAGTGTTGTTACTCAAAGGAATTCTTTTAAGTATGTCAAATGAAGATTTGTGCAGGACAGTTTTAAGACCTCTTCAACAGCAGGCAAAATTAACTCCTCTCCAATGGTATGCGGTTTCCCAGATTTTGCTATAAGTAATGAGATATTGTAAGATGCCCGCAAGCCATCGTCGTTGCTTTCAGACGTTGAAGCGAACATACTATGCACGGTGGGTCTCTTTTCATACTTTTCCTTCAATGTTTGGAAATATTTCAAATCCTTACCTATTTTGTCAGGATGACACCTTCTTAGATGATCTTCCAGCTTCGATGGTTTCATAGAGTCATTGCTCAAGACTTTGTTGCATAAAAGACACATGGGCAATCGCTTGTCTGTATTTGATGGAAGAAAACCAAATTTCAAATATTCAACACTGTACTGTCGACACTTCTTCTTAGATTCAGCCATGTTTCGTATCAATTACTTACCTGTAAATATGAAAAAATGTTTGTTAAGTAATCTTAAAATGATTTAACAAACATAATAGAAGTGGCTTTTAAGATACAAGTTGCTAACAAATAGATAGGTAGGTACTTACTTTTCCAACACTGGCAAACAATAATATCAATTCACTTTAATTTTCAAAAGTCTGAAAACTACTTCCGTCACTGGTGAACACTTATATAGGTACACTTTCTTTTTGAAATTCCGGAAACAACTGAGTAATGTTTATCATTCGCATTCGTATTTATATTAAAGAAAAATCCAACAAGTTCATGCAAGTTCAGACACGACTTTAACTAGGCGGGCGGGCGGCGCGGCATCGGCGAGTCTTGACACGCTCTTTCTGAATATGGAATATGCAAGTTCTTACAAAAACAATTGCTGAGCTTCTTATAATATTGTCTTCCTATATTCATAGGAGAAGTCAAGCTTCTTATAATATTGTCTGCCTATATATATTATTGTCTCCCTTATTCATAGGAGAAGTCAAGTCGGGTCACCTAATACATTTTTATAGACCCCCGTTAACGAGTTGTGGACCCCATTTTTTTCCACGCAAGCGTAGACCCCTATCGGGCTCCCGTGGACCCCTGGGGTCCACCTGGACCACTTTGGGAATCTAAATTAAGCCTCCATTGAACAAAATAAAAAAAATTGATGGGTTGCTATTTAAATGCTATTTAAAATATGCAGATTTTAATAGAAATGAGTACACTACCATTTTATGCTGACATTTATACAAAGGTACTAGAAGCCGAGGCCGGAGTAATGGCGAACCTTGTATTAGTTTCTCATAATTTTATTGGAATAAAGGCGATAGAAAATAAAGATTGGATTTAGCAACCTAATTTACAGTTCTTCAAAAGAAAATAAACAATACTAATACTAATAAACGTATGGGTAGTTTAGAACTACGGATAGAAAATTGAAAAAAAAAACATTTCTAAAATTTTACATATTTTATTATTGTTTCTAAAATTCGGAAAGTGCCGTAAAGATAATTTAATAAAGAACTTAAACTTATAAAAAAATAGCCGTATAAATGTACTATTTAGACGGAGCGTGGATGTTTATGTTTATCCCGTTTTCTGTTACTAAATGACGCGAGCTCTCGGCTGTTCCCTTCCTTGAACTAATGGTTAAACTAAGACTAAAACTCGAAATATTCTGTAAAAATGAAAAACAAAATTGCGCTTTAGAAAAAATAGAGCAAATTAAAGTTGTAGATAATAAAATTTCCATTCCTTTGCCAACCCTCCCACCTTAGTATTTATATGTAATAATTATTTGATACAGTTACAATACCTTTCTTTTTTTGACAAAATTGCTCGAATGGCGTCCCAACCATTTTCTCGCCACTTCGTCCTACAGGCAGTCAAATTCTATCCACTTGTAAACTCAGCTCATGGTTAATGAATAATTGGGCATTGCTCTGCATAATTTTCTCCAGCATGGTTAGTAGCATTTCTGTATTAAACTGGTCCACTCTTCTGAAAGAAATTCTAACTGGTTTATCCGGAAAGTTTGAGTTGTAAAGTACAAGCCCTACGTAATCCGTCGGTTCGGCATTTTTGAGTGTGAAATGATGTAACTCATCAAACGCCAGCTAAAACAAGAGCAATATTGTATACGCAATGTTAAAGAATTTGTAAATATATTACTTTCAACCATTCTAGAGGATTTTTACTACACTCATCAGTATTAAATCTAAATTCTATATTTTGTGAGATTGTGTTAAACTTCTTAATCTCTCTGACGCTCCTGCTCAATACTTTTAGGTATTTAAATTCGTAATTTAAACTTCCTGTAAAACCGGTAGCCACTTGAGTATTTGCGTTCTGAAGATTTGATTGGTTGTTCTTAATTACCTCACACATCTAAAATGTTATCCATTTTGTAAATTTCACTTATCAATATCACATATTTACCACTGCAGCTGTAGACCCATTTTCACGAGTCTCGGAATTTAAACATTCTGTAGAGCGTGTAACAAAATTTGAAGGGTTACTTCAAATATTTAATGTTAATGGCTTATTATTCACCACTTTTGGCGCTTTCTCAAAAGCCTGAAACGTTGCATATTCATAATTCCACGTGTCAAAGACAATAAAATAATTACTTACTGGGAATGTGCTTATTCTCGTTTTTTTGCTTGGCAATTCACCTATAATTCGAGCAGCTGCTGGGGTGGCCTTTTTACAAAGCTAAAAAAAGTAAGGGACTTAATACCTAACAACTTTTAAATCTTACATCAAGTAGTGCGTCATTTGATCTATGCGGTAGCGAAATTCCAGAATGTCTAATAACCTTTCTTACGCTACATTTTTTACTAAGCTACAAATAATAATACTATGTAAATATGAACTTTCCACAATATAAAAATCTACTTTAAACTTATATCAAGTGGTTGCTCACTTGTTGAAACTAGTCGAACACTTAGTGTTGCTTTGTGTAAGTCCTCTAAATTACCAGCACTATTAAGGGGTGCACTTTCACGACCGGACTATGTACTGTATAGATTCACATGCAGCTATTATCCCTACAGGATTCAAAGTACCACTTTTTAATATTTTTAAAATTGATTCAACTGGTAAATCAGCAAAGACCATTATGATTGTACTTCACACACAGATACAGAACAAGAACTTGTTAACCCAACGTGGTAGCTGCTTTTTTATAGCTAGGTACACTACCACCAACTAAAGCACCCCACCCAGCTTTCAGATAGTCACATCGAAACACTGACGACGTATACAATGCAAATAGTGTCGATGATATTGTAGGATTATGTTCTGCAATGACGTGAATATCAAAATCCACCATTTATAAACTAGTGAGGGAAAGAAAAATTTGGAACAAGTGCTTCACCCACTTCCATCTCTGGTCGGCGCCCGATGAAATAGATGATGCAATGAGGAATTCTGTCCGTAGAAAGGTTCACTCGTTCTACTTACGGAAAGAGATTCCTACAATCGATAAGATTTTACTAGCAGTAAATGAGGATGAAAATCTACCCCAAATGAGTCGTAGAACATTGTGGAAACTTCTTCGCAAGTTGAAGTTTACTTGGGAGAAGATAAATAGAAGATCCGTTTTAATTGAAAAACAAGAGATTATTACATGGAGGAGAAATAAGAAAATATAGGCGTGAAGGCAGGCGTCTATTCTATTTGGATGAAACCTGGATCAATGCAGGACATACCGTAAAAAAAACATGGCATGATAATACCGTTACGAGTGCTCGACAAGGATTTATAGAAGGGCTATCGACAGGATTTCGACCGTCTTCTGGGAAAGGAACACGGTTAATTATTACTCATATTGACAATGAAGATGGCTTTGTAGATGGTGGTTTGTTAGAATTCGAATCAAAGAAAACTGGCGACTACCACGAAGACATGAATGCTAATGTGTTTGAAGAATATTTTGAGCAGATGCTAGATTTGATACCCCAAGGATCTATAATAGTTATGGACAACGCCAGCTACCACTCACAAAGATACGAAAATTTACCTACCAGCGCTTGGAGGAAAGCTGAAATTATAGATTGGTTATCTGTTAAGAATATAACATGGTGAAAAGAGAATTATTGGATATTGTTAAAGTTCATAAGAATAAGTATATACGTCATGTTATTGACGAAATGGCAAAGAATCGGGGCATTGAAGTACTGCGTTTACCACCTTACCATTGTGAGCTGAATCTTATAGAGTTGGTTTGGGCTCAGTAAAAGGTGACGTCGCTCGTAACAATACCACTTTTAAACTCGACGACGTGAAAAACTTCTGGAAAATGCATTAAACAAAGTAACACCTGAAAGATGGAAGAACTGTGTATCTCATGTCGTTAAGGAAGAAGACAAATGTTGGCAACTGGATAATTTAGTAGAGATAACATTGGAGCCAATTATTATATCAGTAAACACACAAGACAGCGATTCTGATTCCGAAATGGAAATTTCAGACGAGGAAGATAGTTAAATGACCAAGCGTAATGTGTCTGAAACAGTGTTCTACTCTCTAAACACCATTTATTGTAACCATGAGTGAGTATTGTCAGTTATTTTTAAATATACCTATTTTACCTACTATTGTCTTGTTATTTAAAAGAACATTTTTATGCCTGTTACTTTTATCTATTCATTTTGATAAGTTTCCATGACAACCACATAATTTTATAATTGAGCCAAATTTACTTTTTGATGCCTAAAAATCAGTCCCCGCAAATTAATTGTAATTGTAATAAATGTACTGACGATATCTGAATTACTATTTTATTTTATATTTATGTCATATATTATTTATATGTTATTTATTTTTTCCACTACTAGCTATGAAGTGGACCATTATTGCGTCTCTAGACGACTGAGAAATTGAATTTCTCTACTACTGGTTAATAATTTTTTTTATTGTTGACCTAGGTCAATAATGAACAAATTCAATTTTTGAGAATGCAAGGATAGTTATTTAACAAAAACAGGTGCAACATAATTTTATATTTCCAGGAGATCATCTTTAATGTATTTGCTGCTGAAAATTACCTAACACGATAACATTATTTGAATAAAAAATGTCATTAGTTTAAAATTCGCGCCCAATCAATGACTGATGATATCCCCGTAACCATAAGATACATAACCTGAATTTATTTATTATTTTTAATTGTAATTAGCTGTGTTATTTCTTGTTTTATATTAACAATTTAATTGTTAAATGAAATTTTAATTTAGTGATTGTGTAAAAAATTTGTGTGCGTGGTAAACATGAATAAAAAAATTTGAACTGTACGTTTGCTGTTGCAAGTTTTTCAGGAAGGAAAGGTTAAATCTAAACAGGCGAGTTAAGGTACATGAAGAATTTTAAGTAAATTTCAAACATTTTGTTGTAGGTGTTTTGAATGCGTAACAGACTGTGGAACGTTCGATCTGTTGCAAAAATGTTGACTATTTTTTGTATCCAAGAAAGTATGCGAGGCCCTGGTTATATTCTACTGCCACATTGCCATTACGATTACTAAATCAATTACAAGTGTGAATTCCTGAAACCCAATTTTCAAACGATGCAAGGTATATTGGCGAAGCAATAAATGAAATTTTTAGATGTTTTCTACAAGTGTTTTCAGAATCGATGGAAATAAATGCCCGTTAACATCTCCAACTGAAACCCAAACAAAACGTGAGAAGGAAGCGCATCAATTGACGTTATCAACACCAAACGAAGGCACGACTGCAAGGTTTAAACAGTTACGTGATCATTTTCTTCCTGAAACCGTAGCAGAAAGAAAACCTAAGTGGACTAAGAAAATAAACCATTAAGAAATAGGAGATACACAGAGGAATATAAACAATTTTTACTAAAATTATATCCATATTAAAAGACACCCGAACACGATAATTTATCACAAACGTTTGAAAATAACTTATTAGTGGAAATGAGAGATAAGGTGAAAATGTCAATCTTTATCAGACTACTAGATTTTTGTTTTATTACTGGAAAGGCAAATTTGCATTCCTGTGCTACTCGATTTTTTCAAGAAAAATGTTAATTTTTAATTTTGTTTTAAATTTGGCTAGTAGTGGAAAAAATAGTATATACACCATGGTTGTGAAGTCCATTGTTGCCTACGCACCTTATTTAGCGAGGGCTGCGCCCCTCGCGAAATCAACTGGTGCTAAGGCAACAATGACAGACTTCACAACCTTGGTGTATAATGTACTATTATTTGTATAGTAGATCACATTACAAATTTTACTTCTTACGTATTATATACCATTATTTTTGTATCTTGGTATAATACCAACATCTACGGCTATGATCCTCGTTTCGTCAGTACCTGGGTTGATGGCAACGTGTTTACATAGATTAACCTATTGTTCTCAGACCCTAGATAGATCGATATGCTGCAAGAGCGGCACAATGATCGTATTTTGGTTAGAATTTATTGGTTTTTACTTAACCGTAGAAGTACCGCTTTCACAAGAAAATAAAGAATTATTTCAAGCAATTATGATTTATTACTCCGCGCCAATAGTATACAGACTTTAGTGGTGTCCCAACACTACTTGTGGTTCATTTTAAAAAATGTAAGTTTTTTGGTTTGGATTGTGAAAAAACTACCCAAGTATTCTAAACATTTGAATAGCAACTCCAAAATAATAGACCTGTAATGAGTTCAAACAGACTAAACCTTTTTTCTCACGAACAGTTAGTTTAAATATCAAAAATATAACTTATAAAGTATTTATGGATCCACAATTTGAAATTATACATTTTTCAACCAGATTTAATATAATTCTAGATATGATGTATCTATTATATCCTCAACTTTGAGCAACATAAGTTCAACTCGTTAACAAGCGTAGGAGGTATAACATTAAAAATCACCAAATGATAAAATAAATAATTATTAAAATAACAGATCTTTCTTTATTTGTATTAATAGGTACTTTAGAAATTTGTAATGATTACTTAATTATATCCAAAATGTTATTTTGTTTAAAATTATTTTGAAATGTATTTCATTAAAAACACACAGTCCAAATAAAAAAGTAATTTAAATTTCCTTTTGTTACCATTTAAACGTGTGTGTGTATGTAACTACTAATCAATACAACACATGTTACACAAGCATTATAAACACCATATTTATTGCCCGATATCGTACTGATGATGTTTACTTGGTTAATGAGGCAATTTGTCCGGTCAATATTTGTGTTTTTTAAACTACCGAAGCGATTTGAAGGAGATTTAATTGTATATGAAGAGTCGATTATTTTTAATTTTTCAAACCAATACTAGTGATTGAACTAAATAAACGTTTTTGAAATTATTGAATTTATTTTTTGTGCATATAAATATTTAATACACTGTCAGGCAGCTTATGCAGTAATTCTCATTCTTATGTCAGAATAGCTCTCATTTTGCAAATACCATATTGTTGTGTATAGCGCTAAAATCACATTTCATTATTAAATTTATATTTTATCAATTTTTTTTTTTGATATTAATATGACATTAAATTATAAATTTCCAATATTAGTTTTTTTATAAAAATAGAACATTTAAGTATTGCCTAAATAATTCACTATTAACTACACCATTAAAATATAATAAAATAACTCTTAAAAATTAAAATGTCCCTAAAGCTAACACTACACCTCCAAAATCAATATAATGTGAATATTTCCGAAAATTTGGCTGAAGGGGGAATAGTTGCTAATACACTTGCTGCGTTTCCAGGCCCGTGAAGTTAGCAGTGCATAAACGGCACAAACGTCGAGCTTTGGTGCAACGGTTAGTGCTTCGTTTGTGCCGGTTTGTGCCGTTATCAGTTTTTTAGCAAAACATAAATTGGCCAAATTATGACAAATTTTAAGTGCACTGCTAACTTCACACCTTACTAACGGCATAAATCTTGGGACATGGTGCAACGGTTAGTGTCTCGTTTGTGCCGGTTTGTTCCGTTATCAGTTTTTCAGCAAAACTTAAATTGGCCGAATTATGGCAAGTTTTAAGTGTACTCCTAACTTCAAACCCCACTAACGGCACAATTCTCGAGAATGAAATAGTTATTGCCTCGTTTGCGCTGTTTTGTGCCGTTATGAAATAGTAGTTAAAAAAAAATTTTAAATAGTTATTAAGCAGTAGTACCGTAATACTCACTTAACACACAGCGATTACAGTTAAAATAAGATAAATTAATTAATTGTTATATACAGGATTATTCATGACCGACGGGGTTTTACAGAAAAACGGCATGTATTCGTATTTTTATTAGACAGAGTGCTCTACAACTAAGTGTCATATCAAAGTTGGGTTTTTTAAACGGAACGCCCTTTATGATTGCATTTTCAAATTCTACTGAAAAAATAAGCATCACGTCCATAAGGGTTTTTTACGGTCTTCTATATTTATATACAGAGTGTAGTAAATTATGCTCATTCTTCTTAAAGTGTAAGTTTTTAGAGATATTCATCAAGATAGAAATAATTACAACAAATTTACTCTTAAGTTTGAATAAAAGATTATTTCCTTTAGTCTATTTATTGATTGACTAATACAAATCTTGTCATGAAAGTGCCACTTTGCCAGATAAGGAGGCTTATTGCAGATTAAGAGGACGCGAAGCGTCCGAATACTTCTACAACGTCTCCGAGTCGAGTGAAGACACTTTCATTACGAGCTGATGTACGCTATTTTTTCTGGAACCTAGAAATAAGTCAGAAATCGGAAAAAAACATAGTGCTTGTAGTAGACAAAACGATATAGGTTGCTAAGACACCTGCCTTAAACAATCTGAAAATTAAATTAAATTACTTTCGTGACTAGTCAGGAGAAATCAAAACTTTCATGCCGGTTTCAGAAACACATTATTTAAATTTACAAAAATTAAAGCTTCTATCAAATGATTTTTTAATCCAGATCTTCTGAAATAAGATATGAGGGTTATCCGACGGTATCTATACCGTAAATTTTAACACACTATTTTTCCCTTTTTTGACGAATTACAGTTAGTAGATTATAATAAAGCAACAATTATTTTTATCCAGAGACCCGCAGATCCTGACGATCTTAATATTTAGAAGTTTTTTCACAACTATGGCTTAATCAACTAGTTGGTATAATCCAAATAATCTTACATTACATAAGAATATAAAAATAATGATGTATTTTTGAAACTATTACTTATACAAAATGTTTCTTCATACAAAATTTTGTTTCAACGACAACTTTTACTTAAACATCATGCAATGTTAATGTAAATTTTTTTATCTACAACTTTTATGTTAACAATTTCTTCCTAGATCGGATCGTTAATCCTTTTAACTATATTGAGTTAATGAGTTAATGAGGTAATTTTATTTTAAAATTTCTATAAAACATCATCGCACAAAAATACAAAAGAAAAATGTTTAGTTTAACATTTTTTATTTAACGAAAGTTTTGTTTTTATTATCTTTGCTCAAAAAGTTTCGCACACATTGTAGTGAAATATTTCAAAAACTAATTTTAATAGCAGTTGATATTTATTATTCTAATGATATATAGAAGTTCTCAAACTAAATTAACATTTTAATATTCAATTTTGAAATTATTTATTTTAATCTCTAAGAGAATGTCTCACAGTAAATAGAGATGATCTTTATTTACAAAATATGTATTCTTCTTCAGTTTTGTCGGTGCAGATGTGAACAAAGTTTAAATTGTTTGTAGGATTTAAAGGTAAAGATTTACCAAACAATGCTTTGTATTTTATTTTGTTTGTGGGGCAAAGGGATACGGCGGTTCTATACTATCTTAAACGCAATGCAATACATAAACAAAGACTGACTGTTCTTCAAATTCGCAGGAGGACAAGACAATAAAGATTATTATTTCTATTTTGACTAATCTTATTCTGTTGTTTATTGAGAGATTAGTTATACAGTCTTTTAAGATATTTATTTTTCCACTTAGAACATTTGTAGGTGTAGTTTTGTCTTTGTGGGAAAAGTGCGAACAACGTAATTTTAAGATTTGTTTAGGACCTTTGTGAACAGATTGTCGTGGAAAGTATACGACAACATTCTTTAGAGTATTTCACTGTAAATCTCACTTGGAAATGATGCCCAAATTGCAAACTTAAACCTATTTTTAAAAAACGGCTTCTAGTGAATAGTGTTTAGTGAAAAAAAGTGTGCTTTCTAAAGTAAAATCCCAAGAAGATTAAAAATCGATCCGCAATGTATTCAACGTGTGTTACTTGAAAGTAGGGAAGAACTACCTAATTTATATAAACCTTCTGCGATAGTATGGAAGAACTTGTCACAATTATTGGAAAATAAGATTTCACTTAAAGGTATTTATACAACTGTTCAGTGCAATAGGTACAATTTAAAAACTATTCTTGGATGAATGTAAGCTTTCGCGGCTGTTGTCACTAAGATTATTATCTTCCGGGTTGAGCCGTGTTCGTCCTTCCTTCCTACGTTCTCTGCTTGACGTTTCGCTAACCATGCTTTTAGCTTCTTCAGAAGTTACTCTAAAGACTGATATTGTTGTCTTCTGCTCCTCGTTATATACCTATGTTCCGTTATGGTACATGGTGCAGCCATGGGATCACCATTATCACCGGTTATTGCGAATATCTTTATGGAAGCATTCGAGCAAGAAGCCATTCAATCCAGCGAACAGAAACCGAAATGCTGGTTCAGATACGTGGACGAAACCTTTGTCATATGGCCTCATGGGAAAGAAGCACTTACTGTATTTCTTAACCACCTCAACACTCAGCACGAAAGGATCAAGTTTACCATGGAGACAGAAGAGAATAAGGAGCTTTCCTTCCTGGATGTTCTAGTGAAACGAGGGGATAACAACAAGTTGGTTCATAGTGTATATCGTAAAAAGACACACACCGACCGATACCTCCATGCCACATCACACCATCATCCACAGCAGAAGCGGTCTCTAATCAAAACTTTATTGCATAGAGCTGACAAGATTCCTGACGAGGTTCACAAGGCAGAAGAACTTCGACACGTCCAACAAGCCCTAATGAAGAACGGCTATACCAGAAAAGAAATAAGAGCCGCCTGTCGCAGGAAATCCGAAAAAGAGAAGGAACAGGTCACCACCTACGCTCGTTTGCCATTCATTGCTGGAGTAACTGACAAATTAAGAAAATCATTGTTGAAGAAGAATATCGGTGTCAGGTTTGGAACGGTTAGAAAAATCCAGCAACTACTACCTTCTAATAAAGATAACCTGCCGAAACTCTCAACAAAAGGGGTCTACCAAATTGATTGTTCATGTGGAAAGGTCTACATTGGTCAAACCGGACGCAACATAAAATGTAGATTAAAAGAACATCACCGAGATGCCAAGTCCAGAGCGGTAGATAAATCAGCAATCGCAGAACATCTACACGAAAAAGGAAAACACATCATCAACTTCGAGGAAGCTAAAGTTCTATCAAGGACTAACAACTACTATCCAAGGATAATCAGAGAATCTTTAGAAATTATGAAAAATAAAAACAACTTCAATTGAGAAGACGGTTACCGATTAAGCAACACGTGGAAACTAACGCTTCACAAAAACAAAGAAAACAAATGTCGCCACAAAATTAGTCGATACCAAACAGAAGATCAACCAACCATCGAAAACCAACCACCCGTCACTGATCGACATTAACCAACCGTAACGGAACATAGGTATATAACGAGGAGCAGAAGACAACAATATCAGTCTTTAGAGTAACTTCTGAAGAAGCTAACAGCATGGTTAGCGAAACGTCAAGCAGAGAAAGTAGGAAGGAAGGACGAACACGGCTCAACCCGGAAGATAATAATCTTACTATTCTTGGAGTTGAACATTATATAAAAGAAGACTATAAATCTGAAAGTAAAGATGATTATGACAATTGTTTAAAGTTAATTTAAACATACGAAAATTATTGTCGTACTACTTATTTCAAATAGTGTAATTTAGTAATAGTTGTGAAACAAGCTTAAAAGCAATATACAAACGGATTCAGCAAAACGCAATAATAGCATGTAGGTTACTAGATAATGCATATTTTTCATAATTTACGTCACAATTTCAGTGTATATAAACATTGCGATTTATTAATAAAATTATCATTCTCAAAAAGTCTGGTCATTCTTAACTACCTTCCGTAGAACTTGACACGGTGGACGTGTTAGTTACCTCGGTAAGCGTAGATCAACAGGGTGAATTCCATCTAACCCCAGATCAAGCTGAGAAGAGGGTGATCGCCTTAAAACTTTGTCCGATAATCAACCGATTACTTGGGCAAGGTTTACATTGGTCCTTCGAGCAACAATAAAACGAATCAACGCCATCAACAACATACCCGGACATCAGTCGCCGGTCAAACAACAGCGCCAACAACAACAACATCAACATGGATGTAGAAAAATCAACGCGCTAGCCAAGCAACAAGAACTTCTGGGACAAGAAATTATAAGGTTACATTCAAATAATAAAAAGGACTCCGTATCACGCAAGACACCTTCGTACATTTCAAAACGTTTGTCGGACCTAGAAAAACTATGGGAAACAGCAGTACACAACAACGACAAACTTATATCAACAAAAATGTTACAACACACTTATTTCACAACCAACTACTTCCGGCAGATGAAAATGATTCATGAAGAAGCAGTAAACTACTTAAACACGTGCCCAAAATCAACTGATGAATCTCACCCCGAAGAAAAATCAAACACCGAAGAAATACAACTCGCCACCACAACCAACAAAACCAATTGAAACGATTAAAGCAGCAAGAATGGAGAATAAACAGCATGCATAAGACATTGATCCAAATTAACCAAGAAGTTATGGAAAACAAAGACAGTCAACGCTATGAATTTTACAAAGGAAAATAACTAGAGATTGGGAACTTATACAGACATTACATGAAGAGATTATGGACAATGAAGATGGATATCAAGATGCATATTTTACCGAAAATACCTTTGGAGACATTGAAGATAAGTACGAAAACACCACAGAAACTTTGGGGCACAAAATACAAGCAGTCCAGCGGCAAGCCAGGCCGAACATCGCGCTTCCCAAGATAACACTACCAACATTTAGTGGTCTGGTCATTCTTAACTACCTTCCGTAGAACTTGACACGGTGGACGTGTTAGTTACCTCGGTAAGCGTAGATCAACAGGGTGAATTCCATCTACCCCCAGATCAAGCTGAGAAGAGGGTGATCGCCTTAAAACTTTGTCCGATAATCAACCGATTACTTGGGCAAGGTTTACAACAATAGTGTAAATGAATCTTAAAGTAATTGTACAAAATACAAATTAATAATTACACGAAGTATTTGGTTTCAGATTAAACTTATTTTATTTTATTTATTCAAACAGAAAGATAGATTAATTTTGAAATTACAAACTGGTTGGACATCTGTCATAAATAAAGAATTGTGTAAATTAGACGATAAGTGCTGTTTGTGGGTGTTCAAGAATCATCATGTATCAAATATGGGAAAATATTATTTAACAATTAATTGCTACTGCTCAGAATGTAACGCAAAATTATTTGTGTATCAGAAATATCAATGTGACGAGCAAGACGTAATTCTAACTGCAAAAATTGGAGACCAAGATGTTACACTGCATTCCAATAAAAAACGCAAATTATTAGGCTTAGAAAGGAAATCTCTTGGAATGAAATTATCTGAAGGAAAACTGGACATCAACCTTTAAAGAGAAGACGCATACAATGCATTTGAGAACATTAACTGCAACATTAGAACTATGTACAGCTTAAATGTGCTGAGAAAATGCAAAGAAGAGTTTATGAATAAGAAGCTGTCTGCATTAAGTAAAGAGAAAAGTCCTTTAAAAAACTTAATTGCGTTAAAATATACAGAACCATATAGTACCTAATTCCATACATCACATTTCTATGGATAAGTTTATGCTACAATATTGGTCTATAGAACAACTACAAATTTATAACAGCTATTTAAAAAACAATAGTGATTCCTTATTACCAACAGGTTCACTAGTAAAAAAACTTATAAGACCACACGACACCTTATCTGGCCATATTTTTCTTTATTCTGGAGTCATTCACATGGGAGTAGAAAAAGGACAAATACCAGTTACTCAACTGTTATCCGAAGCACACAACACAAATTCTATTGCTTTTTGGTTGAATAACTGGTTACGTCTTGGTGCAAAAAAACCTAAAACTGTGGTGGTAGATCATTCTCTTGCTTTACTTGGTGCAGTATCATGGTCGTTTGCAAACATGACCCTAGAACAGTATTTAGATAGGTCGTGGAAATTGTTAACTGAGCAAGCTAATGATTCCCTGAATACATTTATTGGAGTAGATTATCCTCATACTATTAAAACTATAGTTGTTGGAATTCAATTAAAAAGCCCAAACTACTTCGAGACTTTTATATAAGGATTTTGGTACTAATTGTTCAAGCTGAATGTTTGGCAGTAATTAATATATAATTATAAAAAGTTTATTAATCGTATGTAACAGTGAGTACGCGGGTTACAATGACGAAAACCAAATTAATCCATCCGAATTTCACAAACAAAAATTAAAAAACTTAATAGCAAGCGGGGGTACTATTTTTTTGAAGTGGATGATATTGAAAATTAAAAATCTTACAATATAGAAAAGAGAGATGAAGAAATTAAAAATTATGACTCCTCAATTCAGATGTAGTATGACGATTTACGTAAAGAATGTTTAGAACTGTGTAGTTTCAAAAGTGATGCCGAAAATTATCACTATCGACCAGAATTATGTACAGATTTAAGACGTCATTTAAGAACACTAGTGTTATGGTCTGGAGTAATGAAAACATTTCACAACTGCTCTCACACTACCAGATCTTCTTCGACTGTCGAAAGTTATTTCAACGATTTGAAAAATAGAATTTGCAGCAATATACTACCTTACAAATTGACAATTTTTTTCTTATTCATTATGAGTCCATTCAAGCAATGATGGTACTTGGAAAATCCAATTTAATCGGTAATAACTAATCACCTGAAAAATAATAACACTTTAATAATTAATTTCTAGATACAATAGGCAATAAAGACAATAAAACTGAAGATCAGCAAAGTTCAGAAATTACATTGAATATAGGTGCATGCGAGGTAAATTCAAACTTTGGTGGTGAGTAAAAAATTTTGATATTTTTAATTACATACTTCAAATTATCTTTTCATGCAACAATTAATGCTTTTACTATTAGTTTTTGTATACCTTTGAAACATTTATTATTTCTTACTGTTATTATAGTTTTAGTAATTCTTTAGTTATAATAATAGGTAAAACCTTTATTAATACTCTTACCTATTACTATTATTTTATCTAGAAAATATATTCTAACAACAAATTTTGTTAAAGATGAACTACACCAGTCTGAAAATTGGCACGGATTAGGTGAGAAAAAATGTATTTCTAGAAAAAGAAAGAAAGCGTGTCTATGGAAGACCAACCCCTGAAATTTTGTATGTCAAAGAAGGCATTAAAATTCAATTAGGTTTATTAATGAACGGCAACACTTTCAGAAATCCACTGACAATTGGCAAAGAAAGGATTATGCTAACCAATACTTGTGCGATTGATTCTATACTAGAGGCAATTACTGGTGCTTAATTGTGGCGTAAGTTATAAAAATTTCATCGACGCTACAATGAACTCCATTGATAGCACTGCTCGAGAAATAGTCATTGTTTTATCCAAAGTAGTAATTACAAACGCTGCTTATCAACTAAGGGATCAACTAATTTTAAAGTACATCGAACACTTTACGACAAGTTTCCTAATTAACAATTAAAAAAAAAATAGACTGCAATTGTAACGTAACTCTAATTGTGGACCGGTTACTAAATGTTCAAAGCAGTAATACTAAGTCAGTGTGTGCCAATAATGATTGTGAGTAAGATATGAATGTTAAATCTCCTTTACAGCCAATAAACATAAATATAATAAAAACTAAAGGATTTCACCATTTGGAAGAAGCTATGAATATTGGCTTGATATTATAAGAAGAAAATGTTTTGTAACCAACAAGCACGAGTAAACACAACAACTTCTGGTCATCTATTTATTAATGTTTGCGATTGTGGTGTTTCTACATTTAAAGACATTTCCTTAAATATTAATTTTCTGGAAAAAACATATAGTCTGAGAGCAGTCATACATTTTGTAAATGCTGGTACATCAATTACAACAGTAATTGACCACCGAATAGGTCATTACATATCATACACTAAACGGTTGGATTCTATATGGGAAGGATACGACAATCTGAAAAAAGAAATGAAATATTTTAATGACGAATCTACTGTAGAACCTCATATACTATTTTATACAATTTAGTTTTTAAATACTTTTAAAGCATTTTTTTTAATTATTGGTATACTTGTACACAAAAATATACTGTTGTTACAGGTATTTAAAAGCTTTTATTTAAGATGATGAATAATATTTATTGTTTATAATTCAATATGTTACTTTCAAGTACTGACCAAGGCACAGAATATAGGCTGTCAGTAAAGACTGAAATTAGCATTGCACTAGCTCACGAGATTTGTACAGTCATAATTGTTAAGCCATCAGGGCGTTTTCCGTCTGTCCGAAAAAGACCTGTCGGTTCCAAAATGGCGGAGACGTTTACAAAAGAACATGCTCTTTTCATGATGTCGTTGATCGCCGAGTGACGAGAAAATCTTCCTGCATTTTTCTGACAGGTTAGTCCGTAGGTGCCGTTGGCCTCTACTTCCTTCCCGCATCGGCATGTATGAGGGTTACAGAGGTTGGCACCTAGGCGAAGGCCAGTTGCGACTCTTAAGGACTCATCGTCGAGCATAGTTCCAAGTGGCAGGGAGGGGAGAGCGTTAAGCCATGCCCCCTATTCATTCAACGAGGACGCCAGGAGACGAGCTGTATTCTGAGATGATTTTGTATTCTTAAGCAGGCGCGCAGAGCGGTTCTCTAGAATTGGGGCTTCCCATTCTTTCTGTGTGTTGACTGCCGGGAGTTGAGGATTATTGGTGTCAAAGGCTGCCACTCTGTCAATATCATTTGGAGGGTCAAAAGGTAACATGCTGCTGACTAGTTGGGTTGTGCTCTCCACAGAGGACAGAAAGGCGGGGACTGCAATATCACTGGCACGACGGATGTCAATTCGTCCATTATGGACGGACAGGGATGCTTGCTGCCATGTCTCTTCCTCCAAAGTGACATTCAGCAGGTTGGACAGACCAATCCGGATCCTCTCGTCAAAATTTTCCAATAGTTCTGGAAATTTGAAGGTTGGGCAGCACCTCAGTATATAAATCAACTTCAGTATGGCCAAACAATTTTTGAGCAAAAACAAGGCTGCGTGACTAGGAAGAGAGGGCAAGTGTTGAATCATTCAGCTGACTTCTTTAATTTTGTTGACCAGCGCTTGAGGGATTGCTTCGTCGGTCAAAGTGGCTCCCAAGAGCATAGCCTCGCCTCTTTTCAAAATTTTGATTCCTGAGAGAAGAGTAGCAATTGCTTCCACCCATTCTTGATTCACAGTTTTTGTGGTTAAGGTGGAGACCCAGTTCTTGCGCGGCTGCAATGACCATTTGAAGATCCTCGAACACTACTTTTCCTTTTCCGCCAAGTGTCCCATGATCCAAGTATCATTGATTCAGTTCAGATTTGAGAGATCCGACAAGGGGGTAAATGCTTTTGCATAAGAGTGGCGAAGAGCACGGATTTCCTTGTTGTAATCCGTCCTCCGAGGGGATAATATCGCCACCATAGAATAGGTGAGTCGGAGCACCGTATCCCAGGTGTGTTAGTGGGAGTAAGTCCCGGGACATTTCTTGACAGAAATAGTCTGGTGGCGTAAACCACTGCGTCACATCCACCTGGGGTTCCAAATCCTATGTGTTGTGAGAGAAGAATAGGACCTATTTCTTCCATAGCAATCTGACAAGCTAACTTAGCAGCAATTGGTCTTAGGATGCAACCCACGGCTATGGAGCGGACTCCTCCTCCCTTTTTTTCCAGGGCTCTAAGGTTTGCTCCAAATAGGAAAGGAACAATGGAGATAGGGACATTACCAGCTAACATTAGATTAATCACTTCAGTGAGAGCATTCAATAAGTCATCCCTGCTTGGCCAGTCAAGCGTGAGGTCAGGTTCTTGAGATGGGCAGAGCTTGTTAGAAAGTAATCGGCAAGAAAATGTCAAAAACTGGCAACGGTGTGTTTAGTAGTTAGCACGAAGGTATGTAGTGTAGACACCGCCGACATTGATGTAATTGTACTAATATAAAAGATATTTTACAATAATAAAGCTTGTGTAAATTTTTGTGTGTGTTAAACTTTAAAACTCAACAGAGCTTAGTCCATTCGGGCCACTTGCACTGCCAGGCGGAAAAGATATTAGGGTGCGACTGCGACTGTTTTAGTTTTAAGGTTATGTTTTGATGTTGGTTAATAACATAAATACGAGTCATGGTATTTGAATATGTGTTTGTAAGGATTGTTATGAAATATTAAATATAAAATTGTATAAAAATGGAAAATTTTGGGAAAGAGACCAGTTTTTTTTGTAATGATTAAGATAATTAATTTTTAAAACTCAATATTTCACACATCACATAATATGTGCTTCATCAGGAGCTACAATTGAAACTATTTAAAATATGTAAAAATTGATATAAACCACTTATAGTCCGTGGGCCCGTGACATAATGTGTCGGGAAACTTGTATGTCAGCTTTTTAGATTTTATGTGTAGAATGCTATAAAACGTGCAGATCCGCGACAAGAGGCCCAAAAAAGTTCACCGTTAGATTTGGGCCCATTCAATATTGGATGCAATATATTTTTTGAAATTGTACGTCAGCTTTTTTGCCCATACAATTCTCATTGCAATGTGCATTGGCAATTGTATCGCCAGCTTTTCGGTAAATTGTTTTTCCTCGATGCAATATCATCGAATTTCAAAAAGCTGACGTTTTGGTTGAAGCGGTGAAAAGTTAAAAGGAAAATAAATCCGGAAATGTCATAATTCAATTTTTTATTAATACTCTGCCCCTTAAGTCCTAATTCGATTAAACAAAAAGAGAAATTGTTGGAATTATTGGTACACAACGTAAACCAACGTCAAATTCAGAATTGATTTTCCGGAAAATCGGAAAATTGTTATTTTTTTCATTAATAATATAATAAATTCTTCTCTTGGATTTTCTCAACTCCTATTATTAATAAGGTAAGGAAATTATGGCATTGGTATGCTTAATAGTTTAATAACAACTGATAAACGAACAACCGAAAAATTTTCAATGTAACCAACAGTGAATTCTGAGCGAGAAAATTTGAAAATTATAACTAGAGAATGACTTCAAATATGAAATTTACTACTTTTTAATTTCCTCAATGATGATTAATGATATAATTTGAAACTAACAACTGGTATTATGTTATATTCTATAAACAATTTAAAATAATAATCAAATGCAAGTAAGTTATATCAATTTTCCGTTAACAATTATTAAAATTAGTAAGTTAATATTAATTATTTAATTAAACACAAAGTATAGCAAAGTAACAAATTAACAAGCAGACATAACAATTACATTACATCTGAAAATCAGTACTCACTTGCAACATTTTTATAGCGTTTTCCACTGCTACTTTAAGAGTGCACTTAGTGCGCACTGTACTGTACTGACCTTGAAATTTGTGTTCCACTGCTTATTTTCAGTGTGACACTGGTCGAGTGTTAATGTTCCACTGTTATCCAAATATGTACTCAATTCGCACTCAGTTTGCACTCAGCTGCACTGACTAGAGGAGTCAGTGCATCAGTGGCAGTGCAAATATAGCTGATTGTTTATAAATCCAAGCAAATAACAAACAATTTTTTTTGTCCCACACAACGGGTTTCAATATAAAATGAATACAAAACAATTATTATTATCAACAATTACCCAAGAATTCATGGAGTCCTCTTCATCTGACAGTGATTTTGAAGATATTTTACTCCCAAAACAAAAGGTGCCTCGAATTGAAAATTATATTCGTTATCATTACTCTGACAAGCAGGTAAAAGTTCCTGTCAATTAATAATAGGTAATAAAAAAGTATTACGTTTGTTGTTTAAGTTTAAAGCAACTTTTCGCATCGAACGCAAGACAGCTGAACATTTAATAGAATTGTTTTCTAATTCCCTATTTTATACAAAAATTATGTCGCATGGTGGAACAACACCTACATCAGCAGAGAATCATATTTTGTCATTTGTTTGGTAATTATTATGATCCACAATGGTAACATACAGTTTTGTAATGAAATTTTACAAAATCTTTTAGGTTCGCAAGCAATAAGTGCTGTATGCGTGATGTTGCAGAGAGATTTGGTATCAGTACCAGTTGTTTTAGACAACTCGTTAGAGTTATGGATTACTTGGTCGAGAATGCCCCAAATTTTATCAAATTTCCACGAACTTTAGCGGAAAAAAACATGTTTGCAACTGAATTTTTAAAAGTAAGTATGAAAAATAATCAATAATTACAAGATAAGTCTTACTATACTTTATAGGTGTCTGGATTTCTTAATGTACTACGGTGTGTAGATGGAACATCTAAAAAGATAAGAACACCGGCACATAAAATAAAATCCACATATGTAAATAGACATGAGATCCCATCTTTGACGTTACAGGGTATATGTGACTATAAGCGAAGATTTATAGATGTTTTCACTGGACTCCCTGGAAAGATACACGATTCCAGGGTATTCAAATTATCATTTATTAGCAAAGAAATTGCTAATATTTGTGATGAACGTTTTCACCTGTTGGGAGACAACGCATATCATTTAAGAGAATATTTATTAACACCTTATAAGAACTACGACACATACAATTATAAGTTATGTGCTACAAGAGTACTAATTGAGGCAACTAAATAGTTTAGATTTTCATGCAGTAGACAAAATCACAAAATTTATAATGTCATGCTGTGTTTTACACAATTTGTGTATTGATTTTAATGATAAGTTATTAGGTGATAGTATGATCGAAGAAAATGGTTTCAATCAAATAGAAAATGCACCTACTGAACGAGAAGCGGTATTGCGACGTTTGGGAGAGCAGAAAAGGGAGATGCTTTGCAGATCAGTAAATAATAACCTTATTGATTAATACATTAAATAAAAAATTATTTATTTCTGAAAACACCCATGTAAAACAATAAACCTACACTAATAAATTGAAAAATATATACTTTAAATTATTGATTTTGTTTCAGTAATGTAATTATTTCGGACATCATGTCCATTTTGTCTCTGTGTCTACGTTCTTTGTTCTCTTCTTTTTCTTTTTGCAGTTTTATTAGCGTATCAGATAAACTTTTTTTTGGGGTACTGCCTAATCTTTTGCTTCTTTAATATTTTCTTGCGTTATTTCTGATTCAGATTGAGATATGTCCACATCAACACATTCAACAGAATTTTGTGATTTTTCATCGTTAGTTTTTGAAATACATTTACCTATCCTCGCAACTGCTCTGGTTCAACACTATCATCTATAGATGATATTTTACATAACTCCTCTTCATATTGTACGGTTTCACGAACCTCTCCGGTGGTGGAATTATGATTGTCAGCCTTTTTTTTCCTTTTTAATACGGTCTTGTAGCGGTTTTCACATTGAACATCAGATTTTACAATTCCTAGTATTTCTTGAAGATCATTTGAAATTTGTTGCCACATTTTTCGTTTCGTTTTAAATTTTTTCATTGGTCCTATTTGTGGTAAGTATTGTTCATATTTATCCAATAGCAATTTTGTCTCCGGTACACCCCATTCTGCATCTGATTTAGTATTATTAGAATTGCTTGATTCACTATTAAGCAATAACTTATTAAACCCAGTTTGTTATGTCGATGTATGTGCTGCATCATTTTCTATGTCAACGGGCACTATATTTGTCAAACCCGAAGGATGATATATTAAATGCTCTGAATTATCCTCATATAATCTGGCAATTACTTTCAAAGGTTCTTTGAGTTGCAGGAATTTGGACGATACTAGCATTTTTATGTAAGTTGCTGCATAATCATCACTATCTATAATAAATAATCATTAATAGTCGAATATTCTACCTCTGAACATTTGATTACCTGATAACCTTAGATAAGCATCGTAATTCGCTTGTAGAGTTACAATTTCTCCATTTACTTTAAAACGAATTTGGTATTGGTTATCCATGGTTTACATAACCTATAACCAATAATAAAAATATGCACGAATCTTAGAGAGTATGTTTCACTGATCAAACAATTTGGTTGCACTGATTATGGAACTAATTTAGTGCAATGAAATGATTCCACCAAATAAATGCAAACTCGATTTGCCTCAGTGGAAAACAGTATTAGTCTTGCGTTTAAGTTGAACGTTTTGGAATTGCAAGATGTAGGCTCTCGTACCCCAGAACGATATTTAATGACGACACTTTCGATTCGTACCTGTTCCTCTTTTAATTGTTAGATTAGGTTTGTCAGATGATGACACTGTAAGCTGTTTCTCAATACATTGTGTCAGGATTGATTGCAGGGTATTTCGGTAACTATTACTGTTAGAGCAAAACTGTTCACGTAGCATTAGGCCAACTTTTTGAGGCAAATTAAACAGCGAAAACAAAAATTTGCTATCCTTTTTCATTTTTGATGTAGGGACCAAAATTCTTTTTTGAAAAATGAGTTTTTATGTGTATTTGTTACATGCCAAGGTATAAATCAGGAGTAACGCAGATCCGTCTACAAAACCATGAATTACGAGAAGTTGCGAAAACAAAGCTGGGCCACTTTGAACGTTCCATCCAAACTCCATTGTTTAAATTTGCAGAGTAAAGATAAATTTTATTGCGTACTCAGAAGTGCTCTATTGTTGTTCCCAACCCCGGAACCCTAGAGTAGAAAATTATCCTGTTTAATGGTGATAATAGGCGAATCAAAAATTATTTCGAAAGCGGATTGGGTTCGCTCCTTCAGGCTCAAAGATAGGTTCAGATTTCTTTGTAGCATTGTTCTAGCCGCATGGTAGTTGGGCGTCTACACCACAGCTTCTTCGCGCATTCTGCTGTTACTAGCTAGATACATATTTCTAGGTGGTGGTCTGTGGTTTTGCTTAATTTTTTATTGAATATCGCATCTTCTGTACCTCTTCTTCAGCTGGATTCGGTACGTGATTGTGCGGTGTCGTAGGATTTTTTCCCTTTCCTTACAATTCCGTTTGGTACATTTCCAACTAGACGAATCTGAAAATACTTTATCGTTCCTGTATTTGTAACCACTGTGGAATATAAATATTCTTACCCTTTCAAGTAAAAGAAATATTGAAAATCTAAACTTCAAAATATTAATGTTTAAACAACAAATTTTCCTTCTAAACATTTAAACATTTTTAAACACTATTTCAAATAGTAAGTAATAGAAATTAAGCCGGAGCTAGGATGCCAACATTTATTCAAAGCAATGTACTACGGTAGATTAGCAATAAATTATCAAATAAAATAATGTTAATTACAATTCCAGCGATGAGAACTTGGCGTTTTACTTAGTCATTTTTGGATCGTTCTTAATAAAAATGTATTACACATTTTGTTTGATCTTTCTCTCGCCAGTGGTGTTTTTCCAACTAGATGGAAAACATCATACATAACACCAATTTATAAGTCTGGAAGTAGGGATCATATTAAAAATTATCGGGGTATTAGCATTCAATCCATATTACCTAAAATACTTGACAAATTGGTCGCTAAACAAATTGCTTGGTCTACAAAAATTATTTAATCCCACAACAACATGGTTTCTGCACTGGTAAATCAACAGTAACTAATTTACTCACTTATAGACAATTTATTGCCAATGCCCTTGACAAACACAGTCAAGTCGATTCTATTTATATGGATTTCTCGAAGGCATTCGACCGTATTAGTCATCATATTTTAATAGGTAAATTAGAATTGTTGGGGTTTACCAATCATACTAAGAAATGGATTGAATCTTTTTTATCCAACCGCCATCAAATTGTGCGAATTAGAAACTTTGTTTCTTCCCCGATTGACGTTCTTTCAGGAGTTCCTCAAGGATCACATTGTGGGCCCATTCTTTTCTTACTGTTTATAAATGACATAAATAATACTCTTCAAAGTGGCGAACTTGCAATATTTGCAGACGATCTAAAACTGTTCAAAGTTATTAATGATAGGCAAGACTGTTTTAATTTACAATGTGATGTTGATCGAATTTACCACTGGTCATGCCAGAACAATCTTGCTTTAAATGTTGATAAATGTACATCTATTTCATTTTTAGAGGCAAGACAATTATAAACTATTCATATACCATATATAATCATGCTTTAGAAAAAAGGAGGAAGTAAGAGACTTAGGTGTGACATTCGACAGGCGTTTATCATTCAACCCGCACATATATGATATTTACTTTAAAGCCTCTAGAAACTAGGCCTTGTCCTACGCTTTAGTAATGACCTTAGCATTAATTGTTTAAGAACACTTTACTGTACATTAGTACGTAGTCATCTTGAATACGCATCAGTGATTTGGTCTCCTTATACCGCTAGCAATTCTAATATGCTCGAGAAGATTCAGAACAAGTTTTTACGTTTGATTGAATTTCGACTAGACAAACCACATACACAAGGAGTATACCAACCAATTCGCAATTTAATGAAATTACACAGTCTCAAAGACCGTAGGATTATTGCTGATCTAATTTTTCTTCATCGCCTGCTTAATGGTTTCATTGACAGTCCTGGTCTACTGCAGAGTATAGATTTTATTGTGCCAAGAAGAGGATTAACAAGATCTACACCTTTATTTCAAATTAAATCATGTAGAACTAACATTTCATAAATGATCCCATTTGCAGAATGTTATCCTTAGCAAATCGACATATGAAGGAACCGTCTTTTAATCTTTTCGATTCAGCTCTGAACACCTTTAAACGCAAATTACATATTACGTTCTCATATTAACATGTGTTATTTGCTCTACTAAATGGAACTTTTTTTTTTTTTTTTTTTGTTCGGTATATTGTATATTGTATTTTTTTTTTTATTTTTCTTTCTCTTATTTTTTATATATTTACATATATTATCATTGTATAATTTCTTATTCTTTTTTTTTTTTTCTTATTGATTATTATGATTATTAAGAATGTTAATTTATTGTAAATTTGTATGGGGTTTCCCGTTAAATAAAATTATTATTATTATTAAATATTATTATTATAAACATGCAAACATTAAATTTAATCCAACAAACAACGAAAAAAAATTGTTTTTACATAAACAAATTCCTGAATCAAAGGATTTGCTTGAGGATGATGTCGAGGTTTATTCCGCCGAGTTATTTTCTTGATCTAGTTTATTAGGTGCACATAAAATCATTGTAGAATGTTCTGACCGATCACTTTGTATTGATTTAATTATTGCATTTTACTGCCGTCGTTTACTAATTTATCGTCGAATCATAATACTTGTTCATCATTTAACACTAATTCGCTGAATTAATGATACTTCATTATTGACAATTGAAAAACTAAAATTGAATAAATGTTCAATACTCACCCGTTGAATCAAGAATGCCTATTTCGAATTGGGACTCGCCCTCTCCTCTCTCGTTCTCTCCTTGAACGTTATCTTTTGAATGGTTTTTCACACTTATACCTTCACACTAAACTAGTTCGTATTCACTCGTATACTTTAACGTTCACAAATTAAAGCGCTTTCATTGTCTATCAATCTGCGCTCGCCTTCACTGTTATCTTTTTCAATGTTTCTTCTCGCTTCTTTTCAATACATAACTATCGTCTCTCTTTTTCACACTTAACCTCCAACAAATAACCCGCGTTTAACGTCTTTTTCTACACTAAGCATTCTTTGATTATCGTTACAGACAGAACTTATTTACTAAACAATTTTTTTCATTTTAATTAAACGGAAAATATTCTTTTATGTACAAACTAAATTATTTTGTTAATTTTATTTATTCGTATGGTTAATTAATTGATTATTTTAAATAAAACATGTACATTGGCTTTTAGATATTTTTATACTCTAAATAAATTTAACTTTATCTCTCATTTAATATAAAATAATTTTAAATCAAAATTCTAATAATTTGACAAAATCAAAATTTCTTTCTTATTAAGCAACCAAAGCCAACAAAATTCCGGCTGAAGGGCCATTTAATGTTTCTGCTGCTGGTATTTGAAATCAAGTAAAACTAATAAAAAAAGAACTTACCATTTTCAGCACTTTGGCGAATGTTTCTTGAATAGTAGAAGGAAGGAAAGATGAGAAGGAACAGGAAACATTTCAAGAACGCACCCACTAATTGTTCAGATTTTATAAAATAAAAGAATTTGCTTAATAAGCTTAGAGTCATAATTTGGTCAAAATTATGTCTTTACAAAAATGCGAAACGAAACTCTACCTTTCATTAAAAATTATATTATCTTTTTTAAAAATGTGCCTTGACCGTTGGTATGGATAAAATTAAAATGGTATTCCCTCTGTTGGCGAGAAGGTGCATTAACAAAAAAAATAAGCGTATGCAAGAAGTTGAAACCCTTGTACGTTAGAAATATTCATATTCAATAATCAATTTTACTAACTTAAAAGTTGAAATATAGATATATTTAAGTTTTCTAGTGTATAGGTTTCGACCAATAACAATAAAACCTAAAAAGTACGCTGACAGTTTATTTTACCGAAAAATGAAAGTTAGAATTTATAAAGGTAAAAATCGTTTTCAGTAAAAAGTGTCAACGAAAATAAATTAATGACATGACAACCTTTAGCATAAGAACAGAAAGAAGTTATTACGCGTTTGATAAAACAAAGAACAACAACGTTGAAGACGGTAGAAAAAGGGTCGTGTATTTATTTGGCAGAACAAATTGAGTAAAACATAATATTCATATTCATTTAAAACAAAGTTTTGTCTATGCTGGTTTCAATAAACGATCAATAACAAACAAATTAAAGGTATGAGTATTCCAATTCGCCAATTTTGTCCCGGTTCTGTTACTGTCACTTACAGTTAGATGTACATTCATGTATATTCACAGTGTAGTTACATACCTCCATATTATAGACTAGAGTAGGTTTACTATTTCAGTTTACTGTGATAAGTATACTATAATGACTCATTGTCATAAACATCTGACCTAGAATATACTTGCTACTGAGCAGTGGCGTTGTAATTTCTTAAAGAGTTTGGGTATGCGCATCAACGAATATTGTTCTTTACAAACAAATATAACCTACGTTGAAATATATATCTTTAGTGGCTAGTATTTCAGTCCCTGTTAAATTAATTTCCAAGGTGACAATAATTGTAACAACAATTGTTACCAAAATTTAAGTTAATCCATGACTGAAATACTGGCCGTGCTAATTCAATCTGTAAACATTTGTTTCGCCGAAAATGTATAATTTTTCTTTGCTTCAAAGTAACTTTGTCGATAGATGTGGAAGCAGTTACATAAGTAGATTCTTTGATTATTATAGCCAACTAAGTGTTGACAAAAATAACAATCTCAAATTGCAAAAGATTGTACAATAGCAAACAAACACCGAGAATCATTCGACAGCGGTTTTGTCCTTTAATGACATGGAAATAATATGTTAATGAAAATACATGTTAAATTATTTTGAGTTACTTCTAAAATACACAGTACAATACATTGAAATGCTCTATTTTTTTAATGCTCTTGATGAAATATTTCCGAACCTTAAAGAAAATATGGCATGTTCTATTTTAAAAATTGTTAGTTTATGATGCCACGACTTTTTGGAACACCCTGTATTAAAAATGTGTCATCAGTAACTGCACTACATGTGATAAATTTGGGTAAGTTACATCTTTTTTCCCAACGATGATATCCTCCAATGTCAGAAGTTTGCATTAGCCGTATAAGGATGTGGACCGAGCATGTGAATCACTTTATTGTATACAGGGTGATTCATTAAGGATAACGACCGGCCGTATCTTGGAAGCCGCACGTCTTACATCGTTGGACAAAAAATCTTATAACAAACTCGACCCATAAAAAGTGTTTTATAATATTTTTAAGTTTAAGTTTTTTACAAAATATATCCTAATTCATGTTAGTAAAAAATGTCAGCATTAGCAACTACTGTTTCTACTTTAAAATCTTTGTTTAAATCATTTTTCTATATTACCTATTAACATTTAATGCTCTTTAAATGGAGCCTAAGTTTATAAAAATCGCTTCACGCATGTGGAACTTACAGTTTTTTTTCTCTCAACAAAAGTAACATTCCCCCACCATTTAAGAATAGGTAGGGGAGACCGGGGCAAGTTGTAACACGGGGCAAGTAGTAACGCATTGAAAATATGCTAGACGGTTCTACAGGAAATCACCGGTGTCAGTTCTATCCAGGCAGCAGAGCAATATTTGCTATTGTGACTGTTAGTTTGCCGGTTGTGCATATTTCAACCACGTAAGTAAATTTCAAGTTGTCATTTCATTTTCAAACAACTCCTTTGAAGATCAATTAATCTCTAGTTTCGTTGGCATAATGTTATCATTGAAGATTGCTGTTAAGTTGAGAAGACACAACCTTAGGGCAAGTTTTAACAAATGATTCGAGGCAAAATGTAAAATGTTACAACCTACCCCGCTGTATGACTTATGTATTGAATTCCCGATATTTCTATTTTCAGAATGAGAAATTATGTCAGAAAAACGCAAAGAGGCTCTACATCCAAAGAGGACATGGAAGAGGCAGTAAGGAGAGTTATACACAATAAAGGATCAATACGCTCAGTGGCAAAATCTATGAGCATTTGTCACGTAACCCTCTCTAGATACGTGAAAATATTACCGGTGATAGCGTTCAATTCGTTAACATAGGATATGCCCAAAAACCAGTTTTCAATGACCAGTAATCAGCTAGCCTAGTCGAATACTTGAAGCAAGCGTCCAAAATCTATTATGGTTTAACTCCCAAAGAAGTTCGGAAATTAGGCTACGAGTGCGCTATGAAATATAATATTACTGTTCCCAATTCCTGGATACAGAATAAATGCGACCGGCTAACTATATTTCTAAAAAGAAATAGTGATCTCTCTATTAGGACTCCTGAACCTACAAGTTTACAAAGAGCAACAAACTTTAATAGAACCAATGTGTCTCTATTTTTCAACAAACTGGCTGATGTCAGAGATAGATATAGTTTTACAGCTTCTCAAATATGGAACCTCGATGAGACAGGTGTGACTACGGTCCAGAAAGTGAGCAAAGTTATAGCTATAAAAGGAACGAAACAAGTCGGTGGTATTACTTCAAGTGAAAGAGGAATCCTAGTTACGGTATGTGTTGCCGTAAGTGCCATCGGAAATGCCACACCTCCTATGTTTCTATTCCCCATAAAAAAAATACCAGGACCATTTCATTAGAGATGGCCCACCAGGATCCATAGGTCAATGACTCTGGCTGGATGACGGATGAAGAGTTTCATAAATTTATGAGACACTTTGTAGCCCACGCTAAGCCATCAAAAGAAAATCCGATTCTACTACTCTTAGACAACCACCAGTCACATTTGGCAATAGAAACAATAAATTACGCAAAAGAGAATGGCGTGGTAATGTTGTCATTCCCACCCCATTGTTCACACCGTCGTCAGCCATTAGATAGGAGCGTATACGGTCCATTCAAGAAGTATCTATCTTCTGCTCAAGACAGTTGGCTGCGGAACAACCCTGGAAAAACAATGACTGTTTACAATGTGCCATCTTTAGTTCGGGATGCACTTACTCGAGCAGCTAATTCCAGTAAACATAATGAAAGGCTTCAAAGTTTGTGGCATAGAACCGTTTAACCCAAACATTTTTGGAGACGATGAATTTCTACCAGCAAGTGTGACAGATCGACCACTGCCAACTCTATCTTCTCAGCAAGCCAAACTGGAGCCTGCTGCTGAAACATCAACAAATTCACTCCAAGAACCCCATAATGTTACTGTCAGCCAGTTACAGCTCAATGTGTTGGATCCACAAGTGGATCCATTATCATTATCACCCTTACTCCAAGCAGTTGAATCAGAACCTGTAGCTTCAACATCAGCGTGAGGAACAGATAGTTTCAAAAATGAAACAGGATTATCTCCAGAGTTCGTAAGCCCACTTCCTAGATCTCAGCAACGAAAGACAGCTACAAAAGGTCGAAAAAATCTGCAGTTCTTACGGACACACCAGAAAAAAATGAACAAAAGTTCCGAAAATTCAAGAAGTGCAAAGAAATTGTAAAGGTGAAAACGAAGATAATAAAGAAGAGAGTTTTCAAAGAATCAGATGAATCCTCATCAGAAGATGATGAGTGCTTTTGCTTGGTTTGCACTGAATCGTTTCGCGATAGCAAGCCCAGGGAGAAATGGATTAAGTGCATTCAGTGCAGTATGTGGTCACATGAAGCATTTACTGACGGTAATTCCCCATATGTCTGCCATTATTGCTGTTCCGATAGTGATTAGCCATTATCATGCAATAGATAATTATACACGCCTTGAGTTTTGATTGTTGTTTTGTATTTTATTTGCATTTTCTCAGAAGTGTGCTCATTTCAAACTATTGAAATAAATGATTGTATAATAAAGAAGTTGTGTTACAACTTACCCCACATAGTGTTACTTCTTTCCCCGAAACGGGGCACGTTGTAACAAATGGTAATTTTGTTTTCTAAATATGCTAGATGTGAAATTGTTGAGGATTTTCTATATATATCTAGCCGTTTCCCATGCAGCGCAATTTATTGGTAATCGCTTGGTGCAATATTTAACCAATACAAGTGGCCTGGCGGAATATACCCAATGAATAGCCAATATTGAAGCAACATGTATTAAGCATGTTTGTTCAATATGTAAGTCGCCATATTAAGAGCGTATTGTATAAATATTTAAAATTCGAAGACATTTGCAGATTATTTTACCAATATGGGAAATATATTAATCTACAATACTATTAAAACTTGTGTTAAATTATGACATTTTCTAGATGTAGAAACTAAGAAATTAGCAATCGTAGTGAACAGACCGAGTCATATAAAATAAAAAAACTAGTGAATTTTAAAATGGCCAAAATGTCTACTGGAAACGATGAACGCTTGCCAAAATGGAACAAAACTTAAAAATCGGGCAATTTTCAAAACCATTTCGCAGAACACTCCTTTTCAGGTTTAAAAACGCTTTATTCAAATTTGATCATTATCATTTTTTAATAACGTTTTTACGTAAAAAGTAAAAAAACAAAATAAAAAATATTTAACTCAATTTGCGTACATATTACAATTGCGTTAACTCAACATTTTTGACGATATGAATATGTTATGAATAACTTCCGTTGACCTCTACTTGGAAAAATAAAGCTTTCAATTCTTTAGGCGATAACACCTTAGTGTCGCCAGCAAAAGGAGAGCAGGGGAGGAATGAATACAGAAAGGCACATTGCATCTGCAAAATTGAAGCACTAAAGCGATTAAATCAATCTTAAATGTGATGTGGAATTAGTGAACTGAGGTGCAATTTGTGTTTTTATTGTTCTCCGGTAATAGGTAAGTACCTATCCTGTATCTATTATTTACAGTGTTATCAGAGGTTGGTTTTAATTAAGACAACACATAACAATAAGAGATTAATATTGATGATTTAATAGTTTGATCAAACACGCAATCTTTTCATGCAGACATGCCTTTTTGTTATTTTGAGAACTCGATGAACTACAAAAACCAAATCACTAGTACTACATCTGTAAGCACTAATTTTCAAATAGTAATTTTTGGCAAAAATAAAAATAGGAGGACCCCCACCTCTAAAAGCGCATATAGTATGTTTTGCTAGATTATTAATAAAAAGGTGTAAGTAAATAGAGTAAATAATTTTTTTAACAGTAATTGTTTTATCTTGTCGTAACTGATTAAATCATATCCTTATACCTTCAATTATGCAAAGTATGGAGTTTTTGATGCAATTTTATCTTCGGTTGTAATATTTATTTAACCTCTCCACTACATGAACACTTTTTTACATGTTAAAATCAAGTAATAATCTCAAATTTCATCAATCCTTTTTTTCAAAATTACATTTAATAGTTAGTTTAAAACTAAATGTGCTGTTTATTTTATTTTAATAATCATAAGTTTCATAAGACTTAATACGCAAAAAAAACGTGTTGCAAAGCCACGAGTTATTTTAAAGAATGATGACTTAGGTCTTATGGGATGAATTTTTTATACTACAGGGTGTCCACTTATATTTCACCCTATTTTAACTGCCTATAACTTCTAAACGGTTCAGGATAGAAACAAGCGGTTTTAACTGAAGTGTTACATTTTAGTATAAGTTTTCTATTTATAATAAAATTTAGAACATCAATTTAAGTATAATTTTTTGGAAAACGTATTAAGACAAAATAATATAAAAACCATTGAATTGTTTTTCAATATGGATGGATTACCCATAGCACGTAGTTCAAATATTCAATTTAGTTAACTGATTTTAATGGAACACTCGCTGTATTTTTGTAGTTTGAAAGAACTGACTTTCACCTATCCAGTGATGCAAAGTTTTTCAAAATCGGTTAACAGATGACCGAGTAATTAATTTTTAAATAAGAGATACAAAACAAAAATCGTACAACAGAACATCAATTTTCAAACATACAACAACAATGTCAGAGAATACACAAAGTTGATAAATTTGACATTTATGTAAATCCAAAACGGACTATGATTACAAGAACTGCACAAATTGATGTTCTGTTGCACGATTTTTAATTTGTATGCCTCATTTTAAAAATAATTACTCGGTCATCTGTTAACCGATTTTCAAGAACTTTGCATCGCTGGATAGGTGAAAGTCAGTTTTTTCAAATTATCGAAGGATAATTAAAATAATTAACAAAAAAATTGTCAAAAATCCGCAATTTTTGTTATGACGTCCTCGAAGTCGATAAAAAAAATTCAATGTATTCAAAGAAAACTTCTACTAAAACGTAACATTTCAGTAAAAACCGCATTCTATCTTGAAACGTTTAGAAGTTATAGGCAGTTAAAATAGGGTAAAATATAAGTGAACAGCCGGTATTTTGTGCAGTTTGAATATGTTTTGTCTTTTTTTGCCTTTTCATTAAGTACTAAAATATAAAATTGATTGGATTTATAGGGAAATTTTTATGATGGTGACGTTACAATTTTGTTTGATAGTGATTTCCAACATATTGAATATTATTCTTGCACCAATGCAAACCTATATACCCACTAGAGAATCAGAATGACAAAAAATGGCACAAAAATTCCAGTCTCTGATTTTACTGTATACATATTCTTTAACATGATGTGTTATTGATTCAATAGCTATCAACGTTCTTAGATTTTTTTATGTTCTCGTTTATAGTTAAACAACGTTGATCAGTTCGACAATCACACCATACTGTTATTGTGGATGAAACAACTGTCAACTGTTGCATATAAAATGTAAGTATAAATTTGTCAATAACTTTAAAACTTATAGGGTGATACAACATCATGACCTGCGCAACACAGAAATGGCCGCTGGGAGGCAAACATTGTGTTTAAAAACGGTTGTAAACGACTACTTCTAGACTAGACTATTTCGCTCTTCCTGCCGCACTTTCGTAGGGACGTCTACAGTGAAATATTTTTGACCTAAAATAATTGTGAAAGCATGACTTTCAAATATTTTGAGAAATTGTTAATGGAAACTTCAGACGCGGCTAGATACACGGAAAAAATTAAAAAAATTAACGATGTCGATTTGTTTGCGTTAAAACAAGAAAAATTAAATTTTTAAAGAAACCACACCTTTCCTCCAGTAACAGGTATGGATTTGGTGAGTCACTTGGTACTCGCCACCAGTTTTTACACACGGGGTCAAATGAAGACAGGCAAAGGTTTAAACGCTTTTAAATATTTTGAGGTCGGATTTGTCCAAAAATTACTTCTATTAACATAATTGACAACACAACAATAGTGAGTAATTCTGGATATTTACACTTTACGAAATCGTCGTAATAATGAATCAGGTAAACTCAACACTGCAAAGTCGTTTAAAGTAATGTTTGCCTCCCAGCCGCCATATTTAATTTTATCTGACAACGCTTTGGACCGACTTATTCAATACTTCTATTTTTTACTATTAACTAGTTTCAACTACTTTAACAGTCATCATCGGAATTATGTTCCTGAGATAATATCAAAACATTTAAATATTTTAATTACTATAATCAATACTTACTGACATGGAACAATTTGACATAACTTGTGAGTTAAACGTTAATTTTTTTAATTTAAATGTTTTAATTATTTCAGAAACATGACTGTTCAAGGAATATAATTTGAGTTTGACAATGGTTAATTTTTAAAAATAAAAGTACTGGATAAGATTTTAAGTTTAATAATATTTTTGTAAGTACAAATTCATAAGTTTCTAAGGGCGATATATTTTAGTATGTTTAGTAATAATGTTGTCAATGTATACTATATTCTATTCGTTTAGTAAGGTAAAATGCTTTCAGGATTTAAGATGAGTTCTATCAGATCACGAAAGTCTATGTTCATAAAACGAGAGTTACAAAGGGAACTCTGCGATAAAGTTACTGAGGCTACTACTCTTAGTCAAAAATGTGAAGAGCCTTACGTTGTTTTAAATAGTCCTACTAGTGCTTTTAATGATTCATCTGACGATACAATGTATAATCATGACGAAAGTGACGAAAACCTAACTATCGGCGAAAACGAAATTAATTCTAATACCGATCGTACTATAAATTTCGAATCTAGCGATAATGAGATTACTTCTTTTAAATGATTTGGTACCAGAGAAAGTAAACACCGTTTCATACGCTATAAAGGAATGGGCTCTTAAATGTAAAATTAATCACAAACAATTAACATATCTATTAACTGCTTTGAAACCATTTCATCCAGAGTTACCTTTAGACAGCCGAACGCTTCTCGGAACAAATAGAAAACGTATTGAGGTTGAATTACTTGCTGATGGTGGGACATTTTTGTATATAGGCTTACAAGTAAATTTAGAACATCAATTTAAGTATAATTTTTTTGGAAAACGTATTAAGACAAAATAATATAAAAACCATTGAATTGCTTTTCAATATGGATGGATTACCCATAGCACGTAGCTCAAATATTCAATTGTGGCCTATTTTGGGTAACATTTTTTTCCTAGTGCAATAAAATTTTATCCGTTCGTGATAGCTTTTGTATTGTGGCAATACAAAGCCAAAAAGTCTTGAAGCATATTTAAGTCAATTTATTAACGAGTTAAATGAGTTTATTCAGAATGGATTTATTTACAACAATGTTACTTATAATGTAGTTCTGAAAGCGATAGTATGTGATGCCCCAGCTCGTTCATATATAAAATGTATAAAAAGCCACACTGGTTTTATGGATGTGAAAGGTGCACTCAAAAAGGAGTTCTTATTAATCACAAACTTGTGTATCCAACTGAGCTTACTAGGATAAAACGAACAGATTTGACTTTTGCCAATCAAATACAAACGGAACATCACACGGGTATTTCTCCATTAATCCGTATTCATAATTTTGGTGCTATTACTAAGATGCCTCTCGATTATATGCATATGATATGTTTAGGGCTCACCAGAAGGTTAATAGCATTTTGGATCAAATCAAATTCAAAATTCAGAGTAACCCCTCATTTTCGAAGTCTTGCGTCTGAAAGATCTTTAGCTTTAGCTAAATCGGTGCCATCTGAATTTGGAAGAAAACCAAGATCGCTTTTAGAATTGGATCATTGGAAAGCCACCGAATTAAGATTTTTTGTTATACAGTGGTCCAATTATTCTAAAAATTGCATCTCATCCGAATATTATAAAAATTTTCTATACTTACATGTTGCAATGAGAATTTTGGGGAGTGGAAAATATGATAACAAAAGAGGAGAAAATGCAATAAAATTAATTCAGAAGTTTAGTGAAAAATATGAAAAACTTTATGGAACAGAAGAGATGGTATACAACGCACATTCGTCTATACATTTGGTAGAAGATTGTGTAACAGCAAATCTAAAGTTGGACGACATCAGTTGCTTTTCATTTGAAAATGCATTAGGGCATTTAAAAAGTTAATACGTACTCTAACAGACCTTTACAACAAATTGCACAGCGTTTAAAAGAAAATAAATATTTATTATTTACTGGGTACAAACATGAGGTCACATCTCTTGAACAGTCCATTTTAATTGACAAAAGAAATTGTTATGTTCTGCTAACAAATTGTAGAATTGGGAAAGTTATAGAAAAGAATAATGATACTTTTAAAATACAGCTATTTAGTAATATTGAACCGTTTTATACAATTCCTCTAAACTCAATTTCTGTAGAATATTTTAAGGTATCGTGTTTGGGTAGATACGTATATACTATACCTTCGAGTGACGTAATGAAAAATGTTGGTTGTCACCTTGTGAAACGGAACAAGGATATTATGCTGTTGGTTTATTACATGATTAAAGATATGTAGGTGTACATTAAGATAATGCTAGAATATTAATCTTTTGTTGTATTGTAGGTCTACTAAGTCATGGGATATCGTATTTTGGCATGAAGAAAACAGTTGTGATTTTGTTCCCTCAATATGGGCTGTCGATGCAAGGAAGACCAGCTATCTATTCCCAAGTAACATATCACGCAGCATGATGATGACCTTAATTAAAAATGCGAAGATCCATCGATTTCAAAATGTAGGTTTAAAGAACATCAAGCAACTTTCAAAAAACGGTGACTTCTATTCAAGAGGCAGAAAGTTTGATTGAAAAAGCAATGGATACTGACAATTTTGACAAAACAGATGTAGACAGCGACCTTGAAACGGAGACACGTTCGGGCGGTAGCATTGTGAGTGAAGGTATGTCGATGTATAATTTTGTATGTTTTCTATATAGAAGTATTTTAGTGCACTCAAATCCAACTTCCTCAAATATTTCAATATTGACTACAGATACCGTCCTGGAGAAAGTCCTAAAAGAATTAAAATCTGTCAAATACGAACTCAAAACAATAAAACAACTATTGTCATCATTAGAAATAAAAACAGATTTAATTAATGAAAATCATCCTTCTGCTATTTCCCAAGTAAGCAAGAACTGTATGTTACCCATTTGCGACGATGACGAGCTGTCTCGTTTAGAGAAAACAATCAGTTCCGAAGACAACAAGAAAGATTTGGTATGTTTTTAAAAACTATTTTCAGATTAGAATCTTATCTCTTGTTGGAGGTGATAGTGTACGCCAAAATATCAACAATATACTTAAAAAGTGTTATCTAAAGATATGGCTCTAAAATTTTCACTGAAGGAAAACAAAAAAGAAACCTTTCAAGGACTTAAACGTCTATAAAGCTGTAACGGGTAAGTACTTTTAGTTTTTAGGTAACCTTAAATTGGCAAAAAACATAAATCTTAATCTCATTTATTTTTTTGGTAACATTTTTCCAAGTCGTGTTTTCCAATTTTGAATTTTGTTTACGTTAGGGAGTTTTGGTAAAACATTAAAGTCTACCTTTATAGTCTTCTAACTCTATTTATAAATTTATTTAAATCATTTTCCAGTTTTAAACTTATTTAAATTATAATAATATATATTTCATCAGTGGTTTAGAATTACTGGTATTTTTTTCTATTTTACATTTATGCTGACTTGTATATTTAGTTTTATTCTTATAATATTTTTGTCATTGTATTTATATTAGAATGTTAATAGTTTACCTCGTTTGTAATGAACTAAATTATATTGGAAATTACATTTAAATTACGCTGAAATCTGTTTAATTTCATTGAAATATTCCACCTCAGTTTGGAACTCCATTTTTGACTTAACATGTGCTATATTTCCTGACTATATTTATTTATGTTTTATTTTTAATATATTCTTATCTCAATTTTAGCTAATTAATCTTTTTATTTATTATTGATTTTTTTAGTTAATTGAAAAAATGAATAGTACAAGGTGTAGTGTTTAATTGAGAGGGGTTTATTTGTTGTCTATTTTGTGATTTTTTGTGTATTATTTGATAATTGATTTGTTATAATGCTGGATGAGTAATGGGTTTAGTTGGTAGGGTTAAGAGAGGAACAGAAAATTGGATATTGTGGGGTGTTTTTGTTTATATGGGGGGTTGATAGTTTTATGAATGTAATACTTGTATATAAGTATAAAATATGATGTAATAAAAAAGTTATTTATTAATTGTTAACAAGTTTATCTTCTATACTATTATTTTAAATGATTAATTAATTTTTTGTGTAGAATTTTGAAAATTTAACATAAGTTTAGTTTGTATGTGGTTTGTATATTTTTTTGTTAGGATATGTTTGTATCTATCTTTCCAAATATTGAGTAAAAATCAGACTTTTGTCTTTTTTCCGATTTTATCTTAAAATTGATATTGTTTTTTAAGAATTAGGAGATTTAGTTAATATTTTGCACTGTTTTTTTTTTTTGTATTTTGATTGGTTATGAATTTTTTTGGGAATTTGATAAAATCTTTTAATTGATGACTATTGTAATTTAGGTTGGTTTATATAGTTTGTATTTTTTTTAAAAAGTAGAAAAATTATTTTTTTACAAGTTGACTTGGTTGGTAGGTTTGGCTGACTATTAAATAATGAATGTTGTTTTTATTATGTTTTTTTTTATTAGGAAAGAAATTGTTGGCTTTTGAAGATGATTATTTTTAGGAAAAGTGTTTTGGGATATTTTGGTCGATTATGTTTATAATTTGTTTTAATTAAGTATTATTTAAGTTTTTTTTGTTTGCCATTAAAGTTTTGTGAAGTAGAATGTTGTATAGTTTAAATTTTTTATTTTTTGAAGTTTATTTTGTTATTTTTTAATGTTTTTGTATTGGTGGAAGATATGTTTGTTGTATTAGAAATGAGTAATATTAAGGTTTTGGTGAAAGAGGAAAAGGTGAAGGGTTATTTGAGTGTAAGTTGATTTTGTGGATTGTCTCTATTTAAATGGGTTGATAAGGCTTATAAAAAGAGGAGGAAGGGGGTAGAATGATGGCTTTGGAAAAGTTATCTGAATTGTTGATTTTTCTTTATTTTCTATATTAGGTTGAATTTACCATTGTAATATTTTGGTATTTAGAAGAATTGTTGAATGTTTATTCACATTAAGGGAATATTTGTAGAATAAAAATTAATTTTTAGGTTGTTTTAGAAAGGTTGTTTGCATGTAGTGTTAAGGTGTCTTTTTGGTGTTGGTAATTGTCATTATTGTTGGCTGTTTGTTATAATAGAAAATAATTTATTTATTATTTTATTTTTATTTATAAAATTTGGATGCCAGTGTTTTGTTGTTTATGTAAGGATTTAGGTTTTGGAGAGTGGATAAGTGATTTGCTGAAATATGGAGTAATAAGTTAGTAACGATTTTAATTTGGGAACTGATGAAGGAGTAGATTTAATATTTTATTTCTAGATGTTGAGGGGTATTTGAGTTAGTTTTGGTGATATTGTGACTATTTAAGTATGTTTTTAAGTGAGTGAACCAGTTTTTTATTTTTAATTTAAATTTTGTAATTAGAGATAACTAAGTTTGTTTGTTGAAAATGTTTATTGTAGTATTTTTAGAAAGTAGATATTGTTTTTTTTTAGGCTATTGGATTTATATTGGATATGTGTTTGTTTATCTAGGTGTTACATTGAACATTTTTAAGTTTGAGGTTTTTTTTGAAAGAATTGGTTTGTGATAAGTCAGTTGTCTGTATATATGTTTTTGTTGTTGATAATGTTTTGACGTTTCCTGTCAAGAAAGTGTTTGAATAAGGGAAAGAGGATTTTTATTAAGTATATTATATTAAAAGATGAATAACTTATTGTTAGTGAGTTGTTTGGTATGTTTTGGTTGTTTTTCATTTGATTGGGAAAGTTTTTATAAAAAGTCTGGTTTGATCTTAGTTTGTGTCTTTGTTGTTATGTTTAGTAGTATTATAAATTTTTTGTTTTGTTTGGATGGTTTCCAACAGTTTTTTACATGTTTGTATAAAATTTGGTTTTATTGATGAGACGCCTAATGGTAAATTTGAATTTAGGGAATTGTTTTTGTTTAGGAGATATTTTTGAGTGGAATTGAACTAATTAATATATTGGGGACCATTAGTAAAGATTTTTTGAATTACTTTTTTTTTATTCTTGTAATTGAAGAATTGTTAAAATTTTGAAAGAACTAATTAGCTTTTAATTTAATTTTAGGTTTATGTTTTTTGATATAATAATAAAATTTATTGTTTTCTGGTGGAGTCTATTTTTTCCAGTTGATTGTTTACTAGGTAGTGAACATTATGTAAAGTTGTTAATTTAATTGAATAGTTTTGTGATTGAACTATAAATTTGATATCTTGTTCTATATTTTGTTGAATTTTGGTGCCAGAACCTATTTGTGAGTTTATTAAATCTATTTTACCGGGCAATTATAGGTTCTTCCATTAGTTGTTTTGAAGTATAAAACTTGTTTTTGTGCTTTTTGATAAAAGAGGAAGAAATAACTTTGTTTTTGATTAGGACTAGACCAGAGACTAATTAATTTTTATAAACTTGTTCCTTAGTAATTTTTAGTTGTTTTTATGTTTAGCTTTCTGTGACTTGTTGGGAGTTGTTTTTTTTTGAAGGAGATATTGCTAGGTCGTTTGTATTTAAAATTTGAAAATTTTTTATATAAGTGGGATTTTGTTATTTCATATTTGTATATTTTCGGTAATGTATTATAGTTTGGTTGGTGAATTTGATTTCAACCAAATAGTTTTTGTCTAACAACCAATCGTTTTCTTTAATATTTTTTTTTTTGTTTTTGTGGTGTGTTGTGGTTTTTTTTTTTTTTTTTTTTTTTGTGTTTGTTTTTGGTTTTTGTTTTGTTTTTTTTTGTGTTGGTTTTTTTTTTTTGTGTTTTTTTGGTTTTTGTGTGGTTTTTTTTTTTTTGTGTGTGTGTGTGTGTTTTTTTTTTGGTTTTTTGTTTTGTTTTTTTGTGGTTTTTTGCATCTTTTTTTAATCTTTGGTGAGATTTTTTGTGGTCGTGTTTATAATTCAATATGTAGTTTATTGTGGGTTTTTTTTTCTTTCTTTTTTCTCGCTCGTGGTGTGGTGGTTTTTTGTGTTTTTCTCGGTGTTTTTTTGTTTTGTCCTTTTAATGTTGTTTTGTTGGTGTTGTTCTTTTTTGTTCTTTTTGTTGTTTGTTTCTCTATTTTTTTTTATAGGTTTGTTTTTTTTTTTGTTGTTTTTGTTTTTTGCTTTTTCCTGTATGTGTTGTTTTTTTTTGAAATGTTTTTTTGCTCCCCTTTGTGGTTTTGGTTGTTTTTTTCTGTAGGCTGTTGTTTTATCTTTTGAAATGTTTGATGTCCTCTTTTTTCTGGGGTTTGTTTTTGGGTTTGGCCTTGTTGTTTTTTTGTTGTGTTTGTTTTGCCTTTTGGTTTCTTTGTTATAATGGTGTTTTTTTTCTATTTTTTGAATTTTCTTTTTTGTCTTTCTGTATTTTGTTGGTTTCCTTTTTTTCATGTGGTTTTTTTTGTTCTCTTATTTTTTCTTGTTTCGTTTTGTTGTTGTTTTTTTGTTTTGTTGGGGTTTTGTTGTTTTCCTTCTTTTTGTTTTTTTGCTCTTTTGTGTCTGGTTAAATTTTTTTTAAGTTGTTGTCTGTTTTTTTTTCTGTTTTTTTCGTTTTTTTCTTGTTTTCCCGATTGATTGTTGTTTCTTGGAATATTTTGTTTTTGCTCGGATCCTTTTTATTTTTTATTTTTATTTCTTGCCTGTTTTCTGGTTGCTGATTTGTTATTTTTTTGTGTGTCTCGATTTTGTTTTTTTGTTTTATTTGTTGATTATGCTGGTTCGTTTTCTTCCTTGTTATTTGTTGTTTGGGTTTTTGACCGGTTGTTGAGGCTGTGCGTTGGGGGTTTGGTTTGGTCTCCTTTCTGTCTTTACCTTTTTAATTTTTTTAATCATTTGTCAGTTTTATTATTGCTAATTTATTACTATTTTTTGTGGTTTATTCTGGTATTTTTTTTTTTTTTGCTGCTTTGTGTTTGTTTTTTCCTTTTAGTTTTTTGTTTGTTTTTTTATGAATGTGTGTATTGTTTCCTGTTTGTATTATTTTTGTGTTTTTCTGATGTTTTTTTATTCTTTTGTTAACCTTTTTCATCATAAGTTAGTCATTACATTCTGGATTTAATTAAAATGTTTCAAAAATATGGTTTAATTACAGACGGTGTTCGGGTTACATTTCCAAATGTAACGGACGTAGAAATTGACAAGTACATTGGATACGCTTTGGCTAGTGCGGGAGACAGAAATGGTGGCAGAAAAGAACGAGAGAATAAATCAGTTGTATGTACCTAAACACACGATGTTTCTATGTTTTATAAAGATGTTTTAATAAAGTTGGTCGAGTTTAATATAAAGTTTATTAATATTATAGGTTCAATATATAAAACCAATAGTGAGTAAATATTTCGAGAAGTATTGGATATTTATTTTTAATAGATATTTATGAAATACTTGAAAGCAATATTATGTACATATAACAAACTAATAGTAAGTAAATATTCCAACTCAATATTGGATAAATATCGATAAGTGATATTATTTATTTATTTTAATAGATCTTGGTGTACAATCAATATTATATTCGTATAAAAGACATTATTGGATAAATACTGCTAAGCAATATTTTACCAATAAGCAAAAATGTTCACATTTCAATATTGCAACGATATTGTTACTAATAGTGCACCAATATATAAACTATCAATTGCCAATATTTTATCAATATTTAATGCTACATGGGTTAGTTCTTCGATTATAATGGGTGATTCAACAAGAAGTTGCATTTTGAATATTCGAAAAAATGTTCTTTTTATTGAGAATTCCGACAATCGTTTATATCAGTGTGTAGTGGAAATATAGTCGTTGAACATGAAAAATAATGTCGGTTAAATGGCCGCCCCAGCTGCTTTGGCAACACCGCAATTGTTTGACAAAATTTTGCATCACGTTTCCGCAAAGTGCCGGACCAATTTCGCCAATAGCGCGACGAATATTCTCTTCTAAGTTTTCCAGCGATTGAGGATTGTCAGCATACACTTTTGCCTTCAAAAATCCCCACAGGAAAAAATCGCACGATCTTGGCGGCCAATTCAACGCCGTCTTTCGCCCAATTAAACGGTTCGGAAATTGTCGCTCCAGCATGGGCCGTATGGCTCGTAACCCCATCTTGTTAAAACCAGATGTCATCGTCGACCATTTCATCAATTATTGGAAAGAAATAATCTTCCAACATCGTTCGGTATCGCTCGCCATTGACTGTAACGCAATTGTCTTCCTCATCTCTGAAGATGTACGGCCCTATCACACCTTTGCTCCATAGTCCGCACCAAACTGAGTCTTTTGGGATGCATTGGTCTCTGTTGAATTGCTCTTGGGTTCTCCGTACCCCAAATACGGCAATTCTGTTAGTCTCTTAACATAGCCGCCAATCTCAAAATGCGCTTCATCTGAAAAGATGATTTTCGATGGAAAATCGGCATCTTCAGCAATCTTGTTTAGAGCCCAATTGACGAACTCACGACGTTGACCGTGATCAGCTGGTTTTATTTCCTGCACTAATTGAAGTTTGTATGCATGACAATGAAAGTCTTTTGTCAAAATACGCTATACAGTCGAACAGGATAAGTTTAATTGTTGTAATCTGCGTCGGATTGAAATGTTGTGATCAGCCTCCAAACTTTCACTCACTGGAACAATATTGTCGTTTGACCGGCCCGGCTTTTTCACGCGTTGATGATTTATGATCACAAACTAAACCACATCGCTTGAATTTGTCGATTACATTTTGCACAGCAGTGCGCGAAAGCGCGTTATTTTACCACACAACGTGCGAATTTTTCGAATTGTTGTCGAAATAATTTCACCATTTTCGAAGTACGTTTTCACGAAAAGGGCGCGTTGTTCGACCGAATACCTCTGCATTCTTGAACGGCTGTGTGTTTACTAAATAAATGTCAAATATAAACCTAATTAGTCAAAAATGGATGAAAAGGCGCGATTGTCAAAATGCAACGTCTTGTTGAATCACCCTTTACATGTAGTAATTCCCGTGAAAAAAAAACCAGGATTGATAATAACAGTTGCGAGAAATAATTGTAATACTTATCATTTTTAAGCACGTTTTAGAAAATAGGTAATTTACGTTGCTTACTTAATTTTTTTCTTTAAAGAATATATTTGAAGGTATCGCTAATTAAACACCATAGCTCGATTAATTATCGAATCAAAATTTTGTTTAGGAAATGTTTACAAAATAAAATTAGAAATAATTTTGATTTAAAAACGTCTACAAGCAATAACTTTTAAATTAAATCAAAAACTAAACATGGTTATTTGGGTTGACTGATTATTACTTATTTTTAAATAAATCTAACCTACTAATTATTGTAAGTTATTAAAAAAATCATTAAACTCTCTATTCATAATATTTAGTCCTTACAAAATGTATATTTTATGACGTTTCATTTTTTTCTGTAGTTAATATAAAAAGTGAAAATAAAAACTAAGGCAATTCTTATTGTCAACGTATATATTTAGTTTTTTGACAAGAATTTATTACATAATTATAATTAAGATACCAAGTTATAGTTTAAAATTAAATGAAAACTTTTTTTTAAATAAAGGTATTACTATATAAATAAATATAAGAAATCAATAATGGGTGTGACCTCCATTATTATTGATACATTCTTGGAGGCGTCTGCTCATTGACGCTATCAAGGTATCAATATAATTAATATTAATCGTTTCCCATGCGGTATCAATGGCTGCAATTAGTGCATTACGGTTTACTGGTATAAAATTTGGCCCTTGTTGTCTTCGGATAACAGCAAGTATTCGAGCCCAAACATTTTCGATAATGTTAAAATCTGGGCTTTTGCTGGCCAGGGTAACAGCTCCAAGTTATTTGCTTGTATCCAGTTGCGCACAACCTGCGAAGTATAGGGTCATCATATCCCGATAGTTAATTATCGAATGTTCCAAGAAAATATGTGTAAATAGTAAATGGAATCTACTAACGTAACGTTAAGTCGTTAATTATAGTTACATAACTCTCCTTTCATAAGATATAGTTCATATTAATATGCTTATTGTAAAGCTTCGTACACACCTGAACAACAAACCGAGGAACAAACAGAACAACGAACCGAACGGCAATCGGAACATTAATTTGGACGGTGCTACGTACGAATTTTAGAACAGATTCGCAAGTCCTGATTGTTCCACGAACGGTTTGCGGCGTTCCCGCAACTTGTCGGTTTTTTCTCCGACATCAAAGAAAATGCGCGCGAATGCGTTTGCAGGTTTGGACGAATCTAAACAAAACGGCGAACAAACTTATGCGGGAGAATTAAATTATTTATTTTTGTCCTCCCTTTTGTGGGTTTGTTGTGTTTTAGGTAATATTATGGAGTTGACAGAAGAAAAATGTTTTAAATTAATCAGTGTTTAAGAATGCAAGAAAAAAATGATGTCCCTATTAGCATCATTTGGGCGGGAAATTTCCAAAAATAAAAAAAAAGCGAAGTAAATTATAATTTTTTACTCTTCTTTGTGCGTAAAAATTTGGTTGGCACTATCTTCTTGTTTTCCGCAATTTTCTCTTCTCAATAATAAATATATATGAACTGAAAACTACTGAAAATAATTATGGGAACAGCACAAACGTTCCGTTTGTTGTTCGGATTGTGGAAATCATAAAAGATCGTTTGTCGTTCTGTTTGACTTTCGGTTCGTTGTTATGTTTGTTGCTCGGTTTGTTGTTCAGGTGTGTACGAAGCTTTACAACTTAAGCAACAATTTTTGGCGAATAAAGATTAGTTTGTGATGTAATATTAGAAACACAAATTTATATCATATCAAATTTATGACAACTAAAAACCAAGAACGTGTATGTTATTGCTAAGAAATTATTAAGGAAAAAGCGCAATTGCAGTGTAAATATTTATAATTAGATATTTTCGAAAGTTTATAAGTCCTCTATTGTAATCTTAATACTTAAAAGAAAATCCTGTCCATTAGCATTATAAGGAAATGGCTTTTACTTTATGAATAAGTTTCAATAACAATAGAATATCCTTGCTTGTTTAATTTACTTCCTTTGAGTCATATTGCTCTAAGGGTTGTTACATTGGTCATTTTGTAAACATTTCTTAAACAAAATTTTGATTCGATAATTAATCGAGCTATGGTGTTTAATTAGCGATACCTTCAAATATATTCTTTAAAGAAAAAAATTAAGTAAGCAACGTAAATTACCTATTTTCTAAAACGTGCTTAGTGTAATGATTCATTTTACAGTCCTTCTATAAGATAACCCCTGCTGAGACTACCTGCTGTTAGAATTGTAAATGATACCCTTAAGCCCGCTTCACAATGTGCAAACTTTTGTTTACAGAAATTGTGATGTCTAAGTTTTAAATTTCATGAGTGTACCTCGGCACTAAAAGTTCTTTTATGACAGTACCTCTCAACTGAAACTATTGTCATGATAACACTTTATACCTTGATACATAAATAACTATTAGCATATAATAATTTTCAGGCCAAAATGTTCATAGAAGAGTAGGTATTTGAAATACAAAATACTATAGGAAAACATCATACAAATAAAAGTGCATTTTAAATAGTGTATTTTAATTACAGCGAATTCTGTGGCTGCCCGCCGTTGATAGTTGATTAACATCTTACTTATTATACTCACTTCAGTTGAATATTATGTACTCATAGGTTATGCCTTTGTTCATAAGGGCGAATAGGTAAGCTATAAAACTTAATCGATGGTTCTGTGTTATAGTACGGATTTTGGCATCCCCCAAGACAACAATTGGCAAAATATTTAGTTGAACTTTTTCTACTACACTACTTGCGTTATCAATACTCATTTTCATTGAATCCAAACAGAAATAGCTTAAGAGTGCTCTTCACCACGTGACCAATTTTGAAGCCGTTTACCTTTTTCCTTACGTTTTCTAGAATGTATATGCCTACAAACATTGTGAATTCTCGGTTTACTCTGTCAGACACGTAAAATTATAGGAAATACTCTTTAATTATTGTAATTGAATATGGCAACGTCGAATACTGCCTATACATTCAAAGCTGGTAAGAGCGAGCTCGCATTTTGTTTGTTTTTACATTTAATCTGCAAAATATCTTCAGTACCTCAGAGCTAAACTGTATTAACTGACAATCTTTAAATTTCTCAGGAGTGCGATTTAAAGTTTTGAAAAGTACTTAATACTGTCTGATTTCTTTTTCATAGTGCTAAGTGATTGGAAAAAACTGTGTAGCATATTTTGATATCCCAAGTTTCAAGTACCAGTGGTAAGTTTTGTATTTTTTGTTTTCTTTTTGAAAAAAAATGGACTTAATACAATTCAGTCCGCAATTCATGATTTCATTTTGGAGATAATCTTATGAAAAACAAGAGAAAGTATGTAATTAGCGAGGAGATAATAAAAAGTTAAATAACACCACTTGCAAAATATTTGTGTTTATTCCTTTTTAAGAATACAATAATTAAAATTAGAAGAAAATCGTTAAATAAACATGAATTTCTAAACAATAGTGGCCTTAGTTCATAAAAATAAAAATGAAACAAACTTTCAACAAGAAGACAAAAAAGAGAACAAAACCGTAATTACATTATCTCGTTTTTTGTTTGACAAAAGTGAATTGAGCTTAAAATGGCAATATTTTAGATAGGTTACGTTATATTGTGTGAAGCGTTCTACGCTGAATTGATTTTTGTCTAGGAAGCATAATAAGTTATAAAAACATTGAAGTTGTTCAATATCATCACTGGCCTTATCAGAATTTGGCAAGTTCTGATAGAAACTATGAAATATACTGGAGACCCACTGCAGTAAACTCTGAAGGTGATTGTATTTTGTTGTTGATATACAGTTGGATTCGTATGGGAGGTAGATTAGTTGGAAACGTTGGACGCCTGCCAGTTCTTCAAAGGTCAACGCATTGAAATGTGTCCGAGTCAAAGTCAGTCTTGAAGAACAGCAAACCAATGTCATGGCGACGTATCTGCAAATGTACGACTTTAGACATTTGGAAGTCTGAATTTGTCTTGAGTTTTCTTCCGATTCACAAAAAATGAGTTGTTATTATTGTAAAGTGATTTAAAATCTTTGAAATCTGCGACTTCTATATTGATTACATTAAAAGGCTTCGATCGACAGCAAAGTCTAGCTAGCTGCTGCCAGTCCCATGGGGACATTATTTTCAAAATGGAGTTTTTTTCGTTCTCTCTCAATGAGAAAGTGATCACTATCTACCTTAATATGCGTATGACCACGCAACAAAAATTTATAATTAATAACTTCTAAATTTGGATGTTCATGCATCAGCCAGAAATAAGCCATTACCATTATTATATTACGATTTTGTGCTGGACAATTGTCTGACCAAACAGTAATCTCAGAAACATTTTCAGTTAATGTTGAGGCCAATTTAAGTACTCCGGAAGCCATTTCATTTGCACCACGTTCAGATTTTGATGGATCCCACATAACGCAAGTAGTACAGTTAGCAGATGAATCGCAGATTGTAGAAGCTTTGTGTGTTTGTGAGTAGTGGTGTTGGCAGACATTTTTGTAAGTCAACAGTCAATGACTTCACTTTACCCCCACTTTGTGCTCCCCTTTCCTTATCGGCCTTTTTAAGTTCATACCTTTTATTGGGTTCTAAGAGATGTTTCTGGTACTCATTCTCGGTATTCATTACATTCTCTGTAGCTTGTGTTTTCACCAACATAAACTTATCAAACTCATCACATGTGTCATTGTATGGTAATTTAAATGATATGTTAAATTCAGTATTGAATATTTCTGAATAGAGCCGAGATTTAGCAATGCTCTCATTGGGCAGATTATTTTCCGTGCACTCAGTTCTATAGAGTTCATACATTCGAGTTATATTAAGGTCATTACCTAGGTATTTTTTTTCTAAACGTTGTCTGGAATAGTGAGATTTTATGGTCGGAAACTTGTTAATGTGATCCCGAATTCCTTGTTTAACGAATTCAGGAATTTTATTGACAGCAGTATGTTTACCTCTCTGGTCCTTGGTAATGAGACCACCATCCACTTTTTTCCTGGTAGCTGTTGTGACAAAAGTTTCCGAAATACACAGGGTGGAAAGGAAGAACTTCTGGCAAACTTTTGCCCTTACTTTGTTGACATCAAATGCGTAATGCTTAGTGAATTGTCTTCTACCAGACCTCTTTCCTGTTGACTCACAAATACGTGCCACAGGAACACACTGCACTATCGTTGAAACAAACTGCCTTTTCATATCCATGTTTTTGTTAGGGTGCCAAAATTCAAAGTTGGTCGATTTTCTTTGATCTTCAGATATCTTGGTCGTACATTTATAAGTGCAACTCTCGTTACATGGTAGACCCACCTGCTTTGCTTTGGTAATCGTTTTCTTGCCTTGATGTTGCTCTCCCCCAGATACTTTCTTTTTCGGCAAGTTTTTCTTCCAAATCTTAGGATTTGACCTTCTTTTTTTTCCTTGTGTTCAGCATCAGTTTTTACATCAGCTGTTTGATGGTCTGCTTCGAATTCACTTTCGGATTCTTCGTTACTGCCAGGTTCATAAGTTTCATCACATACAGAGTCATCAGAATCAAAGCCAATGAAATTCACAGAACTATTTGTACCTTCTCTGACTGTAGCTCCATCCTTTTGTGAATCAAAGTCCATGATACCCAAATTAATTTTAGTAGTAGAAGGCTGAACTAAAAAATATATGTCTAAAATTAGTTTACAACTCTATATCAGAAAACGAGCATTGCTACCTGTATTAGAAACAAAACTGTGGGAATGTTGCACAACGTTTATTGAGCTTGCCTCTAAAATATTATTCGGGTTTGATTCTCTGTAGAATCACATGATAATTTCGTTCTATTATCATCTTGTTTTTGAAATCCCATAACATCTTCAGTACCTAGTGAACACAGAAGGGCTATTATTGTGGGGATTGATTTGAATCCAGAAGTTTTTCAGTTATTATAAGAGACATATTTGTCTATTATAGAATATCGCAAATCTTCTGGCAACATAGTAGCTCAAAGAGACAGCATCTGTAATTTTTTTGCATTTTGAAAGCAATATTAACTCCAGCGAATGCTACCGTATAACACTATTATCTCCAGTATTGAAGCATTGGGTTAGATTAACCAGTATTAACTCCTTTGAACTACTGAATCGCCTTCAGTTTCTTGTACTAGAAAATAAAACTATGATGCTTGATGCAAGTGAAAATTAGTTCTATGTTTTATCAATCGTATAAACGTATTGCTTAAGCAGTAAATATAAGATTCTCACCTCTTTCTAGGTTAGAACTACCTACATGTTACGAACGTCTTGATTCTCTTGTAAAATAACAGAAGAGTTGTTAGGTGAAATAGAGGAGTTGTTATAACACGAAACTTCAACCATAAACATAATTTTCTTCGTTCCGTCAGACATTTTCAACGAAAGACATACACACGTGCACTCAGTGAACTATACATGAACGAACAGGTTGCTGCGTTGCCAGACGTGGAGTTAATACTAAATCAAACAACATACAATATGGAATTAATACTATTGATAAATCTGGCCCAACACTGTTCTCTGTATTAAGTCCAGATACGCTTCTTTAGCTTGGAATCAATAAACGATTTTTGGCATTTAATACACATTTGTTTTGGATCAAAAATATTATGTTCTCATACTATGGTTTAGCTCGTAGCTATCAACATACTTAATTCAGTTTTACTTCGCTTAATTCCGAAACGATATTATGTCAGAGTTAATGCTGCTAGACACTAAGAAGAGCGGTATTAGGTTAGTAGGAAAGTGCGGAAAACCAATTTTTGAAAAAATGGAGAACTTCGCTCGTACCGATATTATTAAACGTGCAAGAGTGTATAAAAGATTCCTCTTCAAGATACAAAAATTATTTCGGAGAAGTAAAAAAAAAAACAACCGATGCCTTGTAGAAAAAATGATGCGACATCTAGTTCCGTCCCGTGCTATCTATCACGTCCGAAAAGGGGTCTGTACTAAAGCAACTTTGTTGGCAGATACGTAAACAAAACTCGATTTCTCGATTATTATTGTCAACTAAACATTGGAATAAAAAACAACCTCGAATCGCCTATGTAAATTTCCAATAGATAGTACAATTCCGAACAAACACCAACAATCACTCGACAGCTGTTTCGTTCTTTTGGTACTCTTCAGTAGTGAGAGAACTCGAGTGGAAGTTCAGCATGCACGGCTGGTTGTGGTTATAGATGGTGTTGTTCGGATTTTTTTTAAAAATCGAATGCTATTGTGTTACATTCTCCTTCTTTTAGGCATAGTCTACTATTTTTTTTTCTCTGATAAAAAGCATTCAATTTTCTCCTTGTGTAGTAGTTTTTTTAGTAGTAGTTGTATCAGATTTTTTGCACTTTTTGTTTTTTAGATTTGTGATGTGTATTCATTGCATATTCTACACGTGGCAGATTGCCAATATAGGAGATATTGTAATTGTTACAGATACATGCTATACACTTTTTTCGTATTCAGTTCGTTTGGCAAATAAAGCTTACTAAACTTTTTAAAAGAATAATGCGACTTTCTGACTTATAGTCCCAGCAAACACAATGCAATGGGATTATTGGCATAAATGAAGTTCAGTATTGGGACTTTGTAGGGTACCATGGTAAGATAAAGCAAAAAAAAAAAAAAAAAAAAAAAAATGACCCACCGGCCAACGTTCGGCCAACAAATAATCTACCTTTAAGCCCAAAGCCGGTTTGAATGTGCTGAACCCTTAGGGTGTAATGCAAACTTATGAATGCTTTGAAACAGACAGCGATGGAGGTTACACTACGTGTTGCAGATTTATCACAACAGACACTACACCAATATTAATAACTTCCTAATAACTATCAACACCTTCATCAATATTCACTCAAACTTAAGGCTTAATGCTTTTCAAAAACTTGTGTTTATTTGTAAACAAACTAAAATAAATATATAGCAGTGCTAGATGACCTGCCGGCAGCTCTTCTTAGTCGGAACTGGTCGTGGGTTGATTGAGAATTGTTCGAAATGAAGGCCTCTATACTGCTCGAAAAATTTATAAGGCGCCACCTAGGATTACGTATAAGAAATATCTAGAGCCACTAGTAACTCGTAGAAACAGAAACAAACCGTACGTGAATAGATATATGTATATTGTTATAGCGACTAGAGTTCAATTAACACCCAGAGAAACATATAGACAAATATCAATTAGAATGAATAGCACATATCGTTATCAAATAATAATAATTCACGAGACCGAGTTAAAGCACGAATACAAATTCGAGGCACAAGCGCCCAAATAGGTTAGCGTATTTGACAGTCGAAACACCGATTGATCGCTGCAAGTGATTCACGTGATAAATATTGTTCAAAAGGTATTTAACTACAATTACGGCAAGTACTGGACCTTGGCCGATTATTTAAATAGGTTCAAAGGGCACAAAATTAATCAGGTACTTGAAAGATCTTTCTAGCTCACAAACGTATTTTTACCTACAACGCCAAAAAAAGGTACGTTGTTAAACTCACGACCACGGTACGTATACATAGGACGCTACAAAATGCATAAAAGAATTAACTTAGTTCGTGTAACTAGGAAGTCTTCGGTATTCGACAGTTACTCAGCAGATGTGACAGTTCCCGTATCCAAATCTAATATCTAATTATCCAACGAAGAAAAAGGTTAAAGCCAAAATGGACTCCGTTAATAACAGTTGCTGGGCTGCTCACCAAGGACTAGATAAACGGCTTATCTTGAGTGATGACCTTGACCCGACGAAGGCTTCAAGGTAGGTTGAAATTCCAACGGTGGTGTGATATCAGATCCACTTCAATATTTTATAATTTTCGGATTATTATCCTTGCCAGCATAACCATAATTAAATATCCATTGACTAATTAAAACGGAGTACGTCTGCAATGACAAGCAGAATAAGCCAAATAGGAAAACCCACAAAAGAAACACCAAAAAAAGAAAAAAAGGTGCACAGCAACCGTAGCCGAAGACTTATTCCCTAACTAGAATGGGATAATTTTACTTCAATCGATATTACAAAAGCACATGTCTAATTGTTCAATTTTTAGACAGCATTTTCCATGTACACCTTTTCGCAGCCGTCAGTAAAAAAAAATGTAACTTTTGCAAATGCAAACAAATCATCGGAACTGGCAATTCCAAACAACTAAAATCCTCAGAATACTGTTCAATGTAAGAATGCATATTCAAACACATTAGTGTAAACGCGGCTGCCTATACTGTAGGGAGAAATTGGTCTATAAATCAATTATTTGCGAAATAATCCCGTCACAAACATACCGTCCCTGTTCATCTCGCTGACGCAAATACACAAAAAATACTTTAGAATAACGAATAATTTGCGACCACTAATGCAAACTTCATTTATTCTACACCTTCATCGTTTTTCCCGTCAACTCTTCATATGATCTTGTACAGTAATATTTAAAAAAATATAATTGAAGTTGGTCTATAATTCTTCATATTGTTCAGTGTTTTATTTTTGTGGATAGGAAACTATAGTGTTTATGGAACCACTAAGTTATTTTTTTTGGATTCCTAATTTTCAACCCCTCGGAAAACAATCGGTATTGTAAATTATGAAAAATAATCCGAAACCAATGGAATGCAAACCTTTTCAACTAACATTCCAAACGGAGACTACACCACAAATAGCAATACTCTAAGGTATACCACCCTCTATTCACGTTCTGTTATGTATATGTATATACAAAAATTCAATGGTGTGTAACTCGGTCAAATATTCACAGATTGAACTGAAATTTTTAGGAAAAGTAGTCATGATGAACTACAAACAGCAAGCCAAATTTTAGCTAAAAAAATTAGATAGTTTTGCCAATATTTAACTTTCACTCGAATTTTGACTATTTTTTCAAAATGCTCCCGTTTGTCGAAGTGGTTGTAGAAAAAAAAAGAAAAAGAAAACGTAGCTTTCACGTGATATAACTCAAATTCGCTATTTACGATATATACAATGTGTCCGCGGATTGAGTTGAAAAGAGCAGAAACATTTTTATTATTAATTTTACGACAAAAAGTCATTCTTTATAAAAAGTTCTGCTTATCGAAAAATTATATTCGCAATATATAAATCTAAAACAGATGAACGTAGCTTAAAATAAATTAAGAAAATGTGAAAAAGCTTTAGGAGAGAAGTGCCATTATATTTATCATGTTAGGATACAAATTTATATGAAAAAAGTTTTTTTTTATAATCTGAAGCGAAGTCTAAATACAAAATTTGATTAATAAATTTAGAGTTTTTGGTTTTTTTAAGTTTAAATCTAAAATGAAATTTCTGTATCGACGACAATTGACAAAGTTTGTTTGGTGTGATTGTAGAACAGGATGGTTGCCATGTCCATTGCACACTTTTGGTACGACAATGGTTAACACATAACTTTGGTGAACGATGGATGGGAAGATTTCGACGATTCATTTTCCTGCGAGATCACCTGATCTGACACTCATGGATTTTTATGGGGTATTTTATAACAAAAGGTTTATGTGAATGACCTACCGCATGACCTCCAAGTCCTTAAAGAAAGAATACATGATGCGGTAAATAAAATAAATGTACCTTCAACAATTTGTAAAGTCTACGGTAATTTCATTCAAAGGATGAAAAAAGGTGTGAGGTTGGGGGATCTTACGTAGAAATTTAATAATTTTTATAAAATAATGTTTGAATAGGAACAATGCGTCTTGAGAAGATATGAATTTTGTTGTTAACTTTCATTTCAAATTTTGCATTTAGACAGGGTTTAGATTTTAAACTTTATAAAATTTTTTCCTGAAATGATAAATAAAGGCACTTCTCTTTTGAAACATCTTCACATTTTCTTAATTTATTAACACTACTTCTGAACTTGGATTCAAATATTGGAAATACACTTTTTCGACAAGCAGAACTTTTCGTAAAGAATTATTTTTTAACGTAAAATCAATAATAAAATTTTCTTCTCTTATTTGACCAAGTTACACGCGATTGAATTTTTCCCGTTTTTTTGTCCCACCGGGAACGCTATTGATAGATTATAGGAAAACTGTACATGGGAAAAATTTGAAAATTTGGTAGTATACTAACATCGACGGGGGCAGATCCGTTAAAATATTTTCAAATTGTACCACTTCCTGTTATACCGGAAGTAGGTATCAAGTTGCTTATTTTAAATGGAACACTCTATATATTATTCCATTTTTTGATTTTGCACAAAATTGTAGACACATTTTGTGTATAATGTTCTATACCTAAGTCTAACTGTTTTGGATTTATCTTAAATTTTATGTCAAAAATGACGTTTTCAGGCCTAAACAAAATTATAAAATTTTCCTATACTAATGCCTTTATTATTTAATTGGAATAGGTTTCCTTATAGCAGGGGACCTATTTTAGTGGGCTATATCGATATTTTGATAATAAATTAATACAGGGCGATAAAAAAAAGGATTAAAATTAAATTCAAAAACACGTCAAAAGTCATTTGTTTTAAATGCAAGCACCATGTTTTTATAATTTTATCTTATTTAACATCAAAAATAAGGTTGACTTTCTACAAGGTTGTCTATTCAAAAAATTCATGTTTTTCGAAATATTGGCAATTTAACATTTTTTTTGTTGCACAAATACCATTGATTGATGATGGCGTTAGAAAACAATTATCTGTCAAGGATATGTCAAACTGTGTGTATCAAACTAAGAAATGCCAACAGTTAACTGTACCGACTGTGAGTGTTAAAGTGCATATCGTTATCAAAGCGATAACTTATGATGCTTGAAACACACGTGTGTCGATAAAGCCATGTAATTACTTGTACAGTATTACACACGCAACGAAAGAACACCTAGCTTTATCGACACACGTGTGTTTAACACTCACAGTCGGTACAGTTAACTAACACATGTTCTTAATATAACTTTATCACATTGTCCATAAATAATAAATAAATTTAAGTAATCTTCGTTTGTATAATTTAAGCGTCCCGGCATGATTATTGAAAATTTTAACAGTTTGACATATCCTTGACAGATGATTGTTTTCTAACGCCATCATGGCCAACTAGGAATAACCATTCATATTAAAAGAAATACAATAGCATTTGACGAACAACAAAAAAGTTAAATTGCCAATATTTCGTAAACCATGACTTTTTTGAATAGACAACCTTGTACAACGTCAACCTTATTTTTGATGCTAAATAAAATAAAGTTATAAAAACATGGTGCTTGCATTTAAAAAAAAAATGAATTTTTTGAATTTAATTTTAATCATTTTTTTTTTGATCGCCCTGTATTAATTTATTATCAAAATATCGACATAGCCCACTAAAATAGGTCCCCTGCTACAAGGAAACCTATTCCAATTAAATAATAAAAGCATTAGTATAGGAAAATTTTATAATTTTGTTTAGGCCTGAAAACGTCATTTTTGACATAAAATTTAAAATAAGTCCAAAACAGTTAGACTTAGGTATAAGACATTATACACAAAATGTGTCTAAAATTTTGTGCAAAATTCAAAAATAGGATAATATATAGGGTGTTCCATTTAAAATAAGAAAGTTGATACCTACTTCCGGTATAACCGGAAGTGTTACCATCTTGAAAATATTTTAGCGGAACTGCCCCCGTCGATGTTAGTATACTATCAAATTTTAAAATTTTTCCCATGGTCAGTTTTTGTATAATCTATCGATGGCGTTCCCGGTGGGCACCCTGTATACATATACATAACAGTGTGTACCTTGAATCAAAATGTTCCTCGAACATCGACAATAAAACGGTACAAATCTGGTTCCTTAACTTCAAGGTAAAGGTCAAAATAATTTTAAAAACCCGAAGTACTCCAAAAAAGGGGTTAGTTAAATAAGCAAAAAAAAGGATGTTGCCCTAAACGTTGGATGGGGTAAACTCAAGAATGTTGTAATTGGCACCAAAACAAACATTTTGTGCCGGATCCCTAAGCTCTAACCGATATTTTCGCTAAAAACTTTACTTTAGGTACTCCACTAACACATAAACTAAACACGAAGCCTTAACAACGAGTGCCGAATCCACGTGCTTTACTTGCAACGTTCTCAATGCGATGATATTGAAGGTGACGCGTGTAAGTTCCGAATTTTACTACATTCGGAGCCACGGCATAAGCTGTTTTCAACGAACTTCGTTCGTTTATGTCTACCTAGATTCCCAAAGTGGTCCAGGTGGACCCCCAGGGGTCCATGGGAGCCCGATAGGGGTCTACGCTTGCGTGGAAAAAAATGGGGGTCCACAACTCGTTAACGGGGGTCTATAAAAATGTATTAGGTGACCCGACTTGACTTCTCCTATGAATAAGGGAGACAATAATATATATAGGCAGACAATATTATAAGAAGCTTGACTTCTCCTATGAATATAGGAAGACAATATTATAAGAAGCTCAGCAATTGTTTTTGTAAGAACTTGCATATTCCATATTCAGAAAGAGCGTGTCAAGACTCGCCGATGCCGCGCCGCCCGCCCGCCTAGTTAAAGTCGTGTCTGAACTTGCATGAACTTGTTGGATTTTTTCTTTAATATAAATACGAATGCGAATGATAAACATTACTCAGTTGTTTCCGGAATTTCAAAAAGAAAGTGTACCTATATAAGTGTTCACCAGTGACGGAAGTAGTTTTCAGACTTTTGAAAATTAAAGTGAATTGATATTATTGTTTGCCAGTGTTGGAAAAGTAAGTACCTACGTATCTATTTGTTAGCAACTTGTATCTTAAAAAGCCACTTCTATTATGTTTGTTAAATCATTTTAAGATTACTTAACAAACATTTTTTTCATATTTACAGGTAAGTAATTGATACGAAACATGGCTGAATCTAAGAAGAAGTGTCGACAGTACAGTGTTGAATATTTGAAATTTGGTTTTCTTCCATCAAATACAGACAAGCGATTGCCCATGTGTCTTTTATGCAACAAAGTCTTGAGCAATGACTCTATGAAACCATCGAAGCTGGAAGATCATCTAAGAAGGTGTCATCCTGACAAAATAGGTAAGGATTTGAAATATTTCCAAACATTGAAGGAAAAGTATGAAAAGAGACCCACCGTGCATAGTATGTTCGCTTCAACGTCTGAAAGCAACGACGATGGCTTGCGGGCATCTTACAATATCTCATTACTTATAGCAAAATCTGGGAAACCGCATACCATTGGAGAGGAGTTAATTTTGCCTGCTGTTGAAGAGGTCTTAAAAACTGTCCTGCACAAATCTTCATTTGACATAATTAAAAGAATTCCTTTGAGTAACAACACTGTACAAAGACGTATTGATGAAATGAGCTCTGATGTTGAAAGTTTCTTGTGTAATTATCTGCAAACAACTCATTTTTCTATTCAACTGGACGAGTCAACTTTACCTGGCAATGAAGCATTATTATTGGCATATGTTCGATTTATCAAAGGCGAACAAATGTTTGAAGAGTTACTATTCGCGAAAACTTTGAAGACTGACACTAAAGGTGAATCAATTTTTAATGTTCTGAATGATTTTTTTACGGAAAAATCAATTGCATTCACAAACATTATTTCGGTGGCAACAGATGGAGCTCCTGCCATGGTCGGGCGATATCGTGGGTTTATAAGTCATCTTAAAAGGATTATACCAGAGGTAATTGCAATTCACTGTGTCATCCACCGACAACATCTAGTAGCGAAAAAATTGAGTGATAGATTGCACCAAGCGCTTCAATTTGTGATTAATGCAGTTAACAAAATAAGAAGCAATGCATTAAATACGCGCTTATTTGCACAGTTGTGCGAAGAAAATGATGAGGACTTCCAACGATTGCTGCTACATACCGAAGTACGCTGGTTGTCGAAAGGTGCATGTCTATCAAGATTCTATTTGCTTTTCGACTCTGTTTTAGAGTTTCTGAACACTAAAGATCCTGTTTTAAAAGAAAACCTCATGAATTTCAAAGCAGACATTGCGTATTTGACAGATTTGTTCAAAAATTCAATGACCTCAACCTACAGTTACAAGGGGACAGCCTCAATTTGATAAAAACAAAGAGTGAAATTTCAGCTTTTCTTGGTAAACTGAAACTTATGAAGCAAAATATTGGTCGACGTGAATTTTCCCAGTTTCCAAATTTATCGCAGGTAGAATGCCTCGACGAAGATATTCAGACGTATGTTCAACATTTGATTGCCCTGTATGATGATTTTAAAATCAGATTTGAAGACATTCTGTCGATGGATATACCACCATGGATAATAAATCCATATGATGAAACTGAAGTGGAAAATGTGGTACTGCAAGAAGAGCTACTCGAGCTTAGCACTAATGAGGAGCTCAAAGTAGCATTCAAAAGAGGGTATCAATCATTTTGGCTGCAGGCACAAATACCTGAAAAATATCCAGGACTGTGGGGAATTGTGCAAAAATTTCTCATAGCGTTTCCTTCGTCATATCTTGTCGAACGCAGTTTTAGTGCCGTAACAAACTTGTTGACAAAAAAACGGAGCAGATTAAATATTACAGAGCGAGGAGATTTACGGTTATACTTAACTAAACTCAAGCCAAATATTGATAATTTGCTGTCAATTCACCAAGTACATCCCTCCCATTAAAATTATAACTTTTATCTCAGATTACAATGGTAATCTGAGATAAAAGTTAACATCAAAACTAATAATGATTATTATTTTAAAAACAGTCGCAATATAATCAAAGTTTTGATTATATTGCGACTGTTTTTAAAATAATAATCATTATTAGTTTTGATGTTAAAATTTTGATTCTACTAAGACTGTTATAACAACATAATTAAAAGTGTAGTAATTTTTGTGTTTGAATAAATAGCTACAAAACAAGAAAATATTTATTTTACTTTTACCACTCCGAAGTGGGAGATTATTGGTTTCTTGTACTGTGAGTCAATCTTAGAATACAAAAAGTAAAGTAGGAATCCAACTGTTGGATGAAGACGCTTTTAGACTGGCTTTGAAACTTAGCTTGAATGACAATACTCACAGCATAATCAAAGCAATATAAATTCTCACCTTGTTTTCGAAAACTTTCAACTCATAGTTGATTGAAAAATAGCCACAACACAGATTTACATAGACATATACTTTTTTCGGGTTTTGGAAGTAAGTTAGTAAATGTAATAGCTGCAGGGGTCCACCAGATCCAGCAAAATGTTTAAAGTGGTCTATGAGAAAAAAAGTATTGAAATTTGTTTTCTTCCATCAATACAATACTTGATTGCCCATGTGTCTTTTATGCAACAAAGTCTTGAGCAATGACTCTTTGGAAACCATAAAGCGGAAGTAGGAATCAAACTGTTGGATGAAGACATTTAGATTGGTCTGAAACTTAACTTGAAAAATACCAGCGCATAAAACTCAAAGCAATCATAATAATTCTCAACTTGTTTCCGAAAAACTTTCAACTCATAGTTGATTGAAAAATAGCCAAAACACAGATTTAACATATACTTTTTCGGGTTTTGAATAAGTTAGTAAATGTAATAGCTGCAAGGGATCCCCAAAAGTCCACAAAATAAAGTGGTCTATGAGAAAAACAGTATGGGAACCAAATCGATTTGTCGTCCGTGCGTCCGTGTGTGCGTCCGTGTGTGTGTGTGTCCGTCCGAGGCCTTTCTAATGGTCGGACATCATTGTGTGATACATCAATCGATTCAGCTTGGTGTCCAAAGCTTAAGTTTTGGTGTGTATTAAAATCGGGCAACGGGGACGCCGAGCCCCCGCGATATTCCGTCGAAAAAATTAAAATTTCAAATACGTCCAAAATCAATGTGTGGCATATATTTAGACTCCTCTGGCATAGCTGAGTTGAAATATCCTATCCCCCATAAAATCGGGCCAGATACCCGATTTATGGTTCAGCTGACTATCCTGGTTTCAAATATATATATATTATATATCGAAACAATATAGCAATGACGGTCTATTGGCGCTAATTATAACTTTGCCATTCTTTCCATATTTGGATAATACGAAGTTCGTTGCGACAATGCGTTGCATTTTCAACTTGTTTAATTTTTCACCTAAATGATTGTGTTTAATTTGAATAAGGCTATAATTAATATAGTAAACTACAAAACATATCTTTGCTTAGCTTTGGTGGGAGATAACATAAATCCGAGGTTTTTTATTTATTCTTAAGTTTTTCTTAAAAACTTAAGGAAGGCCTCTTAATAAAAACCGATACAAAGTTAAGACACTTAGCAATTATACCAACAGAAATGCAGGTGGCGCTGATAGCATTTATGCACAGTCCCAATACGACTGGATTACATTTTAATATCGATTCTGTTTTTCAGCGAAAATTGCATGCCTAACGGTTCAAACTATATAACCATTCTCAAAATTCTTTAACAATATGAAATCAATTCATAATCAATTATCGATTGAAAAAAAATCTACTTAGTCAACAATTACGGTACAATCGGCATCTATCATTAATCTTAAGAACGATTGCCACTCTGAATCTAATTTTATTTGTTACCTATATTTTCAAGATTGAAATAGAGTTTAATTAAATCTATGGTCTTTTGTAAAAATAACATGACTTTGTAATAAATTTATTAAAAGTATAATATATGTGTAGTTAAGGTGCGTGTTACATATTAAATTATTTTTGTACCCGTCAAATTTAAAGAAAAAAGTGTATAGACGCTTCATAAACCTCCATTTTAATGACAGCCTGGAAATTTCAATCACCTCGTTTTAACGACCAAAAATTTTGGAGTGCTTCAAATATCATCTGTCAATTTCAGATGTTGCATACTCTGTATATCAATGCAGAACCAATACATTTCTATAACAAAAAATCAGACAAAAAATGATAATGCTCAAATTAATTTACAAAATGCAAAAAATGGATTTTTGATGTAATAATGACATTGTATTATAGCTTCTGGGTATAATTTACCATTGTATTTTAATGCAAAGAACCGTGTTAATTTATTTAATACATCGTAACTAACAGGTGTTGCCTTTAAATGAAAAGGACACAATAAATTTGTAATAATTTTTCATACATGTAAATGTAAACGTAAAGCTTTATTTGTGGGTATTTCGCAATTATTCTGTGTTACATTTTGATTAAAGCACAAATATTCATTATAAAATATTAACACTGCAGAGAATCCTAATTAGTAATCCACCAGCAATGTTACATCAGTTAAAACTGTATTTGTAGTTTCCAGACGATAGGGTTTCTAACAGCTATATTAATTGACAGCTCGTCACACATAATCTTCGCCTTCGCAAGTGATTATATGTTTAACATGGGGCGTGCTGGTTTAAATTAAATTTCCATTTAAATTTACTGCAGCATCAAACACTGACGCAGTAATAGTTTGACTATTGTGATTAGACGACCCACAATTTAATTTAATTGTTCTCGTCAACAAAATTGAAATTCCTTTGGCGAAATCATATTCACAGTTCGTTTCATTTAACAACTACATTTTCAATTATACGAATGGTAACCCAGATTTATCTAGACTAAATTTAAATAATAAACCACGAATCTTTGATTTCAAGAATTCTTTCGTTAATGTTAATTTACACTAGCTAGACTATCTAGCAATTGTAAATAATATACAAGGTGATTTACGACATACGACATAAAATATTTGGGGCGAAAGTATTGAATATTTTTAAAAAGATTTAAAGGTACCCATTCACGCACAGTCGGCCGGCAGTTCCAGGACTGTACGATCTGAACTGTCGATCGAATCTGTTGTGTGCCATACACGGTTCAGTTTATAAAACGATGCGATTGCCAGTTCTAAAAACTGACAGATTTTGGACTGCCGGTTATCTCACATTTTACCATACATGCTCAGATCGAGCTAGTGTTCGAACGTTTGTCTGGTGAAAAGTCAAAATATGTTAAAGGCTAAAAAACAAAAAATTGCTGCTCTTCTAATAATTCTTTTATTACAAGAGCCTTCAACAAGAGCTAGAAAACGTTTTTGGGTGAAAGATTGGTTGTTAGAACGAGATACATTGTCTCATATGACACTTGTGCGGAAATTAAGAAAAGGCGCCAAGGAAGACCTGAAAAATTATATTAGAATGGACGATAAGTGTTTTTATAAACTATTAAATTTAGTTAAGCCATTTATATCCAAGAAAAATACCGTTATGAGGAAAGCTATTTCAGCTGAAGAACGATTGATTGTTACACTGAGGTATTTGGCAACTGGGCGGAGTTTTGAAGATTTAAAGTTTTCTGCCGTTATTTCTCCTCAGGCCCTAGGAAAAATAATACCAGAAACTTGCAAATACATTTATAAGGCATTAAAAAACGAATACTTAAAAGTAAGTAAAATTTTTATATAAACGCAATGACAATATTTAGGTTTTAATTATTATATAAAAGTGATATGTCAGTTAATGATGGAAGTTGATATTCGGTGTTATCCTGCCTGTTTGAGTTTTCAGTCCTAGGTATCACGACCGTGGAAGAATAACCTAGTGACGAAACAAAACTATTGTTACAATATCTCGGTGATGTATATTGGCTCAAACCTGCAATTGACGTATTTGCTACATTAGGTGGTGGGACATAGCTTCTATTTAATGAAATGTCAGTGCTTTCATTTAACATGTTCCTTAGTCCATAAAAAACCACATTATTTATTAAATGTTCGGCATACTCTCTTTGATGTACGTCCATTCGACGTAATTTATGAGCAACATTGCTTCCAACCACATCGAATTCATCCTCATCAGCCGACTGTAAAGTTTTGCAAACCTTTTCAATCAAGGTGTCTCTTGATTTTGTTTTCTGTTGCTTGCTACTCCTCGAGGAACATCTACTGGGAGTGGGTGTTGGGGGTGCTTCACTAGTTATTGCTTGAGAACTTGTAGATATCGGAGAATGGAGTAAAATATCGTCATCTGTATCCCGATTTGCAGCACTGTTTATTTCTTCGTCATTATCGAGCTGGAACAGTAATAAAAGTTCATGTACACGTTCTTTTTTTAAGTTGGGGTATCATTCTTGTTTTGTTTTAGTTTCCCGATGGACCAATACAATGGCAAAAAATTGCAAAAGATTATGAAGCTAGATGGAATTTCCCGAACTGTGGGGGTGCGATTGATGGAAAGCATATAAGAATAATGAAGCCTGCTAATAGTGGATCGTACTACTTTAATTACAAGGAATATTTTAGTATAGTTCTAATGGCAATGGTAGATGCAAATTATGAATTTGTGTGGGTGGATGTTGGTTGCAATGGAAGAATTTCAGACGGAGGTGTAATCGAAAATACGAAGTTCTATGACAATCTACTTGAAAACAAACTTCTCTTACCTACAAATGACGATACAGTTAAAAACATGAATTTTACTTTTGTAGCGGATGATGCTTTTCCTTTGCACAAAAACATGTTGAAGCCATTTCCAGAAAAAATTTAAACAAAGAACAACGAATATTTAATTATCGCCTTAGTAGAGCTCGCCGGACTGTCGAAAATGCATTTGGTGTTTTGGCTAACCGATTTAGAGTGTTTCATACAGTCATTAACATGAATCCAGAAAAAGTCGACCAAATTGTATTAGCATCCGTTGTTTTACATAACTTTTGAGAAGGAATACCAACAATTTGTACATCTGCAGAAACTTGGTTGATACTGAAATTCTAGACACTGGTGACATCGTGAATGGGGATTGGAGAAATGGAATTCAACTGGACGGTTTGCAAAAAAATAATAATTGTAATTCATCTAACGAAGCTAAATTAATTCGAGATATGTATATGAATTATTTTCTTTCTGACGGAAAGGTTCCCTGGCAAGAAAAATTTGTATAATAAAATTGTACGTCAATTCAACTAACTCCATAGCTTCACTTTTTTCTTTAATTTGTTTATTATTGGGAACATTAACAAAAATGTATTGCTACGGTTAATTGAAGAAAGATAAGTGTTGCCGGCAGCCGAAGAGTAGGGCGTGGGTGAGAAAAGGATCCACCGCTTCTTCAGAACTGTCTTGAATTAAACCGAGGGCGCCATAGTCCTAATGCGTGGATACAAACCTGCTTCCGAACTAAAGAAACAGACGCAACAATCAACCGTAACAAATTAAAGGAGCAATAAATACAATAAAGAGAGAGAGAGACACATGTAACCTACAAAACGTTATATTTAATAACACACCATAAAAAAAAGGAACAGGGCACAATTTAAATATATATCCCTTTACAATTTAAGTTAATTCTACGAAGCGTATTCGTTCGTACTCCTATATATATTCGTACACAAAAGAAGGAAACAATATATAATTAATAGCAAGTTATTAATTTATGTGGTACGCCACTGGCGTTATATAATCTAACAAGATGGCGACGTGACCCCCCACCCGTACAATACGAAGGTGTATTTAGTGTTCGCAGTTGCAATATTTAGCAAAAAAAGTATCGGAGATTTAGGTGTTTCCCCAAAAAGAGCGCTCTTCCGTGGTATCACACTTCTATTCTAAAGATCCCCAAGCAATGGTGGGTAAATGAAGCAAGTTCGCGCCTTTACGGTACACATTCGTGTATAGATTGGGCCAATATATGCGCCACAACAAGTCAATTAATTATATTGTAGTGAATTAACAGAAAACAATTATAAATACGTGAACAAATACGTTTCGAGTTCCAAATATTTAACTGCACTTAAGGTGCCAAGACAAGTTGTACTTATTTAGGTGTTACGCTTGAGACGTTTTCGGTAGCAGTGTGACGTCCCGGAGATGGTTTGTTTTCAGCGTAGAAGTATAACTAGAAAGATCTGACCTTATGTTGTAGATAGAGGTTTACGATGTTGACACACAGGAGGAGATACAGATATGTGGTGTCGGTGCCGGCTGCGGCGACCTAATTTCGGTAGGATGTCCCGTACTTCAGCAATTTTAACAGCGAACCCCAAGTATGCGACACACGCAGCGACAAGACAATCACAGGTAGAAGAGATCCACGATGAATTTAATCAGCCAGGTAATTGGTTTTGTTTAGGTCAAAAGAACCTTTAAAGCCGAGTAATTTTAATCCCGGAGTACTCGCCTTATCTGAAAATTATGCACGGTGTAACGTTGAGGAAGCCATGAAGAATATTTGTCGTACCTGAATGCAATCGAGCGACCATTAGAAACAATTAGTACACGCATCCGTCCTAAGATAAACTTCGGAAAATCGAGTAATCAATCCTTTCCCCAGCTAAAAATATACTGCTATACATTGAAAGTTTGCAGGGTCCTATACATACCACTAGAAAATTTGACGGAATTACGATTAAGCACTCAGATGAAGGCAAATTTTAATTTCATCATGCAACACGACGTGATGGTGGTTGTCACCAGGCGGAAGTGAAGAAACCGAAAATGTATTGGCCAATTAGGACAACGCGGAAGTTGAATTCTGGGAATTAAAATCCCCAAAAATTTCCGTTAAGGAGCGAATACGGATAAATGTCGCGTTTACACCTCGACCCCTTGCATTGGGTGTTGCCCTAACTCACAGTGACCGTTACAAATTCCCCCACACACAAACTTCAAGCCCGCGCAGAAGGATAAACATAATCCGCTGCACCATACATAATCCAGAAAATTAACATCCGTAGGTGTTCAGAAAAAAAAAAGAATCTCAACATGAGCGACATATAACCAAAGATACCCACCCCACACATATAAAAACCTAATGAAACCCAACCCCTAAGAGATAGACGGTTTGTTGAACTAAGAGTAGCTGATCTGATGAAATCTGTTCAAAACTCGCATGAAGCGTTTGGTGTATCCAGCAACAAAGTCAAGCAACGACCAAGAAAAAGAAAGGATAACACCAAGAGATTGAACGCCCACAAAACTCGCAATTAGCGATTTCCGAGAAGCAAGGTACAAGAAAACGTGGGTCATCCAACAGTATCTCAACCAACCTTACTAACCCCAGTCAACAGAAAATATTATTATAGTAAAGTTTGAAGTTTGGACAAGCGTCCAGGACAGAGCCCTAAAAACCAATGAAACCCCAACCCAAATTAAAACAATACCACCCTGAATTACCCCAAAATAAGGTACCCTAGGAAAGGTTTAAGGTAAGATAGGAATAAGGATAAGGCTGAAACCCAAATACCAAGAGGTTAGGATAAACCCTAGGAAATTATTAAGATCGGGCATTTCCCTAGCGGCGTGCATGTCGAATGGGTGGCACCAGGCATCACTCCCACCAAGACCCTCGCGAAGGATGGAAACTCGCGTCATTGGGCCCCAGTGAAAATCCACCCCCTCGCCATTCACGACCCTTAGTACTGAGCCTTCCCAAAATAAAGTCCTCCCACCCAGGAAAGGATTTAGTCTTGGGCCGATACTCCCGACACCACAAGACTAATGGATATGCAGTTAAAGAGTGCGACTCTGAAAACCGAGGATAAACCCCCAACCCTATAGCATAATGGAAGAATGAAAGGAAGGATCCCAAAATTTTGTCCAAAAATTTCCAAAAGTAAAGACTGGAACAAGTCAACAGTTTGAGGTTCTGCAGTGGCTACGGCCAGTGATCCATTGACGGAGGTTAAGGGCGAACGGTTTACCCTGCCCCAGATCTTGCTCACCCCGTACGGCCCCCTAAGGGTTGGTATGCCTGGTAATGAAACAAGGGTACCAGAAACAGGAGCTCCGACTCCCCCTCACGCCAACACCCACTGAAACCCCCAGCCAAAGCGGTACCTCTTACGCAAGAAAGAAAGAAGGAACAGATGATAGCAAAGACAAGGAAAAGGAAATACTCTATCCCTCCTCGAGAGGACAGAGACAACAAAAACGACGTTCACACAAGACAAGACACATTCAGGTGTCTGAATTCGGCTTGAAAGGATTGCCAAACTGGCGAAGACGTACACCAACGAGCCATATAGGAGAGGGCGTTCAATCCGTCACGGGATCGGGAAATCACGGTACTCCCACAACTACGTGAACTCATGAAACTAAGTCTCGAAGCTCGAAATCCAATTCAAGGTCAAATTTTGGTATTATTTACCTGAGAAGGTCCAATCCTACGTGCCCAACCAACCTACCCATACCACATGGAATTCTAACGAATGTGAACCATTATGGTTCCAGAAAAAAAATTAAATATAACTATGAGCTAACTCAATTAGAACTGAGTCGGTATATCATTAAGCTCGCCGAAGCGGTTTGGTATCTCCCAGAAAAGAAAAAGAAAACCCAACAATCTTGATGCATTGTCAACAAGAGCAGGAGCACGCTCAACTTGTACTCAAGTCAACAGGCATCCCAAAAAAAATAAAGCTTCTCAAACCAAAACAAAAGAACCTGTATCTACGTATATACAGTTCTCGCAGAAAGAAAATAAAGATATACGGGAGAGCACCAAATAAATCAGAGATTTCGATGTAAATCGATCATAATGTCGTGTAGCTAATAGAGCCAGAAACCATCGATAATCTCATTAATAACCAACCTACAGTAAGGCAGAAATAAAAGAAATTTATTCAGCAACAATATAAGAGAAAATACGAACTTCTCCTTACTAGAAAGAAGATAGTCCGAGCAAATTCGTTAGAAACCCGTGGAGAAAAAAAAAAAATAATACAGATATGATAAAATCAGCAAAAGTAAATAGTCAAGTAAAATAAGTCGTGTCCAAGTAGAAATCCAGTCATGAACCGTGTCTTCTAGCTGGCAGTACAAGCAAGTTTACGACGCTTTTTCCGTCTAGGATAAAGTAAAGAGTGATCTAAACAATTAGGCTCCAGCACAGCAAGTTCAGCATTAGCCTCTTCCGAATTCGAGAGAGGTTCTGGCTTAAGGTCTTTCACGTGCCACGTACCTAGTGACTTTCTAAAGAATCAGCTAGTTCATACGTCCAGGGAGACACGACAGTTTTCACCGTGAACGGGCCTAAGAATTTAGGTGCGAGTTTCGCATTGAAATGCTTCGAAGCGTCGGATAGTTGGAAGTTACGACGCCACACCAGATCACCCACGTTATACTTGACATGTCGGCGGCGTAAGTTATACCTATTTCGGGTAGTTTCATAGGCTTTCCGAAGGCGTTGAAGTATATATTCCTGGATAGCCGCGTAACGTCGAGTAGACACACTATGATCAGGTTCTGAGTCAGTTGGTTCAAGACGTGATTTATTGAAGAGATTGCCAGAGATGACATGTTCACGACCAAATAGAGCAAAGTACGGGGTACATCCAGTCACTTCGTGTTTCGCCGAACGAACTGCACATCCAATGTGAGGGCTTCACATCCCATTTCCGCTGGTTGTCCTTAACATAAGACGCTATCATGGTCTTAAGAACGCGATTTATCCGTTCAGCCGGATTTGCTTGCGGATGGTATTTGGCAGTATATAGGATGGTGCAATGATAGTTCTCACACATTTGAGTGAATTCACGACTGCGGAACTGTACTCCGTTGTCAGAAATAAGGTACTGCGGCACTCCAAATAGTAAAAACACCTGTTCTTCCAGGATTTTAGTAACCGCAGCAGCAGTAGCAACACGCATAGCAAAGAAAAGGGCAAATTTAGAGAAACAATCGGCAACCACAAACACGTAACAATTGCCTTTAGAAGAACGAGGAAGCGGCCCAACAATATCGCAACATAAAGTTTGCCACGGTCCCGTAGGACGAGCACGAGGACAAACATTCCAGGAGGAGCTGCTTGAGATACCTTGTTGGAAGAGCAAGTAGAACAACGGCGGATATAGCGAGCCACGTCTGCACGTAATCGAGGCCAGTAATAATGTTGCAGAATTCTTGCGGTTGTCTTAGTTACTCCACCATGGCCAACAACTGGAGGATCATGGTTCTCCTGAATGATGCGTCTCCTTTGTTCAGCCGGAACGACTAACTTCCATTCATCATTCGGATCCACCATAGAAGTGGTAAAAGAACTAGTCACTCTGCGATATAAGATGTTATTATCGACAGACCAATGAGGCAACTTGTGAGGTGTTGTGAGTACACGATTCAGTAAGTTATTATACCATTTATTCGTAGTAGGTAAGTCAAGACCAAGAGAAGAAGGAACAGCTAAGGAATCAAGATGAGGAGAGGTGGTTTCAGCTTCATCACCAACAGCAGGAACAGCACGAGATAACGCATCTGGCACAACGTGGTCTTTGCCTTTCCTATGTCTGATGGTGAAGTCATACTCTTGGAGTTGTAAGGACCAACGAGCAAGACGACCAGACGGACTCTGCAAACGGTTAAGCCATACCAGCGAGTGATGGTCAGTAATGATGGTGAAGTGAGAGCCCTCAATATACGGTCTGAACTTAAGAATGGCGAATAAGACTGCAATACATTCTTTTTCCGTAGTACTATAGCGCCTCTCCGCTTTAGTTAAGGAGCGACTGATGTAACTGATAACCTTTTCCCCCTCAGGCGATTCCTGACTAAGGACCGCGCCCACGCCAAAGTCCGAAGCGTCAGTTTGAACAACAAATGGCAGAGAAAAATTAGGACAAGTCAGGATAGGAGCAGAAACTAAGTGTTCTTTAAGAGAAACGAAAGCAGATTGACATTCCGGTGTCCACACAAACAAAGCATTTTTCCGAGTAAGAGCAGATAAAGGAGAAGTAAGAGAAGCGAAGTTCGGTATGAAACGGCGATACCAGCTAGCCATGCCAATCACGCGTCGCACTTCGGTGACCGTGGTCGGTATAGGAATGTTAAGTATGGCAGTCACCTTTTCTGGATCCACCAGCAACCCATTTTTATTCACAACGTAGCCCAAGTATTTCAACTCCGAACGACAGAAATGGCATTTTTCCTGATTTAATGTCAAACCGGCAGCAAATAATCGTTTCAGAACTTTCCAGTACTCGAAGATGTTCGTCGAAAGTTGGTGTCGCGATAACAATATCGTCCAGGTAGGCGAAGCAAAACGGTTCCAGCTCTGCACCGATAATTTGGTCGATCAGCCGCTGAAAGGTTGCAGGAGAATTATGCAGACCGAACGGCATTCTAGTAAATTGGAACAATCCACGATGAGGAACAGTAAAGGCAGTAAGCGGTTTGGATTCAGGAGTTAAAGGAATTTGCCAATAAGCAGAACGAATGTCCAAACTCGAGAGAAATCTAGCATCCCGTAAGCGATCCAAGATAGAAGTGATATACGGCAGAGGATAAGCGTTGCGTTCCGTGACCTGATTTAGCTTCCGATAGTCAATGCAAAACCGATAGGAGTTGTCTTTCTTCTAACCAAGACCACAGGACTGGACCATGGACTGGTGGATGGCTCTACTACACCTAACTGTAGCATCTTGTCCAGTTCTTCATTGACAATCCGAGATAGTACTGGTGATAGAGGATAGTACCGTTGTTTAATTGGCTCAGCCTTGGTATGGATACTGTGTTGAACGAGCTGGGTACACCCTAGACCAGATGGCTGTAAAGAAAAGCTGGCAGAGATAGCAGCCTCTAGCGAAGACTGTTGCGACCTTGATAAGTCGTCTTTGATGTTCAGCGCACTCGAATGAACCGCATGTCCAACCGCATCAGTACCAAAGGACCAATGACCCTTGCTGAAATCTGGTACGAAGGCCATCGCCTTCCAAAGTCGATCCCCAATATCAACCCTTGAGAAATCTCAGGAACCACTAAGGTTTCTATTACCTTGGTTTTCCCTCCTAGAGTATACGGAAGAGAAACAACACCCAAAATGGCACATTGTCCACCATTAGCCACGTTACAAAAAGTCGAAGTAGATTTTTTAAGGACACCTTAAGGGACTGAAGCAAATGCCAACCGATACTTCCTAGTATCGTCCTAGAAGATCCTGTATCCAGTAAGGCTTTAAAAGGTATGCCCAGCACTGATACGTTAAGAAAAGGTCGTTCATCACCACGAACGCTAGCAAAAATAAAGTTAAGTAACAATTGTTGAGAGTGGTCTAGATCAGTAAAAGAAGAATCCGAGGTTGAGAGAGAAGTAGAACCTACGACTCGGTCCGAGGGTTCTGACGTGCGTTTCCCTGCGGCGAACATTGGGAGCACTTAGGCTTGGTAACACCTGCCTTTCCACAGCCAAAACAATGAAGGTTCTGTGGGTTTGGACAACGAGGAGAAACATGTCCCGTATTCCCGCAATTCCAGCAACGTACAGGTCCCCTGTAAGAGTTGAGAGGCCTAGAAGGAATAGTCGAAGAGACCGAAGAACAAGAAGAAGTATTCAAAGAAGAAGTTTCTGGAGCGACGTAAGCTAGGTTAGGTTCCAGCAAAGAAGTCACGCGTCTAGTAGGTGGTGGTTTGAAAGATTGGGTTAAGAATTGACTATGCTCAATCTTTTTCCCAAGCGACAATAGATGCGAGATGGTTGAGACATCATGAAGAGCCAAGGCCGTTTGGAAATATGGCGTTAGATTGCGCCTGATTATTCGGATCTGTTGTGGTTCCGATAATGGTTCACTCAACCGTGAGAAAAGGCTTTGCATAGTAGCCAAGTATATCCCAAACCCCTCATGAGCACCCATGGTTCGTGCCTTAATTTCGTCCAGCAATCGATCGTTGTAATCCACCGGAAGAAACTCCGATTGTAGTAAACGCACCACATCCTTCCACGAAGACAGCGATTGTCGATGAGCCCTGAAGAGAAGAAGAGCTTTTCCAGTTAAGAGTTCTGGAGCACCATGAAACAATTGCGTCAGAGAAATTCCCCTAGCCGTGCTTAATTCCTCCAAGCGAGTAAGAAATTCAGAAAGAGATGTTTTACCATCCCCAGAAAAAGTTAAGTTTAGTTTCGCTGTAGCAACAGATTTAGAAAAGTAGGAACCACTACAAGAGGCAACAGGTGTTGGTTCTGGTTCGACATCAGACTCCGATGATAGTTGGTCAGGTTCACCTTCGTCCTCAGTAACCGTTAATTTAGGACTAGAAGTAACAGCTTGACTGAACCCAAAAGTAGTATGCCGATGCTTCTTGATTATAGAATCAATAGTGTTATGAAGATCGGTAAGAGAAAGTAGAAGAGAATTCCTATTGGCAGCTTGTTCTGTCGAGGTGGCAACCATCAGCTTGCACCTGCGAATAGTATGAGTCCAAAGAGTAGAAAAACGAAGAAATTCCGAAGTTGTGCTGTCACCAGTGAAATTATCAACGAACGTACGAAGCTCCCCTAAAGAGACATTTACCGCAGTTACATCGGTTTCATACTCGATGCTGTATTTAATTTCGGATAAAGATTTTTCCGCTTCCAGCTGAAGAGCACTACGGACCAGTTTCCGAAGACCCTCCACCGAAACGTCAGCACTAAGTCCCCTAGAAGCTAACTCGTATCGCAGTTCGTGTTGTTTAAGGCGATTGACCTCGAATTTCCACACTTTCGGCATTTTAAATAAAATCTCCTAGCTTCCAATACAAAAAAAGAATAAACTCGAACCCACAACAACAAGTAAGCAAGAGAAAACAGTATTAAAATACTAACCCTAGAATAATAAAACAATTTTAAGTAAATGTCCTATTACTGATCAAACTGATAGTAATAAGGAAAGCAAGCAATAGCACTAAGTACTAGAGAGAGAGAGAAAATAAAAATTTCCAAAGAGAATCGAACGACAAGTAAAGAAAAATACTCGAGCAACCTTGACTGATAATCCGATTTCACAAAAGAAAGAAACGAGAAGAAAATCGAGCCCCGAAGTTGGGATGCCAATTTCTTGCTACGGTTAATTGAAGAAAGATAAGTGTTGCCGGCAGCCGAAGAGTAGGGCGTGGGTGAGAAAAAGGATCCACCGCTTCTTCAGAACTGTCTTGAATTAAACCGAGGGCGCCATAGTCCTAATGCGTGGATACAAACCTGCTTCCGAACTAAAGAAACAGACGCAACAATCAACCGTAACAAATTAAAGGAGCAATAAATACAATAAAGAGAGAGACACATGTAACCTACAAAACGTTATATTTAATAACACACCATAAAAAAAAGGAACAGGGCACAATTTAAATATATATCCCTTTACAATTTAAGTTAATTCTACGAAGCGTATTCGTTCGTACTCCTATATATATTCGTACACAAAAGAAGGAAACAATATATAATTAATAGCAAGTTATTAATTTATGTGGTACGCCACTGGCGTTATATAATCTAACAAGATGGCGACGTGACCCCACCCGTACAATACGAAGGTGTATTTAGTGTTCGCAGTTGCAATATTTAGCAAAAAAAGTATCGGAGATTTAGGTGTTTCCCCAAAAAGAGCGCTCTTCCGTGGTATTACACTTCTACTCTAAAGATCCCCAAGCAATGGTGGGTAAATGAAGCAAGTTCGCGCCTTTACGGTACACATTCGTGTATAGATTGGGCCAATATATGCGCCACAACAAGTTAATTAATTATATTGTAGTGAATTAACAGAAAAAAATTATAAATACGTGAACAAATACGTTTCGAGTTCCAAATATTTAACTGCACTTAAGGTGCCAAGACAAGTTGTACTTATTTAGGTGTTACGCTTGAGACGTTTTCGGTAGCAGTGTGACGTCCCGGAGATGGTTTGTTTTCAGCGTAGAAGTATAACTAGAAAGATCTGACCTTATGTTGTAGATAGAGGTTTACGATGTTGACACACAGGAGGAGATACAGATATGTGGTGTCGGTGCCGGCTGCGGCGACCCCTAATTTCGGTAGGATGTCCCGTACTTCAGCAATTTTAACAGCGAACCCCAAGTATGCGACACACGCAGCGACAAGACAATAACAGGTAGAAAGAGATCCACGATGAATTTAATCAGCCAGGTAATTGGTTTTGTTTAGGTCAAAAGAACCTTTAAAGCCGAGTAATTTTAATCCCGGAGTACTCGCCTTATCTGAAAATTATGCACGGTGTAACGTTGAGGAAGCCATGAAGAATATTTGTCGTACCTGAATGCAATCGAGCGACCATTAGAAGCAATTAGTACACGCATCCGTCCTAAGATAAACTTCGGAAAATCGAGTAATCAATCCTTTCCCCAGCTAAAAATATACCGCTATACATTGAAAGTTTGCAGGGTCCTATACATACCACTAGAAAATTTGACGGAATTACGATTAAGCACTCAGATGAAGGCAAATTTGAATTTCATTAGCACGACGTGATGGTGGTTGTCACCAGGCGGAAATTGAAGAAACCGAAAATGTATTGGCCAATTAGGACAACGCGGAAGTTGAATTCTGGGAATTAAAATCCCCAAAAATTTCCGTTAAGGAGCGAATACGGATAAATGTCGCGTTTACACCTCGACCCCTTGCATTGGGTGTTGCCTAACTCACAGTGACCGTTACAGTATGATACAAAATTCTTTTATTTATCCGTAATATACGATATTACCTACCTCACTACAGACTTCTTCGTCGCTTTGAGTATTTGAGACTGAATTTCTCGGCTCTTCTTGGTCTATGGTAAATAATAGTAAATTGAAATACCATAACTTCGGTTCATAAACACTATCAGACCCTTCACCAGAACGCTTTGATTTTCGTATTTTTTTTAACTCCTTCCGAAAAGTACTTCGTAAATTGTTTATTTTGTTCTTTATGGTGTCAACAGTAGCATTTTCATCTACGGTTTTATAAAAATGCAACAATTTATCGTACGCTTTCTTTTTTCGTCTATTTGAATACGACTTTCCTTTAATTTTCCATAAGCACGGCAATTGTCGATATAATTCGATAAATTGGCTTATAAATTCAGTGTTATTAACGCGAGACGCCATGTTACGATGAAAAACAAATATAGGAACTGATTGCAAAATTTCAAACTAGATTGAAGATGAGGACTGATGTTCAGAACTGACGATTTTGCAACACACACTTTAGTTTATTACGAACTGCAGGTCTAGACCTGTAGATTGCCGGACGACGGCCTGTGTGTGTAGTGTGAAATATTAACTGACGATTTGCATAACTGCAGTTCCGAACTGCCGGCCGACTGTGCGTGAATGGGTACCTTAAGAAGTGGGTGCCAAATAGAAGTTCATTTTAAAATTATTTTGGCATTATATTGTTAAAATCAGATAAACTTGCGTATGTGACTTATTATTTTTCTGTATCTTTTTATTCATAAGTGCTAGAAAAAAACAGAATCAAGGAACTTAAGTTTGCCATGTTAATATATGCGACTGTAATAATCGTATGTCGACACTTGATTAATATTTTAACATTTCCCATTTTGACGCTTTGTTTTGATTGTTGGTTTAATATCCCTTGTATACGTAATTGCATTTAACTGTATTTCTTTTTCAAGAATTCAAATTATTATTAAATAATTTTTTAATACTTTTTCATTTACAAAAGTTATGCTCACTTCCTGTATACATAATCTCCGCTATTCGTAAATGTTATTATAACGTATTGTATCAGCTACATACAGGACATATACCTAGAAACAAACGAGTAATATCAAGAACAAATATATTTGCAACATGCTCAAATATGTAAATTACTAATGGCATCCAATATACAAATAATATATCAGTTACGTATCTTCATATTACTTAGTAATGTATAGTATACAATACACAGTTCCCTATGAAGCGGCGTATGTTATGTTATACTCAGTATACTATTGGCGCGGAGTAATAAACCTGTCAGAATTATCGAGATCTCCCGTATTGCAGTGGCGTAGGTACCTGATACGTTTGGAAAATCATATTTTTAGTAGGTAAATATATTATAATAGTAAAATCTACCTTGATATGAATTATTATGTGGTTTCTTTTTTTGTTTCAATCCTTACTGGAATCTACAAATTTTACTTCTTACGTATTATATACCATTATTTTTGTATCTTGGTATAATACCCACATCTACGGCTATGATTCTCGTTTCGTCAGTACCTGGGCTGATAGCAACGTGTTTACACAGATTAAACTATTGTTCTCAGACCCTAGATGGGTCGATATGCTGCAAGAGCGGCACAATGATCGTATTTTGGTTAGAATTTATTGGTTTTACTTAACCGTAGAAGTACCGCTTTCACAAGAAAATAAAGAATTATTTTAAGCAATTATGATTTATTACTCCGCGCCAATAGTATACAGACTTATATACATGAATATTACTTCATATATAACGGTAACATTTAAAGTATCAGTATTTATATAAAGAGTACATATTTACTATAAACTGTGTTTACTGGGACATGTTTGTATTTTCAAGATCTTAATAATGCACTCATCAAAACGTTTTACATTCACTAGTTGACAAAAGCAATATTAAGCAACAGTTGGAGGTGTTTGCAACCGGTGCCGAATCAGATTCCGTTGCAGGAGAATTCAGCAGGCATACCCTTTAGAAGATGTTCGGGTAATAGTTATTAGTTTGAATTCTCTTCTTGGAGACTACTATCAAGCTATTAAAGTATAAAAAAACATTGAAGTAGACTCGGTTAAGTCTAAGAAGTACCCAATGATTCATAAACATCTGACCTTCGCGCATATAAGCAGTGGCGTAGTAATTTCTTAACAGACATTGGTCTACATTACTAAAAATCATTCATTATACCTCAATGCTTAAAATAACTCATACTTACTGTTAACGCGTGTATGAATGGAAATATTTGTTCTGAAATGAACAGTTTTAATGAGGATATACAGAAAGGCGAAATAAACTAAGGAAAACCACACTACAAACCCACTGAGGTTGTAAGCAGATAAGTAAACTCCCCTACACCGATTATAATAGATTCGTCCGACCAAAACTCGTTTCTGCGCAATGTATACTTCTAACTGAGTCTACATAATAAGTCACCGTTCGCGCATGTGCCGGCCTGTCAAATTTCTACGTCTTACTACGTTGATTCGCGTACATGATGATGCGCCGAAATTTTAGCGACCAAGTGAAGTGGGGTAGCTACCGAGGGTGTTAGAACTCTGAACTTTATCACTGTTTGTTGTACGGTAACTATAAAATATTTAGGGGCGTTAAACGTTTCAACCCTCATGCCAATGTTTTAAGTTAAGACCACTTCCTCCTATCGAATTAATACGCTATTTTCAAATTGCCGCCCATCATGTTTTGTTTGCCTGAGCATTTTATTATATACGTATTTTTTTCGTGATTCCCGTTATATCGACCTACGTTCTACCTATGGATTGAACTTGGGAAATACCGAGGAAGTTTTTATTTTCAAGAGAGCCTCTTGGAGAAGGAGCATTTGGAGAAGTTGTAAACGCCAAGAGTGTGTGGCCTATTAAACCACAGCTATTCTCTGTATTCCCGGTAAAGATGCTTAAAAGGTATAGCGTTTCCTTTCGTTGAGGGAGTTGCCCATCTTTCATTAGCATATGGTTTTCATTAAATTTCACGTCCCTGCTTATTATGATTCTCTTACTTTTGTTATCCCACAGTCGATAGTTCTTTGAATAACTATCGTAACCAACAAATATGGCTTCCTTTCCGTTAGGTTCCCATTTGTCTTGTTTTCGGTAATTAAGGTACCAGCATTTGCAGCCAAATCTTTTCTTATGTTTAACATAAGCTTTGCGATCATTCCAACGCTTGAAAGGTGTTTCGCGGTCGTTCGCATCTGTTACTCTTCTATTTTTTATGTAACAGGCAGTAAGTATTGCCTCAGCCCAAAATTCACCGTTTAGACCACTGTCTTTCAACAAACACTTTGTTATCGTCATTAATGTTTGATTTAAACGCTCAGCTACTCCATTTTGTTGCGGGTTTTACGGTGTGCTTAACTCACGTCGTATTTCATGTCTCTTTAGGTAGCTGTTGAACTCGTAATTTACATATTCTCCGCCATTGTCGCATCGTAACGAAATTATTTTTCTATCGAATTTGTTTTCTACTTCCTTTTGGTATTCTATAAATTTTTCTAATGCTTCGCTTTTACTCTTCATCATGTAGACAATTGAATAACGACTGTAGTCATTTGTAAACGTAATGACGTATCTGTTTCCTCCACAAGATGGTCGGTTCTATTGGTCCCATAATGTCACTGTACACTAAGTCTAAACATTTCTTCCTTCTGTTTTACGCTGCTTTCGGAAAAGGTAAACGTCTTATTTTGCATTCATTACAAACTTCGGAATTTATTTCTTCATCCATACGTGTGTTATACACTTGCGCTAGTTCTTTTATCTCACCGTTATTTGGGTGTTCCATTCTCAAATACCATAAACTTTGTTTCGCGGTATTTACACTACAAATTTTTATCGTTGATTTTTCTGTTACTACATACGCGTTACTTCGGCGTTTTCCAATAAGTATCACTTGTCCATTGCTGTTCGTGATTTTGGTTTCTTTCGAATTAATTTACACCGTTAGTCCGTCGTCACACAGTTTTCATAGTGATAGCAAATTACTCTTCAAATTCGGCACTAGCAGAACGTTGTTGATCATGTATTGTTTTCCTCCATTTTCATCAGACCAAGTTACGTAGCGCTGTCCGTTTCCATAGAATTTTAAAATATTTTCTCCTGCACAAACTACCTCCGTTTCACATTTCTCTATGTCCCTTGCCAGTTAACTTCTTTAGTCGTACATCATGTGATCCGTCGCTCCGCTGTCTAAAATCCATTCTATTTCGTTTGTTTTGACGTTCGTAGCATATACGGTGGTGCATAGGTTAACTTTTCCCCTCTACGAAATGGTTTTCGGCTGTCGTGTGTAGTTGATCGATTTGTATTTACGCAGTGGCCAAATTTCGTACAGTTCTTGCCAATGTGTCCAAAAAGGTAGCATCTAATATTTGCATTTCTATATTCACGGGTTTCGCGCGTGTCGTTATATTCCGTCGTTTCATCGTTAATATTTGAGTTTTTTGAATTCCAGCTTGTTAGCGCCAAAGTTTCGGTGTTACGTCTTTCTTCTACGAGTCGTCAATTAATCTGGTTCTTGTCAATTTCTGACTCACATAATTGTTTATTTTTTCTGCCGATGATTTGTTTTCGTTGACGTAATTTTTCACCGTCATTATTGCATGGTAATTTAACTGTCCATTTTCGTATGCGCCGTTTCTAAATTTAAAATTTCTGTCGTCAATGTTTAAAATAATGATCGCTTTGCATTTATCGTCTAAATTCTTGTTCTTATCATCTACGTTAAATCCAACTCCGATTACATCATGCATCCCTTTTACTGTTAACAAACTACGCATTCGTATTGACAACGACCGATAATTTTTCTAATTGTGTTTCATTTATTGCGTTCATCATGATAATTTTCAAATAAACTTACGTATTTCTAAAATTTTCCTTTGTTCTAACGCGCAGTCACTGCGATTTTGGGCGCCATAACCTCTCGATTATTTGTCGAATGCTTTGTTTGTTGATGATTAAACTTTGAGTAAGTGAGTAAGTCTAAAACTACTTTATTTGAACGTATACAACTACACTTTAACTTTATAACTCATATGACACCACTTAACTAATATTAATTCTGGAGTGATCCTCCTACATTGTCACCACTCTTCTCCAAAAAAACTGTCCATCTAGCTCCTTTTTTTCGGTGTCGCTTCTCCCGCTACCGGGTAATTTTCACTTCTCAACAGTTATATGATCTCCGCTAAAAGTTAAGTATGGTTTCATTTCTAAGCATACAATTGTGACAACAATTATCGCCTATGAAATTCAACCAAAGTTAACTTTAAGTGGAGATTACACAATTGGCCCTATTAGTCCAGTGCATTTAGGAATTGACTTACCATTTTTTCTCTTACCCTCCATTCGAAAGGGTTTTTCTCGGTGAGATTAACTCTAAGTTAGCGCACCCCTAAAATCAACCCTTTCGTCGCCATCTTGGATTTGGTGTTTTTTTTTTGGAATTTTTATATTCGCGTTCTGGTTATCCCACAGTCATAAACTTGGTGTCTTTAGATTCGTTTTGAGTTATATTTTCAAAAATGCTATATGACACAAAACTGTGCGTTTAACGGGAAAAAAGTTATTGCTTTTCAAAGTCGACAGAACGGCTTAAAAAAGAGTTTTTTTTCCTTTTCGGCTCCTACCTTTTTTTCCAGTCCACTTGACGCTTTTTGTAACGAAACTTTATTAAAGATAAAGTAATTTCAAGTATTTACAAAAAAAATTATCCCGATACAACCATTTCAAGTTCGTCAATCGAAGTTGTTATGTTCCGGGCGGGATTTCGAAATACGCTGAATAGCGCTGGCGCTCCGCACTGCATTTCGTCATAATACGACTTATCCCACGTTTATTCATTAAAATAAACGATTGTTGTGCATGATACATTGTTTAAATATACCTATTTGTTCAATAAAAATTTTGTTGGATTGCATTTTTATTTAAAAAATGAACATTTTGATGAGTTTAATGATGACTTTATTCTTTCTAAATATTATTCAATTACACTATTGCTATTTGTTACTAATTTATTGGTACAGTAAGAAATTCTTTTTTTTTTTGAACGCAAAACTGTGTTTATATTGAAACAATTAATATTTCGACGGGTTTTACCTTTATGAAGACATTTTTTCTGCTTTTCCGAACTCAATTCCGCACTACCCTTAAGGTTGAGTTCACGGTGCGTTTTTGCTTTATGTGGTTTCCCCGATAGACCTACTTCACAGTTTTCACTTTTTCTTTAGTGAATTTCTCACCCTGCCATGATATTGATAATCATCGTCATTTTTATTCTCACTTATCACAGGTGATTGGCTTGCTTTTCATGTCAATGAATGAAGCGGTTGATCTTGGTAAAGGTACCATCGTTGTAAGTTCGTCATCAACTTCGTCGTCTTCGTTATTCGAGTCCTCTACATCTTCTTCCGCACTCATGCAGGTTTCTCCACAGTAAATCTTGCACAAAACGGAGAACATTTCAAACCTGCTTTTCGACATCCACAAGCCCTGCTACAGTAGGTTGTACATCCACAGAATACAAATCCAGAAGTATGAATGGTATCAGTTGCTGATCGGTTGTCATTGGTTCCAAGTGCATTTATTTCTGTATCGATTCACTTTTGCACTTGATGATATGATTGAAGGGAATGTTGCCTCGCTGTTGACCTCGGTTTTGGTTTTCAGATCAGGTTGCGAAAACGAGCAGCGAAAATATCAAGGGCAAAAGTAGATCGGTGATCGCCTGTGATAAGTGAGAATGAAGGTGATGGCTATTAATATCATGACAAAGTCAGATATTCACTAAAGAAAAAGTGAAAACGGTGGAATAGGCTTATCGGGTAAACCACATGATAAAAAAACACACCGTGAACTTAACCTCAAGGGTGATGCGGAATTGAGTTTGGAAAAAACAGAAAAAAATATGTTTATAAAGTTAAAACCTGTTGAAATATTAATTGTTTTAATATAAACACAGTTCTACGTTTAAATTAAATAAATTAGTAACAAATAGCAATAGTGTAATTGAATAAAATTTGGAAAGAATAAAGTCATCATTAAACCCATCGAAATGTTAATTTTTTAAATAAAAATCCACTCCAATAAAATTGTTATTGAACACATAGGAATATTTAAACAATGTATAATGTATAACAATCGTTTATTTCAATAAATAAACGGGAGACAAGTAGTATTACGACGAAATGCAGCTCGGAGCGCGACCGTAAGTCAGCGTATTTCAAAATATCGCACGACACATTTTGTGCGTCGATTGACTAGCGACAAATGGTCGTATCGGGATAATTTTTTTTTGTAAATGCTCGAAATTACTTTATCTTTAATAGTTTCTCTCACAAAAAAGCATCAGGTGGACTGGAACCTAAGATGGCGGAGAAAGGGTTGGTTTTAGGGGTGCGCAAACTTAGGGTTAAACTCACCGAGGAAAAACCCTAGCAAATGGAGGATAAGAGAAAAAATGTATACAAAATTGGTGGGTTACACCTATAAAAATTTCTTAAATGCACTGTACTATATTAAAGGTTTAAACCTAACACTTTAAAAGTTACTCGCTTCTGACACCCTCGCAAAATCGCCGAAGGTGGCATATTTAATATAACGAAAGACTTTTGTGCGTGAAACTGACTTTGCAAACTGCGATGCCAGGCTTCCACGTAGTTGTTTGTTATCGGTCATCCCTGCAATGTGCTTTTGTAGAAATTCGAAATGCTGTGGTGGTCGTTTTGGCGTCTTCCTGCTAAGCCATGTATTCTCGTAATAATGGATGCACGATTGTGCTTCGACAGGAATATTTTCGGTGCACAAAGGTTTGAACGTTTTGGCAACATATTCTAGGGGAACGAAAGCGAAGGCGATAAATTTTCCAATGTTGTATTGAAATTCAACATCTGAATCGTAGAAATTCCGCAAATGTAACTTTTGCAAGTTCTTACGGATGGAGTGCCTAAAATGAAAATGAATCCTCGGTTAAGGGCTAATGGAAAACTTGTTGGGTGTGGCGAATATCACAATCCAATTTTTGTCTTACGAATCGTACAAAATGAATGTTCTCTCCTAGAGATTTTCTGATATTGTTCCGGAAAATTCAGTTCCTCCAAATTTAACGGTACTGAAGGGCCAGTGTTCTCCTTCTCGTGGACATACCGTATTGTCCTATTCAAATTTAATGCTAGGAAAATTCACCCTCGCAATTTCACTCAACGGCGATGCAGCCTTTGATATAATCGTCATCGGAGCTTCTTTTCCCTTGATCGCATCAATTTTGACCTGGTTGGTCACTTCTTGAACCTCCAGCTGAGATGGATCGCCTTCATGACTATGTCCGTTCTTTGAAATCAAAATATTATTTCTGTTACATATTGCACGTGCTTTAACCCATTCTTCCAGCTTTCACATTTCCAATAGACGGAACCTGGTGTTTATTTTTCTTTTGTGTAGAAAAACTTTGACAATAAAGTTTCTTCTTCTGAGTTGAGTTCGAGAGCTGCTTCTTTCGATATTTTCGTATTCGATATTTTGTGATTCAATCAAAATTCCTACCCGAATCCATACTGTCATTATTACGGTGTGATATTGTCAGTCTGGTTTTGCCTGAGGTGTGTGAAGATTGCAGGGTTTGTTTTCTTGTATTATCAATTTTTTGTTTGGGATTGTTATCTGCTTTTTATCTTACATTATGTGGACGATTTACACAGTTGTAGAAAATCCTTCTTAGTGGAGAACAGGGCAAATAAAACTACTTCAAGTGATTATCTTGCGACGTTTCGGAAACGTTATATTTAAATAATTAAACGAAGTGTTTCCTTCCTCAGGCGCTAATGAAGACACAAAATACAGGTATAAGTTACAAAGATAACAACAGAGCCTATGTAATAAATTTAACAATTTGATCATTTTTAGGATCAATTCCAAGAACAACAATATAAGATGACATAAAGTTGATAAAATACTTACTTCGATATCAAAAATTGAAGCCGTTTGTCATTAAAATTAAAATTAATAATATGATTATTTGTCATACTATAAAACTATAATAAATATGTATAAAAAGACAAAATTAACGAATAATTAACACTACCAAACTAACAAACATTAAATTAAATTAACATTAAAACGGTACATTGATATTAACGGCACTATTGTAAATGTGAGATATGTATTTGAAATATGATATAAAATGACCAAAAAGGAAAAAACAAACAATTGTACGTGTATGTAAATGATAAGGTAAAATTACGACCTAGTAATAAATTCATGAAAAATACAAATTGCAAATATACCTTATAGATATGCAGCCCAAATTACGCTTAAATAACATTATGGGGATGGATAGCAACAATTATTAAACTAAAACTTAATCTTACTAATTATGTTGTTGTAACAAGTATTTAGATTATTCGTGTCTGTTTTGAAGTTAATATTATTTTTATGGACATTAATGTAAATCATTTCAGAGATAATTCTTTTATAATAATTGGATTCAACATCTACAATTATAGGTTCTTCAAAATTAAATATATGTCCTGTCTGGTTATGGTGTAATGAAAGTGCAGTACTATCCATCTTTTTTGAGCAATCATATTTGTGATTTCTGATTCTATTTTTTAATTTTTGTTTTGTTTGGCCTAAATAGCAACTCCCTTGCAATCTATCCTATACACAAGACAAGATTTCTCAATGGAGGGCGTTTTGTCTTTCAATTTGGTATAGCATGTGTTGTATATTGTATTATTGTTGTACAGAATGATTTTAATTTTTTCTTTTTTAGAATACTGATTAATTTATGACTTAGGTTAGGAATATTAATTAGTTTTTTGTAGTGAGAATTTGTATTAGTAGTAACGGTGGTGGTATTATTAGTATTAGTAGTTGTAGTATTAGTAATGGAGGAGGTATTATAATAAATAAGTTTTTAGTCAATTTTTTAGGATAGTTATTTTTAATTAGAGTAGTCATTAATATTGTTAAATTTTTTTCCCGTGATCTATTAGTAATGTATTTGTGTTAGTAGGTATTTCTTATAAGTTCTAAATCTAAAAATGGTAATTTTTTATCAACTTCTAGCTCTACTGTGAATTTTATGTATTGATCATAGTTGTTCAAAATTCTTAATGTTTCATTGACACTATCATGAGGTATACATGCTATAATGTCATATACATACACGTATAATAAAAATGGGGTATAATGTAACAATTTAGTGGACTCCGTCAAAATATCATGCATTATTAAATTCGCCATTATAGGTGAGACTGGCGATCCCATAGCTGTACCAAAATTTGTAAATAGAAATTATTGTTGTATTGGAAAAAACTAGAATCAAAAATAAAGTTGATAATAAATAGAAATTCATGAATATTTAGTGTAGTGTAATCTTTTAGTTTTTCCCAATATTTTTTAATTACATTAATCGTTACATTTTTAGTTATGTTGGTGAACAGAGAGGTAACATCAAACGAAATGAGTATATAATTATGAGGTATCTGTTTTTGATTAGCTTTTTTAATATGTTCTACTAACTCATAAGAATTTTTTATGTTATAATCAAAAATAGGGGAAAGATTTGACATAATATTAGACATGAACTTAGATAAGTTGTAAGTCGGACTACCAATACATGACACTATGGGTCTCATAGGGTTATTATTTTTATGGATTTTAATTAGACCATAAAATTTAGATGGAATACTGGTATAAGTCATTAATTTTTTGTACATATTAACATCTATGTGACCTTTAGTGTATAACGATTTTATGATGGAATTATTTTTATTTTGAAAAGAAATAGTTGGATTGAAAGTCAGTTTTTTGTATATTTCTTCATTATCTAATAATTTTGTAATTTTCGATTGATATTCCTGTCTGTTTAACAAAACAGTAGCATTCCCTTTGTTGGATCTACAGATGATAAAACTAATAATATTCCTAACCTAAGTCATAAATTAATCAGTATTCTAAAAAAAGAAAAAAAATTAAAATCATTCTGTACAACAATAATACAATATACAACACATGCTATACCAAATTGAAAGACAAAACGCCTTCCATTGAGAAATCTTGTCTTGTGTATAGGATAAATTGCAAGGGATGCAATAGTTTGCTATTTAGGCCAAACAAAACAAAAATTAAAAATAGAATCAGAAATCACAAATATGATTGCTCAAAAAGATGGATAGTACTGCACTTTCATTACACCATAACCAGACAGGACATATATTTAATTTCGAAGAACATATAATTGTAGATGTTGAATCCAATTATTATAAAAGAATTATCTCTGAAATGATTTACATTAATGTCCATAAAAATAATATTAACTTCAAAACAGACACGAATAATCTAAATACTTGTTACAACAACATAATTAGTAAGATTAAGTTTTAGTTTAATAGTTGTTGCTATCCATCCCCCATAATGTTATTTAAGCGTAATTTGGGCTGCATATCTATAAGGTATATTTGCAATTTGTATTTTTCGCGAATTTATTACTAGGTCGTAATTTTACCTTATCATTTACATACACGTACAATTGTTTGTTTTTTCTTTTTTGGTCATTTTATATCATATTTCAAATACATATCTCACATTTACAATAGTGCCGTTAATATCAATGTACCGTTTTAATGTTAATTTAATTTAATGTTTGTTAGTTTGGTAGTGTTAATTATTCGTTAATTTTGTCTTTTTTATACATATTTATTATAGTTTTATAGTATGACAAATAATCATATTATTAATTTTAATTTTAATGACAAACGGCTTCAATTTTTGATATCGAAGTAAGTATTTTATCAACTTTATGTCATCTTATATTGTTGTTCTTGGAATTGATCCTAAAATGATCAAATTGTTAAATTTATTACATAGGCTCTGTTTCATAACGTTTCCGAAACGTCGCAAGATAATCACTTGAAGTAGTTTTATTTGCCCTGTTCTCCACTAAGAAGGATTTTCTACAACTGTGTCAACATTATTAGGAGAAATTATCATCACTGTGGACGATTTATGTTAACTCGTTGCTTAAAAATGAATTGACCTTTGAGTTAAGCTTACGTGGGTTTGAATCGGAAGATAAAGTTGATTGCTTACGTAAATCAGTTAGAAGTGGTTTAAAGCTTGAACAGAATCAAACATCAACTAGTGTTAAGCGCGGCAATTAAAGAAGTTCAAGATACTTCGGTGAATTTTGATAGTGATTCTTCAACACCTGTTTTTAATCGCGTTAGTTCCCTCTACGTGCATATCGAACGACCATGCCTGAAGATGACTGTTACTTCTGACGACAAAACCCAAAAACAACGAAAGGTCGTGTTGACTTTAACTAATCTTAAACAGGGCCATGACACAAAACTTAAAAAGACTAAGCCAGTTTGTTTCCGATCTAGGTTGTAACTTCTAGTCCAAAAAACTTCTAGTGCTGCTTCGGTTCAGGGTCTTACTTTGCTATTCTCATCTAATTCGGAATCAGATACTGACCCAATGTCGCCAAGTACGTCTCGAATGTCGACGTGGAAACCCTTTCCTATCGTTAAATGGAACGTAACTGTTTTTGGAAACAGTTTGATGTGTCTCACGGACTTTTTAATTTGGGTGGTAGGTAGGGTTCGCTTGATGGTGGTCACGTTCTCCGTCTTGCACTTTTTTTATTTGCAGGCAGACAGGTTTTACATCTGACCATTTTTTTAAATTTTTCTCATTTTGGAGCGATTGGTTGGGCATCAACATCGGGATGGTGGTTACTCTCGTTGTTCCAACAACGACTGGTTTCCAGCAAGCCAATACTTTATTCTGTTTGTCTTTTGTTTGTGCTTGTTCTCGTTCGTTTTATTTTCTTTTTCATATATCTTTATACTAGGTTTTTTTTTCTAAACTTCGTTTCCTGTGCCTTGTCGAAACTCTTATCTATTTCTGTGTTAGTGTTTGGTTACTGCTTGACTATACCTAAGGGTCTGGAAGTTTGCTGAGTTTTTGGATTTCCGCTTTATGAGTGATTTTCCTACTAGTACCTTAGCTTTTGATAATTCCCTTGCTTACTTTTCTTTATTTTTCTCTCTCATTTGATGCTAACCGACCAGATTAAAATATATCTTACGTCTGCTCAATTGCTTCTTGAAATATGCATAGCTGACCTGACGGAAAGACTATATTCCATCTTATGTTGAAATTGCCAACAAAATAAAATGGTCGAGAACTATTTGAGTTTGAGTTTGAGAACAAGCAGGACAAATCATCAAGAATTAAATTTTCCGAGAAAACAAAAATATAACATTCCGGGACATATTGTATATGTAGACGCCAACATAGTTTACTGCCAGTATATACAAGCTTAAATTGGAATACATTCATCTAATATTCAACTACTTAGACGTAAGAGTAAATTTGTTATGATTTGTTGTATTAGAAGATATTGAATTTTTTTAATACTCCATATTTTAAGAAAAGTCGACGTAACTCAAAACAGTATGTATTTAGGTATAGGAAAGTATACCTTATTTTCTACAGGCAATCAAAAACGCAATATAACACAGAGTGTTCCATAAGAAAAAATATAGCTTGGATGCGCCACACTTTTTTGAGATATACTGTATATTTCAAAATAATTTTAAATTGTAAAATTTATCAACCTACAAGCTACTAAAACTTTTAATGTTTCGCTATAAATCTCCGTCCCGTTGGTGGTGATTCACGCTGTCTAATAGTAAGTCTTTGAATTTCGGCTTAACTACAAAAGCAAGAGGAGTTAAAAAGCACCTTGTTCGTTGAAACAAAGAGGTGATTTTTAAAAATTTGTTTGTTCACTGTTTATATTTTCTTCGAAACTATGTGCATTTTCAAAGCAGACCTTGAAAGTGAATTATTTAGCTTTTGTACCTATAATATAGGGATTGTTCAAAAACAGACTTAAAGCACAATTTCACATGAAACCATAACAACAAGAGAAAATGAATACAAACTGTTTAAAATGATAAATTGTAATTACGTTAACCCCAACTTACCAATAATGTTTAGAAACCTTGATTTAATTACCTTCAGTTTTCTACAATATATGTGTGTAACGTAAAAAAGAACAGTAGGAGGTAGTTAGGGTTAAGCTAATTAAAGTACCCTGTTACATATTCTTTAGTCCTAAAACAATAAAATTATAGCAAGAAATACATATTACATATTTACTGTATCTTAGAAATCATAAGCGGTTGCTAATTGAGCATGCATTCAACTAACCCCGCGGACAATTTATATTGCGTCAAAATTATTCAGCACCAACTTGTTTTTGCAGCAAGTTGGCCGCAAAGGCGATCGGTTTCGCTGTGACAAGATGTCCCACTAATACTTTATGAGAAGAATTTTTTTCTTAATTTCTGTAACCAATTTGAATTATTCTATGAGTTAATTTTTTAAAGTTAAATGTTCTTTTTATTATAATTCAATAATGGTTTTATGTTTTTTCAATAAATCACCATGTACTAATTGCGACTTCAAAAATTGTAACAATCTACACCACTCTTTCCTACTATTGTTCACCATAACGCTTAGATTATATGTTTAAATGTCCTTTCTTTGCTTATCAAAGATAAATTTAAATCGTAATTATTTCAGGCAATCCATTGTTGTTTACAATCCACGAAAGCATTGCGCCTTCAAGATAGAAGCATTAATTAATAAAATTATGTATGAATAATTTTGTTTATTAGTTTACGTGTTTCATTTTAAGTCTATGAATGCATTTTCATTTGCATACTTTATTTTGTCTTTAAATTCATAAGCACGCCTTATATAAAGATTTAATGTAAGTAGAGTTGATTAATTTATTTAAATTAGTGTTGACGTTCATGGAAGGTATGCATTAATAATCCCCAAAACATATTCGCACTAATGAAATTGTACACTAAATCCTTCAATTAGTGCAGGTTACATTTTACTCGGTTTGCAGTAGCAAGCTGCATTTTATTGAAGTCGATTAGATTTATTAAATGTTCCATACATAATGCTACAGCTTTTAGACGAAATGGTTACAGGTTCGTGAACAATACATTTATACATATTTAATAATGTAGCTTATAAGATTTCATTAATATGTTGGTAGCATTTTACACGAATAATGAAAACAAAAAACCGATTTAACTGAAAACTTGTAAAGGGGCCCACAGACTACGTTTATGTTCGGCGGATTTGTTCGACGAACAAGTCTGTTCGAACAAAACCGTCACAAAACCGAAGTCTGTGGAGGAACACTTGTCGTTTTTGTTTGCGGACAAGTCTGATGAAAAGAATCAGGCGAAGCCTGATTATGTCCGTCGAACTTGTTTGAAAACGTGTCGAATCTTGCAAATCTGAAGTGTGTGGGGTAAACAGATTTAAAGAACGTAGATTTGTGCAGCGTCGTAGAGTTGGCCTAGTTCTAATTGTGCAACATGACTGATCTTCGTCAAATAAATAAAAAGTTTTTATTATCATTTATAGAAAAATACCGTAGTTTTCCATGTTTATGGAAAATCAAATCTCGCGAGTACAGTGATCGCATTAAGAAAGATAAAGCATATGAGCAGTTATTGGTACATTTAAAAGAAGTAGATGGGGATGCAACAAAAGAAACGGTAAAAAAAAGATTGATTCTTTAAGAGCAGGCTACAGAAGGGAATTAAAAAAGTGAATTTATCAAGAAAAAGCGGCACTGGCAGTGAAGACGTTTATACACCAAACTTGTGGTATTTTGATGAACTTTCCTTTTGAGTGACCAAGAAATCGCACGGCCTAGTGTATCGAATTTACAAGATGACGAGGAGGATGGTTTCAACGATGATGTTACTAATACCCAGGAACATCATATTGAATCTCAAAATGTAAGTATTTCATTATTTATTTATTTATTTATTGGCTATTGATAGCAAAAACATAGAAATGATTATATAAACTTTTCTTGCCAAGGCACAGACCCTTCACCAATAAAGTACCGCATAAATTGTTCACGGACTTCATTTGCTTCTGCGGATGCATGTCTGCATGATCCATTTTGCAAATCAAACAATGTACTTGGTTTCGCTCTCAAACCAAGCTGTACAATACCTGTATCTAGATCTTCAACATCTAAGCATGATGCAGACGTACAATACTCTCGGCGGTTTCTTCTCAGAAAATTGTGTAAAGCACAACATGCCATAACTACTTTTTCTATACTTTCCAATTTCATGTTAATAGCGGTATGAAAGATGCGGAATCTTGCTGCCAAAATTCCAAAAACATTTTCTACAATACGACGGCTTCTCGATAGTCTATAGTTAAAAACTCTCTTATTATTATCAAGTTGCTTGCGGTTGAAAGGTTTTAAAAAATTACTTCTCAATGCAAAAGCTTCGTCGCCAATAAAGACATATGGTAAAAATGTGTCTGTGTTCTTTATTTTCGAAGGTACAGGTAACTGTAAAGTGCCGTTTTTAAGTTTTTGGTAAAACAAGGTATCGTCTATTACTCCCCCGTCAGATACACGGCCATTTCTACCAAAGTCGCATAATATAAATTCGTAATTAGCGTTGCAAACGGCCATCAGAACAAGGCTGTGTTGGCCCTTATAATTATAATAATAAGAGCCACTATTCACCGGTGGAATAATTTGTATGTGCTTTCCATCCACCGCGCCTAAACAATGTGGAAAATTCCATTTGTCTTCAAAATCTTTTGCAATACATATCCATTCTTCTTTCGTTTTGGGAAACTATAAATAAATAACAATTTATCAATATGACATTTACCACAAAATTTAATTTAGACAATTAACAAATAAATGTCAACAAACTAACTCAATTTTATATTTCTTAAACCTTAATATAAAGGCGGTGCAGTAATCAAAAACGTCTTTTTCAGGAGGCAGAAGACGAGTTGCAAACACTAGGATCAAATACTCAATTGCAATCACCACAGTCTAGTGTATCTTGCCATGAAGATGTGCCGCTGCTTCAAACCAGCAGGTCGCATTCAGTTGCATCTACATCACGTTCGACAAGTACCCCAAAAATCAGATCCAAAAAAGCAAAAGTTTCTCATGACGATATATTGAGTAGAGTAAGTCAAAAATTAAATGAAGAAACAGTAGAAGACGAGTTTGACATAGTGGGAAAACATGTGGCTAATAAACTGCGAAAATTGTCTTCAGAGACGGTCCTTATGACTGAAAAATTTATAATGGATATACTTTTCGAAGCACAGCTAGGAAATATAACGAAACACTCGAGACTCAACATTTCCCAAACGGTACATCCAATGCAACAAGAAACATCTACTGTCGTCACTTTGAACCCGGTTGCAGAAGCAGTAAATTTAAATAATACTAATGGGGGTTATTTTTCTCAATACAACCATGTTCATCCTCATTCTTTCTTGTAATTAAAAATATAATCTAGCAATAAATGAAGAAATTGTAATTTTCATTCTTACCTTTAGATACTTCGTCTTTAAAACCTGATAAATTGCGTTAGAGGTCTCAGGTATAATCTGACCTAAAGCTTGAGGTGAGATGATAACCGAAAATTTTAAATCTTCATAACTTCTACCTGTAGCAAGGAATCTTAATGTCGCTGTAAGTCGCTCATGGGGTGTGATAGCTTTTCTTAAGTGTGTGTCTTCTTTGATGATTAAAGGAGTTACTAATTTTAAAAGAATACAGTATGTTTCAAAATCCATTCTTAAATAATTAAACCAATCTGTAGGTTCCAGTGTAAGTTCACTTAACAAGTTAATGTGATTCAACTGGCTCCTCTTTAGAAGCCAGTCCTTTGCCCATTGAGTTCGTTTCTTTTTCTTTTTTGTTTTATTCTTAATGGCTAATGCCGCCGCCACTGCACACAAATATAATGTCTTCATAACTAATAATTTAGTAAGTATGAACGTTGCTTTTCGTTTAAACACGTAAACAAAACTGCAGTCTGTGTGCAATTGACGTTCGTCATTTTTGTTCGAACAGAGTTGTTCGTCCAACAAATCCGCCGAACATAAACGTAGTCTGTGGGCCCCTTAACTCTATACTAAAATAATTTTCATAGCGGTGACCGGAAGTGGATACCAACTTTGTTATTTTGAATACAATGCCCCAATGTTTATTATATTTTCGGTTTTCGCATAAAATTTTACGTCTTCTACTACCAGATTTGGGGTACCTATCTCTTACCATTTTTAAGAAAAAAAAAAAAATTTCAGGCATTAGCAACCAAAAATTTGAATATACTGAAAAATTAATTTTTCATGAAACATAAAAGGCAGATAAGCGAAACTGGAAGTTAAGATAACTAAAATTGTCAAAGAGTAATTTTTCTTAAATCACAACTATGTTTTTTTACATTTTCATTCGATACAGAATATAATAACTTATCCGTTGATATATCATGTTTCTATACCTAAACTGAATAATTTCCGTGTTATCTGCTTTTTTTTTACTTTTCTTGGAGATGATGTAGAAATTAATAGTGTGCTTTTTAATCTGTTGTAGGCAACTGATTGAAAGCATCATACGACAGGCAGCAAAACAGATTGCAAAGTACACTATTAATCTACTGCATCATATCCAGAAAAGTAGAAAAAGCAGATAACACTAAAATCATTCAGTTTAGGTATATGAACATGATATATCACCGGATAGGAAATTAAATTCTGCATTGAATAAGAATATAAAAAAATTCACTTGCAATTTAAAAAATTGACTCCGTGACAATTTTAATTTTCTTAGCTACCGTTACGCCTGGACCTCCCTACAAATCAATTTCAAAAATGTCTAATACTGAAAACATAGTCCAATACCATGTCTAACCATTGTACGCTTATTTGCTTTTTATGTTTCATGAAATATGAATGTTTCAGTAGATTCAAATTTTCTTTGCTAACGCCTGAATTTATTATATTTGTTTAATAATGGAAAGAGATAGGTACGCCACACCTGGTAGTAGAAGACAAAATTGTTTGTATTGTGAATTAACGAATATAACAACAAAAATTTTTAACTCGAAAAATCAATTTATAGATTAATCTTGGAGAAAGTGTGGATCCATTAAGTTTTTTTTCTTTTTCAACTGTCGTTTGATTCATACAGGTAATTTTATTAATAAATTGCATAAAAACCAACACAGAGCAGGGCATGTTGAGATTGAAATTTAATAATAAGAATCACTTCTTAAAAAAACAAACAACTTAACTTAAAATAGTAGATTTCAATTTCTGACCAAGAATAAATTTAGCCTGAGATAAAACGCTTATCAATTTGAACAATTTTTTTAAGTTGTTGGGCAGCAAATCTTTTATTTTTAAGTTATTTAAATTATTCTTATTCACGATCTTTGTCAAGTTTTATGTAAATTCCATAGTCAACGATAGAATTTTAAGAAAAACAACAAGAATAAAAAAGTTTAAATTAAATTATCAATAAACTAAAATGAATATTTTTTAATTTTTAAACAGGTTAAAAAAATCTGTAACAACCCTTTAAATTGCTTTAATTAAACTTTACTTACTATCAATTAATATTCTTAGAACACTTAAAAACTTCTACCAAGTTAGTTGAAAAGAAAATAAATTTCCATTTAATATATTAGTTTATTTATTTAATGGGTTTGTATTATTTGTTAATACCTACACTTTATTTCATATAACAGCAATGATGCTTATATTTTATAGGAGGACCGTTCAATATATTATCTACTTCGTTGGTTGCAATCGCACTGAGGGAGATAGTAGGCTCTGTCCTTGTAACCACACATCTTGGGGTGACGTATGCGCAATTTGAACCCCCCGTGATCAAAACTGCCAGTGTAGCAAGATGGCGGATGCGTCAACATCTCACGTTGGCAAGAAATTGCTCGATTTAGAGCAGAGGTCTGTGAGAAAATTTCTCACTAAGGAAGGAAATTTTTAACCGCATGGGTTTGGGTTACGGCGAAAGGCTATTAAACAGAAAAGGTGTGGAAAGTTTGCTGCAGGAGTCATGCTGTTGCACGACAACGCGCCTGGTCACACGTCGCGAAAAGCTCAAGCCGCCATTCAAGCCTGCGGCTTTCATCAACTCAATCATCCGCCCTATAGCCGTGACCTAGCCCCCTCTGATTATTTTATGTTCAGAAACATGAAGAAATTTCTTCGTGGAAAGCGATTTTCTTGCTATGAAGAGGTGGAAGTGGCTGTGGAAGCTTGGTTTGCAGAGCAATCGAATGATTTTTTTTTCAACGGGATAACGTCCTTGCAGAAGAGGTTGGAAAAGTGTGTTGAGCTTGGAGGGGATTATATTGAAAAAATTAAAAATAATTTCTACCTGTTTTGATTTTCTTTCATACTTAGGTAGATAATATATTGAACGCTCCTCGTATGTATATGTTATTTAAAAACAAACAATTTCGCCAAGCGGGGAATAGTCAGCAAGAGTATCACGAACGCTGTCTGAGTTCCCACTCTGAATAGCCACAGAAAGGCTCTGGTGAAGATAATTCTTAGCTTTTAGATTCAGAGATTAGTTTATTGTCGATGAAGTTGATAAATTCTTTGACTTCTTGACACCAATGTTCAGGAGTTTTGACTACAATCGCTTTAAAAATATAATTATGAGACTTTACAGTTTTATATTTGGCGTGCTTCTTTTGCAGGGTCACAAGTCACGTTCCATACAAGGCATTGACCATTAAATCACGTAGTTAAAGTTGCGCAATCGGGTCTTTTTCGATCGTCACGTGAAATATTCTTGGGTTCAAGAATGGCCGGAAAATGTGTAGGTTCGCCATGTCTAGGGATTCTTTCTCTGCTTTGATTGCACCTAAATCCATGAATTCCTTTTTCATTTACACTAGTGTGACAACTACAGAAAAGCGTTTCAAAGAATTCACATCCAAGACTTAGAAGGAAATGGGTGAGGGTAAGGATAATTTCTTTCTGATTCGGTAGACTATGTGGTTTCTAAAGCTTCGTTAAGTAAATGGAGTGTAGTTTTAACGTCCAAATCACGGAGTAAGACAGACATAAGACTCTCGGCACCGTAGGCAGAACTACGAAACGGTGGAAGGCATTATCTGAAATTCTTCGGATACCTAAACCACTGTGTATCGTTAAGGATAATATTAATAATAGCTTCTAAACTTCGCCGAAGACATGAGTCCATTTCAAAAAGTAAGGATGGAAAATTACATAGAGCAGAATTGCAAATAAAATAGTTTATTTTTGGGATAAAGAACCAATTCTTACTAAAATGTAAGCTATATGAGGATTAATTTGGTCGAGTCGGGAAATGTGAAGATTCAGGGTTTGCATTTTAGAATCAAAATGATTTTTATAGCCTTCAAAGAAAACTGGAGCACCCAATAGTTAAAAGTTTTCCACCGAGTTTATAAAAATGCCTAGACAATTTTTTTTCAAATTGAAGAGTTCATATTTGTTAGGGTTAATTTTTAGACCAATTTCAGCAGCTAAATTTGTCACTCTATAAAAGTCGGTAGGGACAATTTTTGGATCATTAGCAAGTGAAGCATCATCGAAATACCAAATATTAAGTTCTGATGATAATTTATTAATCAATGATTGAATTGATGCGCAAAATGAATATGGACCGCAAGGGTCGCCTTGTTGTACACCTACTTCAGATAATATAATTTTATTACTGAAAAAAAGATAAGAAAGGGATGGATAACCCTGATAAAGGAACGGATGCAATTGTGAAAAATTTTGCTAGATTTCTAAAAGCAAGTATCTACTGTGATAGAATTAAAGGCATTTGCAAAATCGATTTTGAAAACAAGTTTATCACTATTTTTTGGGATGTTGACATAAGTGCAAATTGTTTGGATAGCAATTCGGCACCTCTTTTAGTTGCTACTCCGAGTTCATGAGAAGCTAATTAGGCGTTAATTTCAAAATTTGTTTAAAACAGGCAATACGAGTTGAGAATCTTTGTAAAGTACAATATACGGCAATAAGTCTTACTCCTCCATTCTTCCTTGGACAGACACAGAGTGACGCTCCTATGGCGTCTAGGGTGTATACTAGACACCGGTTTAACCAGAGAAAGAACTGGCGGAGTCCGTTTAGACGTTTAATTGCGTTTATTTACATTCCACTTACAGTAGGTGCGATGGAATATTTACATGAAGAATGGATGTTGCGTAGGTGGTTGAATGCACTCGCAGCGTACGAGATGCAGCGTTTGCAGAAATGCTGGCGTTCGGATTACATGTCGTCCGAGTTACTGGTCGATTGAACGCTGTCTTGCGATGTCGTTGGTCAACGACTCCCGGTTTGGTATACACTGTGGACTGCACTGGGTTTGTAATTCGTGACTGAAGTATGTCTCGAACTGATTTGCTTATTGTACCCGCTTCGTTTTATATGTGATAATTAGGCTGAAGATTTGTAAACAAGGTCGTTTGAATGCTTCTCTTGGTGTCAGCATTTGTTAATTGCATTTGTTTTGCTGAGTTCTCTTTCCGCATTCCGCGTGTTGCTTCATGCGTATGTGAATTAACGATGTCCATTACGATGGGGTTGAGACGGCAACCCCATACTCCAAAAAAATTGGGAGAATCCTTCGTTAATTTCACCTATTGATTACGGGAATGAAAAAGGTTGAGATTAAAAATTAATAAAATGTTAGTGATAAAAATGCAAAAAGTTTGCAAATGTCGGAGTGCTGCAGAAAATAATGTGACACTTGTATTTCCAATACTATTTGGCTGCTGACCATTGTAACACTTAAAATTGATTTCAAATTATTTTTTATCAAAAAGTAATTTGAAAAATGCAAGATAGTCACAAAATAAAAAGTTTCTAATTTTGGGATTAGATTAGATATCTACGAATTAGATAGAAAAAATGAAAACATATAAGTTTAATCTTTAATATCATTAACTTGTTTATATTTAAACAAAATATGAAAACGCTTGTATGATTCCATTTCGATTATCTGTCACATGCAAATTACATTTCTAAAAACTCTAAAATAAAAACAAACACAAGTTCTTTATATAACACATTCTGCGTCACATCCTAAAATGGTTGCTTAATCCTTTCTTTGAATTTAATGTGACTGAACTTACATTATGTCAACAACGCTTTTTTTTTCAACATTTTGTTCTGTACGTTTGTTGTAGGCTTATAGCATGTGGACGAGTCAGCTTTAGATGTTTATTAGATGTCATTGTATCGACGTCTTTTTCCTTCTTTTTCGCTAACAAAATCAGTTATTCATTTTCTTGTCATAATTTTTTCTAACAAAGAATAATGTTCCATTTGTAACGTGATAATATCAATCCACCTTTTAGGGTGTTATAAAAGAAAAATGATATTTGGTATATTTTGTTTTGAAGAGATTCATGCATGAATAGCATGTTTACGCATTAACGATAAAATATTGTTTTTAATGTTTGTTTAATACATTGGCACATAAAAAAGTATTACACAATTTAATTAGTTTACACTATGGTTTACACCTATGCTTAAATTTTATTTTAAATATTTAAGAACCGTCACATACAGGGTGACTCACGTAGTCCGTCGGTTAGAAACTAACTGACAATGACATTATGAAATATTTTTTTCTGGCACAATTTGAGCACAACTTAGCAACCTATTTTATTAGTTAGATACATAAGAACAAAGGGAAACCACTCTATACTAGCTTGGGCTACCCCTTTAGCCCGTCGATTGCCAACATTCTGTCGTCACCCAGGCAACACATGATAGTTAAATTAACGTTTATTAAACGATACTAATGGTTGATGTTTGGTAAGGTAATTCACATAAACGTTTACTGAACTGATATATAAATTAACGTTAATTTTACGTTCAGGAAACGTTTAATATAAACATTTATAGTACAATTTTTAGTAAAATAAACGTTGTCCATGAATGATTAATTTCTCTAAAATTTAACGATTTTTTTAACCTTTCTTTAACATTCATTGGCATTATACGTTAAGTGAATGATTTATTTTATATTCGGATGAACGTTGTTCCTACGTATGCAACTTCATAATAAAAATAATAATTAATATGGTATTTTATAATATCAATCTCATAGTCAATAACACTCAGTCAAGCAATACTAAATCAATTTTTAGAAACTTGACTTAACTGCTATTTAAACGTAAATAAATCGTCAATAGAATACATTTCTACAACGTACAATCGTTGGTTAGTATAATTTTAAGAAAATTTGATGACAACCAAGGCAGAGAACGCATGAGCACTGGGCGTCAAGTCATTACCCATGATTCCCCATGCTCATGATTACTTGACATTACTGTGTCCTGCAGTGAAATTGCGTAGTGATCTGGTCCACCTGTCTGTACTTTATAGCTTTATATCTTAAACGCAATAGTGTGGTGTTTTTTGGTGGCAATTTGAGTTTAAAAAAATGAGGTAAGTGTTTGTTTTAGTTTCCACGTTTTTAATTTTATTTTTAGAATCGGTCTGTTACAGGAGTAATTTTTCTTTGCTGAATCTAACGTTTGACCATTAATTATTTCCAGATCTTGCGTTATTTTTTTAATGTTGGAACGATTACGCTAATTACTTATTTTGTGCTTTCATTACCGTTCTGATGTGAACAGTTTTATCAAAGAAGTTGCTAGTCAGCAATTCTCACGATGACCGCAGCTGTGTATAAGTTGAAATCACTTATGTCAATGTTTTTGTGCTGTTACATCATTTTTATCCCATTTGTGTATTTAGTGATTAAGAGTGTTATTTTTGTTTTAGGTATTAGTAACGACTAAATTGCAGGTTTTAGTTTTATTTGGTTAAAATTTATTACCTATTTTTATTTACAATCAAATTGTAATGTGATAATTGCCATGCATATGGAAGTTAGAATCAATAACGTAATTCATGTTGAGATGTTTAACTTCACATGCCTTATTTTAAATTTTACAAAATCTGACAACACTAGAGAGTTAGTTATGGAAACCACTAAATTTATGTTTCTAGTTTTGGAGAAAAATTTTTATCGGGAATTCTTCTTTTTGGATACTTTTTCTGCAGTTTCTTGCAGTTAAAGCTATACTTTTTTAGTTTTCAATATAACAATTATATAGATCCAATCTTTTTATTTTCTGATTACATTCTTGGTTTTAATGGACTGGTAACAAAACTTCATATTATTTAAGCATTAAAGCATTATTTATTTCAACTAATTTGTCAATTACTTAAAATTATTAATTTTCGAAATATACAACCTTATTTTAATTTTTAATGCCAAATCAGATAAAAATTGGGGGGTTTCATTTGAAAAACTATGCAACTTTTTCCTTTAATGTTATATTCTGTCGTTCTTAGTTTTTAAGTTAAGTTAAGGGAAGAGAACCTTATTTCGGACACCTTGTACAGTTTACTGTTTTATGCGTACTAAGCATACGTAAACTAAGTAACAAAGTAATTACGCAATCAGTGTGTGATGTTAATTTGCTTATAGGTACAATTAATAATACTGTCTAAATTTGTACTTCATCTACATTTTTAAATTTATTTAATCTTATATAATATAACCGATTTTTAATTTAATATTCATATATGTCTATATTTTTTTTCAGCTTCGTCATTAAAATATACAGGTACATTCGCAATTACTTATTGTAAAAATGACTACTAAACTTGTCACGAAGCGACATTTACGTCGTCAAATTGCCATTAATTTTAAGAAATCTCTAGCTGAAAGTAAAGTAGAAGTTCCTTCATGCAGTAAGGATAATGTCGCTGTGGCATTGCCTAACTATGATAAGTTTGATTGTATTGCTATGAACATTAACAGATTAGATCCAATTATAAATAATAATGATTCTTTATTTACCAATAATTATAGTAATTTGATCGGTCAAATAAATATTTCGGAATCATTGATGATTTCCGATACAAATACCGATTCCATTAAACTAAATTGTTTTAATGTAGATGAAAGCAACGAAGAGTTATTTTTACAAAACTTTAGAAAATGGGCTTTAGATTTTAACATTACCCATGCGGCTCTAAACACTTTAGTAACACTTATACAGCCTCGCTACCCGTTTCTTAAGCGAGACGCCACTCAATATTAAAAACTCCTAGACGTGTTGAGGAATTTGCTCTAGATAATGGAAAAATGATTTATTTGGGACTAGAGCAAGGATTAAAACAGCGGTTAAACGACGGTTTTACATGTGTTTCCCGTGTTATTAAAGTTCAAGTTAATGTAGATGGTATACCTTTGTTTCGTAACAGTTCCACAGAGTTTTGGCCTATTTTTGGTCCACAGTGAAAGTTTTACAAACAAAAATCCTTTTTGCAGTAGGGAATATTTTGTGGCAAAGGAAAACCGTTTCCACTTCACTTATATTTAGAACGATTTATATTTGAATGTTCTAAAATATCAAAAGAAGGTATTTCGCATAATGGAAATGTATTTTCATTTGAAATAGCGTTATTTACTTCGCGATGCTCCTGCACAGGCATTTTTAAAATGTATTGTTTATTTTAATAGCAAAGTGGTTGTGAACGATTGTATTATCATAGGTAGTCGAGAAGAAAATAAAACATATTTTCCAATCACAGTACATTTGCCTCAGATGATAATGATTTTTCACGCAAAAACCTTAAATCGCCATATCAAGAAAAATCGCCCTTACTACAATTAAATATAGGATTAGTTTCACAATTGTGTTTTGGATCAATGCATTTGGTTTACCTAGAGAGCTGTGAGACGATTACTATTACTGTATTGGAGTGGAAGGAAGCCATGACCATATAAGCAGTAAACTTTCTATACAAAATAAATTGCTAACCTCGTTATTGCTAAAAAATTTACTACCTCAGATTTTCATAGGAAAATTCGATCATTCAATGACCTGAAGGTGGAAAGCCTTGGGTATCGATATTTTCTTCTTTATTGTGGTCCATTTGTCTTGAAAGGTAACATAGAAAAGAATATTATAATCACTTTCTCTTATTACACTGTTCTATTTTTCATTTTAAGCAATGCTGCTTTATTCGGAAGAGTATGGTTTTATTTGTAGAGAAACAATAAATGATTTTATAAGACTATCAGCAGACTTATATGACAAATATTTTATCACTTTGCTACGGTTAATTGAAGAAAAGTAAGTTTTGCCGGCAGCCGAAGAGTAGGGCGTGGGTGAGAAAAAGGATCCACCGCTTCTTCAGAACTGTCTTGATTTAATCCGAGGGCGCCATAGTCCTAATGCGTGGATACAAACCTGCTTCCGAACTAAAGAAACAGACGCAACAATCAACCGTAACAAATTAAAGGAGCAATAAATACAATAAAGAGAGAGAGACACAAGTAACCTACAAAACGTTATATTTAATAACACACCATAAAGAAGAAGGAACAGAGCACAATTTAAATATATCCACTTACAACGTAAGTTAATTCTACGAAGCGTATTCGTTCGTACCCATATATATAGTCGTACACAAAAGAAGGAAAAAAAATATAAGATTAATAGCAAGTTAATAATTTATGCGGTACGCCACTGGCGTTATTTAATCTAGACAAGATGGCGACGTAACCACACCCGCACAATACGAAGGTGTATTTAGTGTTCGCAGTTGCAATATTTAGCGTTAAAAAGTATCGGAGATTTAGGTGTTTCCCCAAAAGAGCGCTCTTCCGTGGTCTTACACTTATACTCTAAAAATCCCCAAGCAATGGTGGGTAAATGAAGCAAGTTCGCGCCTTTACGGTACACATTCGTTTACAGATTGGGCAAGTATATGCGCCACAACAAGTTAATTAATTATATTGTAGTGAATTAACAAAAAAATATAAATACGTGAACAAATACGTTTCGAGTTCCAAAGATTTAACTGCACTTAAGGTGCCAAGACAAGTTGTACTTATTTAGGTGTTACGCTTGAGACGTTTTCGGTAGCAGTGTGACGTCCCGGAGATGGTTTGTTTTCAGCGCAGAAGTATAATTAGAAAATCTGACCTTATGTTGTAGATAGAGGTTTACGATGTTGACACACACGGAGAAGATACAGATATGTGGTGTCGGTTCCAGCTGCGGCGACCCCTAATTTCGGTAGGATGTCCCGTACTTCAGCAATCTTAACAGCAAACCCCAAGTATGCGACACACGCAGCGACAAGACAATAAAAGGTAGAAAGAGATCCCACGATGAATTTAATCAGCCAGGTAATTGGTTTTGTTTAGGCCAAAAGAACCTTTAAAGCCGAGTAATTTTAATCCCGAGTAACTCTAATCCCGGAGTAATCCCAACCCCTCTCTTATCTGAAAATTATGCACGGTGTAACGTTGAAGAAGCCATGAAGAATATTTGTCGTACCTGAGTGCAATCGAGCGACCATTAGAAGAAATTAGTACACGCATCCGTCCTAAGATAAACTTCAGAAAATCGAGTAATCAATCCTTTCCCCAGCTAAAAATATACCGCTATACATTGAAAGTTTGCAGGGTCCTATACATACCACTAGAAAATTTGACGGAATTACGATGAAGCACTCAGATGAAGGCAAATTTGAATTTCACGTAACACGACGTGATAGTAGTTGTTACAAGGCGGAAATTGAAGATCAGCCGAAAATGTATTGGCCAATTAGGACAACGCGGAAGTTGAATTCTGGGAATTAAATCCCCAAAATTTTCGTTAAGGAGCGAACACGGAGAAATGTCGCGTTTACACCTCGACTCCGTGTATTGTGTGTTGCCTAACTCACAGTGACCGTTACAAATTCCCCCCACACAAAACTTCAAGCCCGCGCAGAAGGATAAACATAATCCGCTGCACCATACATAATCCAGAAAATTAACATCCGTAGGTGTTCAGCAAAAAAAAAAAGGAATCTCCAACATGAGCGACATATAACCAAAGATACCCACCCCACACATATAAAAACCTAATGAAACCCAACCCCTAAGAGATAGACGGTTTGTTGAACTAAGAGTAGCTGATCTGATGAAATCTGTTCAAAACTCGCATGAAGCGTTTGGTGTATCCAGCAACAAAGTCAAGCAACGACCAAGAAAAAGAAAAGGATAACACCAAGAGATTGAACGCCCACAAAAACTCGCAATTAGCGATTTCCGAGAAGCAAGGTAAAGAAAACGTGGGTCATCCAACAGTATCTCAACCAACCTTACTAAACCCAGTCAACAGAAAATATTATTATAGTAAAGTTTGAAGTTTGGACAAGCGTCCAGGACAGAGCCCTAAAAACCAATGAAACCCCAACCCAAATTAAAACAATACCACCCTGAATTACCCCAAAATAAGGTACCCTAGGAAAGGTTTAAGGTAAGATAGGAATAAGGATAAGGCTGAAACCCAAATACCAAGAGGTTAGGATAAACCCTAGGAAATTATTAAGATCGGGCATTTCCCTAGCGGCGTGCATGTCGAATGGGTGGCACCAGGCATCACTCCCACCAAGACCCTCGCGAAGGATGGAAACTCGCGTCATTGGGCCCCAGTGAAAATCCACCCCCTCGCCATTCACGACCCTTAGTACTGAGCCTTCCCAAAATAAAGTCCTCCCACCCAGGAAAGGATTTAGTCTTGGGCCGATACTCCCGACACCACAAGACTAATGGATATGCAGTTAAAGAGTGCGACTCTGAAAACCGAGGATAAACCCCCAACCCTATAGCATAATGGAAGAATGAAAGGAAGGATCCCAAAATTTTGCCCAAAAATTTCCAAAAGTAAAAGACTGGAACAAGTCAACAGTTTGAGGTTCTGCAGTGGCTACGGCCAGTGATCCATTGACGGAGGTTAAGGGCGAACGGTTTACCCCTGCCCCAGATCTTGCTCGCCCCGTACGGCCCCCTAAGGGTTGGTGTGCCTGGTAACGAAACAAGGGTACCAGAAACAGGAGCTCCGACTCCCCCTCACGCCAACACCCACTGAAACCCCCAGCCAAAGCGGTACCTCTACGCAAGAAAGAAAGAAGGAACAGATGATAGCAAAGACAAGGAAAAAGGGAAATACTCTATCCCTCCTCGAGAGGACAGAGAGCAACAAAAACGACGTTCACACAAGACAAGACACATTCAGGTGTCTGAATTCGGCTTTGAAAAGGATTGCCAAACTGGCGAAGACGTACACCAACGAGCCATATAGGAGAGGGCGTTCAATCCGTCACGGGATCGGGAAATCACGGTACTCCCACAACTACGTGAACTCATGAAACTAAGTCTCGAAGCTCGAAATCCAATTCAAGGTCAAATTTTTGGTATTATTTACCTGAGAAGGTCCAATCCCTACGTGCCCAACCAACCTACCCATATCACATGGAATTCTAACGAATGTGAACCATTATGGTTCCAGCAAAAAAAAAAAATTAAATATAACTATGAGCTAACTCAATTAGAACTGAGTCAGTATATCATTAAGCTCGCCGAAGCGGTTTGGTATCTCCCAGAAAAGAAAAAGAAAACCCAACAATCTTGATGCATTGTCAACAAGAGCAGGAGCACGCTCAACTTGAACTCAAGTCAACAGGCATCCCCAAAAAAAATAAAGCTTCTCAAACCAAAAACAAAAGAACCTGTATCTACGTATATACAGTTCTCGCAGAAAGAAAATAAAGATATACGGAGAGCACCAAATAAATCAGAGATTTCGATGTAAATCGATCATAATGTCGTGTAGCTAATAGAGCCAGAAACCATCGATAATCTCATTAATAACCAACCTACAGTAAGGCAGAAATAAAAGAAATTTATTCAGCAACAATATAAGAGAAAATACGAACTTCTCCTTACTAGAAGGAAGATAGTCCGAGCAAATTCGTTAGAAACCCGTGAAAGAAAAAAATAATACAGATATGATAAAATCAGCAAAAGTAAATAGTCAAGTAAAATAAGTCGTGTCCAAGTAGAAATCCAGTCATGAACCGTGTCTTCTAGCTGGCAGTACAAGCAAGTTTACGACGCTTTTTCCGTCTAGGATAAAGTAAAGAGTGATCTAAACAATTAGGCTCCAGCACAGCAAGTTCAGCATTAGCCTCTTCCGAATTCGAGAGAGGTTCTGGCTTAAGGTCTTTCACGTGCCACGTACCTAGTGACTTTCCTAAAAGAATCAGCTAGTTCATACGTCCAGGGAGACACGACAGTTTTCACCGTGAACGGGCCTAAGAATTTAGGTGCGAGTTTCGCATTGAAATGCTTCGAAGCGTCGGATAGTTGGAAGTTACGACGCCACACCAGATCACCCACGTTATACTTGACATGTCGGCGGCGTAAGTTATACCTATATTCGTGTAGTTTCATAGGCTTTCCGAAGGCGTTGAAGTATATATTCCTGGATAGCCGCGTAACGTCGAGTAGACACATTATGATCAGGTTCTGAGTCAGTTGGTTCAAGACGTGATTTATTGAAGAGATTGCCAGAGATGACATGTTCACGACCAAATAGAGCAAAGTACGGGGTACATCCAGTCACTTCGTGTTTCGCCGAACGAACTGCACATCCAATGTGAGGGAGCTTCACATCCCATTTCCGCTGGTTGTCCTTAACATAAGACGCTATCATGGTCTTAAGAACGCGATTTATCCGTTCAGCCGGATTTGCTTGCGGATGGTATTTGGCAGTATATAGGATGGTGCAATGATAGTTCTCACACATTTGAGTGAATTCACGACTGCGGAACTGTACTCCGTTGTCAGAAATAAGGTACTGCGGCACTCCAAATAGTAAAAACACCTGTTCTTCCAGGATTTTAGTAACCGCAGCAGCAGTAGCAACACGCATAGCAAAGAAAGGGCAAATTTAGAGAAACAATCGGCAACCACAAACACGTAACAATTGCCTTTAGAAGAACGAGGAAGCGGCCCAACAATATCGCAACATAAAGTTTGCCACGGTCCCGTAGGACGAGCACGAGGAGCAAACATTCCAGGAGGAGCTGCTTGAGATACCTTATTGGAAGAGCAAGTAGAACAACGGCGGATATAGCGAGCCACGTCTGCACGTAATCGAGGCCAGTAATAATGTTGCAGAATTCTTGCGGTTGTCTTAGTTACTCCACCATGGCCAACAACTGGAGGATCATGGTTCTCCTGAATGATGCGTCTCCTTTGTTCAGCCGGAACGACTAACTTCCATTCATCATTCGGATCCACCATAGAAGTGGTAAAAGAACTAGTCACTCTGCGATATAAGATGTTATTATCGACAGACCAATGAGGCAACTTGTGAGGTGTTGTGAGTACACGATTCAGTAAGTTATTATACCATTTATTTGTAGTAGGTAAGTCAAGACCAAGAGAAGAAGGAACAGCTAAGGAATCAAGATGAGGAGAGGTGGTTTCAGCTTCATCACCAACAGCAGGAACAGCACGAGATAACGCATCTGGCACAACGTGGTCTTTGCCTTTCCTATGTCTGATGGTGAAGTCATACTCTTGGAGTTGTAAGGACCAACGAGCAAGACGACCAGACGGACTCTGCAAACGGTTAAGCCATACCAGCGAGTGATGGTCAGTAATGATGGTGAAGTGAGAGCCCTCAATATACGGTCTGAACTTAAGAATGGCGAATAAGACTGCAATACATTCTTTTCCGTAGTACTATAGCGCCTCTCCGCTTTAGTTAAGGAGCGACTGATGTAACTGATAACCTTTTCCCCCTCAGGCGATTCCTGACTAAGGACAGCACCCACGCCAAAGTTCGAAGCGTCAGTTTGAACAACAAATGGCAGAGAAAAATTAGGACAAGTCAGGATAGGAGCAGAAACTAAGTGTTCTTTAAGAGAAACGAAAGCAGATTGACATTCCGGTGTCCACACAAACAAAGCATTTTTCCGAGTAAGAGCAGATAAAGGAGAAGTAAGAGAAGCGAAGTTCGGTATGAAACAGCGATACCAGCTAGCCATGCCAATCACGCGTCGCACTTCGGTGACCGTGGTCGGTATAGGAATGTTAAGTATGGCAGTCACCTTTTCTGGATCCACCAGCAACCCATTTTTATTCACAACGTAGCCCAAGTATTTCAACTCCGAACGACAGAAATGGCATTTTTCCTGATTTAATGTCAAACCGGCAGCAAATAATCGTTTCAGAACTTTTTCCAGTACTCGAAGATGTTCGTCGAAAGTTGGTGTCGCGATAACAATATCGTCCAGGTAGGCGAAGCAAAACGGTTCCAGCTCTGCACCGATAATTTGGTCGATCAGCCGCTGAAAGGTTGCAGGAGAATTATGCAGACCGAACGGCATTCTAGTAAATTGGAACAATCCACGATGAGGAACAGTAAAGGCAGTAAGCGGTTTGGATTCAGGAGTTAAAGGAATTTGCCAATAAGCAGAACGAATGTCCAAACTCGAGAGAAATCTAGCATCCGTAAGCGATCCAAGATAGAAGTGATATACGGCAGAGGATAAGCGTTGCGTTCCGTGACCTGATTTAGCTTCCGATAGTCAATGTAAAACCGATAGGAGTTGTCTTTCTTCCTAACCAAGACCACAGGACTGGACCATGGACTGGTAGATGGCTCTACTACACCTAACTGTAGCATCTTGTCCAGTTCTTCATTGACAATCCGAGATAGTACTGGTGATAGAGGATAGTACCGTTGTTTAATTGGCTCAGCCTTGGTATGGATACTGTGTTGAACGAGCTGGGTACACCCTAGACCAGATGGCTGTAAAGAAAAGCTGGCAGAGATAACAGCCTCTAGCGAAGACTGTTGCGACCTTGATAAGTCGTCTTTGATGTTCAGCGCACTCGAATGAACCGCATGTCCAACCGCATCAGTACCAAAGGACCAATGACCCTTGCTGAAATCTGGTACGAAGGCCATCGCCTTCCAAAGTCGATCCCCAATATCAACCCTTGAGAAATCTCAGGAACCACTAAGGTTTCTATTACCTTGGTTTTTCCCTCTAAAGTATAAGGAAGAGAAACAACACCCAAAATGGCACATTGTCCACCATTAGCCACGTTACAAAAAGTCGAAGTAGATTTTTTTAAGGACACCTTATATATTATACGTTAAGAAAAGGTCGTTCATCACCACGAACGCTAGCAAAAATAAAGTTAAGTAACAATTGTTGAGAGTGGTCTAGATCAGTAAAAGAAGAATCCGAGGTTGAGAGAGAAGTAGAACCTACGACTCGGTCCGAGGGTTCTGACGTGCGTTCCCTGCGGCGAACATTGGGAGCACTTAGGCTTGGTAACACCTGCCTTTCCACAGCCAAAACAATGAAGGTTCTGTGGGTTTGGACAACGAGGAGAAACATGTCCCGTATTCCCGCAATTCGCAACGTACAGGTCCCCTGTAAGAGTTGAGAGGCCTAGAAGGAATAGTGGAAGAGACCGAAGAACAAGAAGAAGTATTCAAACAAGAAGTTTCTGGAGCGACGTAAGCTAGGTTAGGTTCCAGCAAAGAAGTCACGCGTCTAGTAGGTGGTGGTTTGAAAGATTGGGTTAAGAATTGACTATGCTCAATCTTTTTCCCAAGCGACAATAGATGCGAGATGGTTGAGACATCATGAAGAGCCAAGGCCGTTTGGAAATATGGCGTTAGATTGCGCCTGATTATTCGGATCTGTTGTGGTTCCGATAATGGTTCACTCAACCGTGAGAAAAGGCTTTGCATAGTAGCCAAGTATATCCCAAACCCCTCATGAGCACCCATGGTTCGTGCCTTAATTTCGTCCAGCAATCGATCGTTGTAATCCACCGGAAGAAACTCCGATTGTAGTAAACGCACCACATCCTTCCACGAAGACAGCGATTGTCGATGAGCCCTGAAGAGAAGAAGAGCTTTTCCAGTTAAGAGTTCTGGAGCACCATGAAACAATTGCGTCAGAGAAATTCCCCTAGCCGTGCTTAATTCCTCCAAGCGAGTAAGAAATTCAGAAAGAGATGTTTTACCATCCCCAGAAAAAGTTAAGTTTAGTTTCGCTGTAGCAACAGATTTAGAAAAGTAGGAAGCACTACAAGAGGCAACAGGTGTTGGTTCTGGTTCGACATCAGACTCCGATGATAGTTGGTCAGGTTCACCTTCGTCCTCAGTAACCGTTAATTTAGGACTAGAAGTAACAGCTTGACTGATCCCAAAAGTAGTATGCCGATGCTTCTTGATCATAGAATCAATAGTGTTATGAAGATCGGTAAGAGAAAGTAGAAGAGAATTCCTATTGGCAGCTTGTTCTGTCGAGGTGGCAACCATCAGCTTGCACCTGCGAATAGTATGAGTCCAAAGAGTAGAAAAACGAAGAAATTCCGAAGTTGTGCTGTCACCAGTGAAATTATCAACGAACGTACAAGCTCCCCTAAAGAGACATTTACCGCAGTTACATCGGTTTCATACTCGATGCTGTATTTAATTTCGGATAAAGATTTTTCCGCTTCCAGCTGAAGAGCACTACGGACCAGTTTCCGAAGACCCTCCACCGAAACGTCAGCACTAAGTCCCCTAGAAGCTAACTCGTATCGCAGTTCGTGTTGTTTAAGGCGATTGACCTCGAATTTCCACACTTTCGGCATTTTAAATAAAATCTCCTAGCTTCCAATACAAAAAAAAAGAGAATAAACTCGAACCCACAACAACAAGTAAGAAAGAAAACAGTATTAAAATACTAACCCTAGAATAATAAAACAATTTTAAGTAAATGTCCTATTACTGATCAAACTGATAGTAATAAGGAAAGCAAGCAATAGCACTAAGTACTAGAGAGAGAGAGAAAATAAAAATTTCCAAAGAGAATCGAACGACAAGTAAAGAAAAATACTCGAGCAACCTTGACTGATAATCCGATTTCACAAAAAGAAAGAAACGAGAAGAAAATCGAGCCCCGAAGTTGGGATGCCAATTTCTTGCTACGGTTAATTGAAGAAAAGTAAGTTTTGCCGGCAGCCGAAGAGTAGGGCGTGGGTGAGAAAAAGGATCCACCGCTTCTTCAGAACTGTCTTGATTTAATCCGAGGGCGCCATAGTCCTAATGCGTGGATACAAACCTGCTTCCGAACTAAAGAAACAGACGCAACAATCAACCGTAACAAATTAAAGGAGCAATAAATACAATAAAGAGAGAGAGACACAAGTAACCTACAAAACGTTATATTTAATAACACACCATAAAGAAGAAGGAACAGAGCACAATTTAAATATATCCACTTACAACGTAAGTTAATTCTACAAGCGTATTCGTTCGTACCCATATATATAGTCGTACACAAAAGAAGGAAAAAAATATAAGATTAATAGCAAGTTAATAATTTATGCGGTACGCCACTGGCGTTATTTAATCTAGACAAGATGGCGACGTAACCACACCCGCACAATACGAAGGTGTATTTAGTGTTCGCAGTTGCAATATTTAGCGTTAAAAAGTATCGGAGAGTTAGGTGTTTCCCCAAAAGAGCGCTCTTCCGTGGTCTTACCCTTATACTCTAAAATCCCCAAGCAATGGTGGGTAAATGAAGCAAGTTCGCGCCTTTACGGTACACATTCGTTTACAGATTGGGCAAGTATATGCGCCACAACAAGTTAATTAATTATATTGTAGTGAATTAACAAAAAATATAAATACGTGAACAAATACGTTTCGAGTTCCAAAGATTTAACTGCACTTAAGGTGCCAAGACAAGTTGTACTTATTTAGGTGTTACGCTTGAGACGTTTTCGGTAGCAGTGTGACGTCCCGGAGATGGTTTGTTTTCAGCGCAGAAGTATAATTAGAAAAATCTGACCTTATGTTGTAGATAGAGGTTTACGATGTTGACACACACAGGAGAAGATACAGATATGTGGTGTCGGTTCCAGCTGCGGCGACCCCTAATTTCGGTAGGATGTCCCGTACTTCAGCAATCTTAACAGCAAACCCCAAGTATGCGACACACGCAGCGACAAGACAATAAAAGGTAGAAAGAGATCCACGATGAATTTAATCAGCCAGGTAATTGGTTTTGTTTAGGCCAAAAGAACCTTTAAAGCCGAGTAATTTTAATCCCGGAGTAACTCTAATCCCGGAGTAACTCGCCTTATCTGAAAATTATGCACGGTGTAACGTTGAAGAAGCCATGAAGAATATTTGTCGTACCTGAGTGCAATCGAGCGACCATTAGAAGAAATTAGTACACGCATCCGTCCTAAGATAAACTTCAGAAAATCGAGTAATCAATCCTTTCCCCAGCTAAAAATATACCGCTATACATTGAAAGTTTGCAGGGTCCTATACATACCACTAGAAAATTTGACGGAATTACGATTAAGCACTCAGATGAAGGCAAATTTGAATTTCACGTAACACGACGTGATAGTAGTTGTTACAAGGCGGAAATTGAAGATCAGCCGAAAATGTATTGGCCAATTAGGACAACGCGGAAGTTGAATTCTGGGAATTAAATCCCCAAAAATTTTCGTTAAGGAGCGAACACGGAGAAATGTCGCGTTTACACCTCGACTCCGTGTATTGTGTGTTGCCTAACTCACAGTGACCGTTACAACTTATAATGTGCATTCTTTATGTCACCTCACTGACGATGTTGAGAAACATGGTCCTTTAGAATCATTTAGTTGTTTTCTTTTCGAAAACTACTTAGGTCATAAAATCCAAGATACGTGGAAAATATATGCCCCTCAGCAAATTTACAATCGCTTAAAAGAAATGGAAAACTGTAAGCGTTCGGCAACATCAAGTAGCGCATGTAAAAAGTATCAGCCGATCCTCGTCGAAGGTACTTCTAAGACCTGTTTCAAATGTCAAAAATTAAAATGTGACAATATGATCATATCTGTTTCAAGTCCTTACAATATAGTTCTGGTAAGAAACAAAATTGTAGTTATTGAAACAATTAATTGTGTTAATAACGTTTATAAGTGTATTGGTCACTTATTCCGGTATCTTGAAGATTTTTCTTCTAAACCCATAAAATCATCAAAATTAGGTATATATTTTTGGAAAAAGTAAGGGCGATCAGTATATCTTTAATGTAGATGAAATTAATTCAAAATATATATCATTTCCATTCAAAAATGGATTTTATCTAAGTCCTGTTTTACACTTTACACAACAAGATTAGAACATGAAGTTAGTAATTGTATAGTATATTTTATATCTCATAATCCATTTTCTAATTAAATTGTTTGCTTGATTTTTTAAAAAGAACATTAAGTTTCTTCATTGTTTCTAATAAATACACACATAATTGACGCATAAAATTTTCTCTTTGAAAAACATTTTCTCATTTATGATTCTTCTATAGTATATATTCACATTTCTACAAAAAATCAGAAAATGTTGTCAAGAATCAAATAAGTCATCGTTTAACACACTTATGTGTTAGTTTGCTGTTACACGTCTCTGTAAACAGTTGATGTGCGTGTGGTACCGATAATAAAATTTGATTGTTACATATATAATATTTTTTTAAATATTGCTTAGGTTTCCGATTTCATTTTTGTTTTTCTGAAACCGATTTTGTTACAGTAATCAATAGATTACTCATGATCATAACCATAATTTTCCAATTTTATTTGCTATGTATGAGTAGGCTTAGAGATTAAATAACTTTATATGGCAAACATTTTTCTGATAGTAAAAAAAGTTTCCTGTATAATCCGATACATGTAATTTTGAAAGTCATTTTACATAGGTTAATTCAAGATGTACTGTGTGGTTGAATTCGAGGGGCATAAATGCGCCGTTGTTGCGCTCAATTGGCTCTCTAACAATAACACCGAGTGTTTTTGGCCGACTCCATGTAGTACAGATGCAGCCTATATAAAAAAGTTATGGAAATGGAAAATCCCAAAAGAATTGGAAAAAGTATAAAGTTATAAAATTTAAAAAGTTATGGTAAGTAGTTATTTTATACTAGAGTGTAGTGCTTATCTATTTACCTACCTAGCTGATTACACTGAAGCAGAGTCATACCTACAAAAATAATTGACGAAAGCTCTTCTTCTGATGGAGTTGAAAATCAGTTATAACTCACATGGATTTTAACGAATGCGCCATTGAAGCCTCCCAATCATTTATTTCCGAGAATAATGAAAATGACTGTGGTACACGAAAAAACAACAAATTCTTCTGATAATGTGATGTAAGAAAGAATTCATTAAGAAAACAACTTAGTAACACTTGTTTTTTTCAGAAACAATTTCAGTAGTAGTACTGATTTTAGTAATGATGACGAAGAAGAAGAAAGACGTCCTAGTAGAGTACACAGCGCACCCCAATCCCCTTCTGTATTTTCTGTTGCATCTGGATCAGCTAGAAGTGAGGTGTCATTATTAGAGACTATTTTACGTCGCGTGGAACAGTTGTCCGCAGTACAAAATCAGCAAACAATTATACTAAATTCATTACTTCAAGCAAATCAATCTTGTTCTAATCAGACGTTGAACAAACCGGAGGACTTTCCTGTCTTGCCAATTAACTCGAAGCCAGAATATAAAGCTCTGGAAGAATTTTTAAAAGTTGAAGACAAATTTAATTATATGGTATGTACATCAATTACTTTATTATTAGGTAAGTCGTTTCCTCCAAAATTGAATTCAGGAAACTTGTCCTTTTTAGTACTGCTTTTAAAACGGTCGTTTTTATACCATATACCTATGATGAGTAAAATTTGTATTTGGGAGACGGAACGTTAACATAGCCTATAATACAAAATTACGAATGACAAAGAACACTTTTAATTCGAATGAAACACTACACATTTTCTTTAAGCGAAATTGCTCGTTTATGACACTTGGAGAAAAACATATTTGTTAATATTTATTAGTAGTACTTATGTATTACATATTTTGTAGGTTTTGTATGTCTAATCTAATAATTAATGGCGACGTAAATGTAAGTAAAACAAATGCTAAAATGTTGATTTCAGAATTAAGTGAAAATTAGGCATCCAACACCTACAGGGTTGGTGAATGAATTTCGATATTTCAATAAAGATATATGATCAATTTTATTAGTATGTTCTACTTTAAACAAATTATATATACTTACATATATTTATATTTGTACAGAAGTCTCGTCTGGCATGCATTGGAGGTACTGACGTTAGGAACGCTACCATGAACATACTAAAATTTCTGATGTCTGATAAAATCGCAATGAAATTCAACTGGATTAGCCGGGACAACAAAAAAAGGCCATTTAAAAACACAAAAATGTGTGAATGTTTAACGGGTAAGTACTCACATAAATGCTAATTATTTAAAAAAAACACGAACTTTATTAAAATTGCAAATCAAGTAAATTGGATATTTTAGAAGCAATTATGGTTGCGTATCGACAGAGAAAGGATGGACTGAACGAAACATCCAGAACGCAATAAAAGACTGGTTGAAGCTAGCGAAGTACCGACACGATAACAAAGAAAAAAAGAGACGTCGAATGGAGTAACTCTCATCATTCAATTAAATACTATGTTTTTGTTGAAATTACTTTTGTTTGAATTAAATTTTTATTTAATACTTTATGATTTATTTTCAGAAATAATAAGTATAGCTGTAATATGACTATTATTTGCATTTATAATTAGAACAATGGAAATATTCTAGTTCTAGAATAAAAGTATTTGTAGGAATATCTTCAAATTAAAAAATTTAATGGCAAATATTCTGTTTAATTGAACGTTTCGTATAAACGTTAGTTAAAGATTTTAAAAATTTGTTTTTAAAAGTTTAACTTAATCGTTTAATTTTAAGATTTTTTAAACATTAATTAATAGTAATGTTATACGTTCAAGAACAAAAATATGAACATAAATTAAACGTTTTACACGAACGTCAACTTTTAGTTTTTTGAAACCGTTTTGTAACGTTTAATAAAAAAGTTTAAACTTGGTATTTTTTAACGTTCATGTATAGTATGTCTTTAACGTTCAATAGAGGTATATTATGTTTGGAAAATTGACGTTCAGGCCGCGGACATTTTTATGGAATATAAACGTATAAAATAAATCCTTGTTTGACGTAAAAATCTGTATGAAATTAAACGATTATTATACCATCTTGTGTTGCCTGGGCAGTATTTTATGAAAAAGAAATGGCGTTTTCAGGTGTGATTTAAATATATGTGGCAATCGATGGGCTTCCATGCATAATAGGCGGTTGAAGAACCGTTATATTTTACCCAAAAAATATTCGTAAAAAAGACATTTTTCATTCACTTTTGAAAAAGTGCATGTAAATCCATGAAACTGCGTTTGCATTTCACTTTCATAACCGCTGGTTAAACAAGCGTTCTGTGCAGAACACCACATCGTACCGATACTAACAAGGCATGCAATTTTAGCACAGTGCAGGTGTAGTTCATTTTCTACAAAACCATTAAATATCAGCCACAAAAGTCCTCTTCCGTTGGATGTTTTGCGTCTTCCGTGGTCGTCATGCAAACACCTAAACAAAACTATAGTTTAGTGCGTACGTCTGTAGGCACATCAGTGTGCACGTTGTTGTTTGCGCGTTTATGTATGCACGCGCGTACATTTATTAACGCGCGTACATTTATGCACGTGCGTACATTTAACGCCTACGTACATTTATGCACGCGCGTACACATTTATGGACGCGGTACATTTCATGCACATATATCATTTACTTTCAGCTTATATTCGATCGTCCGTAGAAACTTATTTTGGATTCTTTCTAGTAAATGCTTATCTGTATTTTAAACCGGATACTAAACAGGTGAGTAATAATCTAAGTGCGATCTAACATAGGCAAAATATAAAATTTTTAATGCCGACACCGACAAATTCTTGCAATGTCTCCAGATAAACCCCTACATATTAATACATTTCTGAAATAAAAAATGATAATGATTTTTTAAAAGATAATCTTGAGTCAAAAAACACTCCAAGATCTCTAATTACTTTAACAGATTCCAAACAATTGCTACCTATCTGATATTGAAATGTTATGATTTCACGATTGCGTGTAAAATTAATATATTTGCATTTTCAATGTTAAGGTACAAACTATTTCCTAGAGAACCATTCAAAAAGTTTATTCAAGTCAGCCTGGAGATGTTCACAATCACTAAAACAAGCAATTGGTTTAAATATTATCAAATCATCAGCGTAAAATAAAAAATTGCTATGTTGGAAAGACAGTGCTAAATCATTAATAAACAAAATAAAAAGTATAGGGCCACAATGTGATCCCTGTGGCACACCAGACGTTCATACATACACGCGCGTACAATTATGCACGCGCATACATTTAACGCCCGCACGTACATTTATACACGCCTGTACATTTAACGCCCGAACGTACATTTATTCACGCGCGTACGTTTATGCCCGCGCGTACATGTATGCACGCACGGGCATGTTTTGTCACATTGACGTCCGTGTTTAGGGTCCTATTTTTTCAACATCGGCCGGACTGCGACTGCAACCACATGCACCCTAAAACAATGACTTTCAATTCTTACACTTTTACAATCAGAATATCAGAAATAAAATTGTTACTTTAATTTTTTTTACGGTTCGAAATCTTCGAGTTGCGCGTAGCAACAACAATCAATTTTACCGCGCTTTGAATCGAATCTTTCGATTGGTGAATCGAAATTTGGGGATTTTTACTCAAAGCGGCGGGGCAACATCTTGAAAAACGTTCCTTTTCTCTTGGGCGAATGGCCGTGCTGTACTAAGCTAAAAATTAAACATAAAACTGCTATATGGCTTCGATAATTTCACAATAATTGAGCGTGGAAATATATACCAACCAATTTACGCCCACGTGTTTGGACCTCAAATCCTTCTCACAATTGAATGTCTTGATAATTCCTGGGGACGCTGGAACGAGCAATTACACTTCCGTTTGTGACACAAAACGTGCCTGCGTTCGTATTGTCGCCGATCATCGGAGACACCTGGCCGAATCTTCTTCAACGGTTTAGGGTATTCGCACGCGGTGCGCCTGCTCTTCACAACGACAACTTTCGGCTCCTAGAATTGGGTCTTCTATTCTTTCCCAGCAAACTTATTCTGATCTTCGAGTAGCTGTGTCGTTAGCAAGAACCTCCTTATCATCATTACGTACAACCATAAACAGATAAGTTATAGTTTTAAGGAACCAATTCATATTTTGCATGCGTTCGAAACTTAAGTACACGACATCAAGCGGTTATACCTTTAGTATTTAAAACAATTTGTGATTCGGGGTAGCCTCCATACTCTCACGCTAGTTGTTGTTGGCACGAAATCCTTTAGAGTTTCGAGGGGTACGCTGAATCAAAAGGCCTTTTGGATTGGCAGAAACTACATCCTATATTTGAAAGGTGTGTTAGAAGTTTTAAGTCACTTCGTGTACGTGACGAGTGTACGTCAAGTTTCTTATTCACCAATCTTAAATATATCTGGGGGTTAATAATTCAGATTTGATCGCGTACTACGAGTAATTGGTCATTGCTAATGCACGCAAGTTCTATGCGACAGATTTTATCGTTTTTAGTAAATACTCCTAATATTTAAAATTGAATGTGTTATATTTATGTGTCATTTGTCTCTCTCTTAAATTTGCATTTGTTGTAGCGTGTTAGATTTTAAGTAAAACCAGTTGAATTCCTGCTGATCGGTTTTATTTCTCTCCGTTATCCAGCAGGTGGCGCCACGTTACTCAGCAGTTATTTTTTTTAGTTCTCCTAAGGACCTTCCCCGTCTCACCGACTTAGCCAAACACTGCTGTACTAACGTTAATAAATTCGGGACCCTCAAGCATTTAGTGCGCTACTTCGTGCCTAATATTCTTGTGTTCTTCCTTTTCTAGGTTGCATCGCTAGATACATTTTAATATTGGCAGTAGCCTATGCTGTCTAATGGATAATCCAGCGGCGAATATTAATTTTAATTTAAACAACTAAAACACATTACAAAAATGTATTGCACGCCTCGTAATTAATCAAGCTTTTACGCAAGGCTTTTACGTGGTTACAAGCTTTTGATTGCGCCTACCTGTAAAAAAATAGGCAACTATATAGACGAAACGCATTTTGTTTATTCACTATAAATTTTATTTCAGTTGTCGTAAATTTCTTTTTAGTGCTTTTTACACGTTCATTCGGAAATACATAATGTCTTTTAATTTTTAACTGTCGAATTAATTATTAACACCTCCATAATTCAATATTCAAATCTTTAGTTCTTACATAACACTTCTACGTTTAGTCACTGTCTGTCATTTTTTTACATGCTAATGCTTTGCGTTCTCATCATCACTACCCCTCTATCCTCACTATTCACACTTTTTACCTTTTAAAAATATGTTTGTACAAAGAAATCCTTCAGTTTATTTCACACGTACCTCTTATCTTTTTTAGGGCGACACTATCTCGGTAAAAACCCAAACATGCAACCTCATGTCTACGAATTTGCGGGAACACTTTTTATAACAGTTTTCTTTGTGCAGCCTGCCGATTTAACAATTTTATTTTAACGCTTACAAATAATAACCTTAAATTCTACTTACTATTAAATCTTAATTAAACGAGAGGCTATATTTACAAAAATGAAAATAATTCTTTTTCTTAAATGATATGTCGATAAATTTTAGAAAATCGTATCCAAAATTTAATTACGTTATTAGTGATTGATTTGAATAAACATTCATTATAAAATTTTAAATTGATAAATTTCGATTCTAAAAATTTTTTTATTTAAAACAAAACTAATTTGCATTGCATGAAAACAAATTAATTAACCAACAAAGAAAAAAAATCAGAGTTATTTTGTTACCAGTAACGCTGCAGAAGGATACGAAATTTGATAAGGAATTATTAAAGTTAATTAAAAACATAAATACATAAACCCTTTGATTTACGTTACTGCTTTGTTAGAATTCAGGAGAACGGAATGTAACATACAGCCTGTCCGTGTATTACGCGGACCTTTGATATTGCCTTTAAAAAGTAGATATAATCAAAATCAGTTCTGACTAGTGGTTCTGACCATTCTTTTAGGTTCCTCAGTGGCTACAATTTAAAAATAATTTCAATTATACAGGGTGTCCCATTTTCATGGACCACTTGTCTACTTTAACATTTTAAATGCAAACACATTTTTTATTCTAAATCTACGTAAAAAACTATGGGAACTTTATGTCAACTGGGCCATCTTCTTTTATTTATTTTGAAACTGATAAAACCAATTTTTTCTTTAAATCAAATTACTTCAAAATTGAATCCGCCACTATAAATTTTGATAGATCACAAATTTTGTCAAATTTGAATTGGGCATAGTTAAACACGTATCATAAGATACTTTTGATAACATTTGAATAGTTTTAAAACCGTGAAAAAAGCCATTAATTTTTTTTAATTTTTGACTTTGACGAGTCATTTTGAAGTAACTATTTGTCTAACATAAAATTTTTACTAAAAAAAGTCGTTTATTTCATCCATAAACTCTTTAACTCCTGGAACACATATTTTGTGACACCCTGTATAGTCCCTATAATTACCTGTATGCGGGCGATGGTTAAACAAATTTAAAAAGAAGAAATTCAAACAGCAAATGGCGTATACAAAAGTAATCTTTCGTAAATTGGCCAAAAAAGAAGTGCAAATAAAAAATAATAAAGACAGAAAAAGTAAAATTTATAACGTTATAAAACTGTTACGATATCAAAACTTTATATTAAAGAAAAAGTCACGTTATTCAGTTTTACTATTTTGGTTTTCATGTAAAGTTGTTAAAATTGTAAATTACAACTTTTATATTTTCGAAAGAACTGGGTTCGATCAATATTAACAAAATAATTTTATGTACGAGTGTAAACTTTAGTAAAATTTAATTTAAAAACAGATTTTGTTCAAACAAAAGTTTTACAAAATAAATATTAATATCAACTTTAACTATTTATATAGTACCTATGTAAAAAATTGTTATAGAATTGATAAAAATCATTAAGAGTGATTAAGAGTTGCCTTCTTAACTTGTACGTAAGTTGTTTTTTTTTTGGTTCGCATATTGTACAATAGTGTAATTGCATTCGAGTTCTCTCACTTCTGTAGAGTCCCAAAAGAACGAAACAAGTAATTCTCGGGGTTTGTTTGCTATTGTATAATTTCTTTTGAATTTTACAGAAGCCGATTCGAAATTGTTATTTTGCCAACGTTCAGTGGGCAATAATAATCGAACAATCTACTTATGTAACTGCTTACACATCTGTCGACAAAGTTGATTTAATAGAGATCACTTTTCGGACGTGTTACAATATCACGATACTACACTAAATATGACAACATCTTATTAGTCATTAATGAAGAAGTAGAGGTAAATGTGTTAGCATTTGTATTTCAAAATACATCAATTAGAGCTCGAGAATTAAAACTAAAACAGACATGTCAAAAAACGCTGAAGAAATATAAGTGTGAATGCCTGGTTAACTAATATATGTGGAACTGATCCCCAGTTTAAATTTAAAGTTTTGTGTACGGATGTATCGAGTAGATTGTAAATATGCAGATCCAATAAAAAAAGATTGAGTTTTTGATGCGACGTCATTGGTTCAATGGTTTTTGACAGATTGATTTTTAATAATAATAATAATAATATTTATACCACTTTACATAATTTGCATAATAATGTTTGTGGTAAGTCAAATATTACATACAGGGTGACCAAAAGTTCCGACATCGGAGGATAACTTAGTTAATAAAAAAGATATAACTTTCAAAAATTTTTCGCAAGTAGTACAGTTAGTGAGTTCATATTTTAAACAAATTATTGATCATACAGGGTGCTCCAATGAGTTGTAGCAGCATAAACTTGCATTTTTCTTAGGTACAACACGCCACATTTCTTTTTAAAGTTAAAAAAATTTCATCAAGAACCTTAAAATATATATCATGTCAATGTATTTTATAGGGTATTTTAGAAAATACCGCAAATTATTGAGAAAAGTGACATTAACTTTAACGTCGGTTATAAACTAACTCGAAATAATTAAACAAGTATTCTATTAACATGTTATTTCCACGTCGTTAACTGTGTTTAATAATAATTACTTTTGTTTGTTACAGTTTATTTGAAAGAAATAGTAACTGTAGTCACACACTACCATCCGGTAAATAAAAAACCACGTTTCATGCCGGAAATTCGTGTTAATCGGGTGACCATTCGCAATACGCAAAATCTCCGCGAACTTGTTCTTAAATCTGAACGTTATTGCAAAATATTCGGTCGCAAAATAATGTATACGTACAAACATGAAAATTATTAAAGCATAATAAAAACAAATAGAGAAATCTTAAAATCTAAATACTCATTCCTAACGTAATGATTTTAATTGCAGAATGTGGTTGATAGATGATAGAAACTGGCTTCTCGGTGGTGTCAGAGGTGAAGGTTATTGTAGTCAACCCGTTATCACAATTCTCTGGTGTCGACGGATAAGCATGTACTCACTGCAGGAGCCTGACAAACTTTATAGATGAGAGCAACGTTATTTACGAAGAAAATCAAATTATCTAGTTAAAAATAGTAACGAGTGCTCTACAGGTGTTCGACCGCAAAGGCTGAATCCGTAACAACGTAATTGCGCTTGTCAAACAAAACGGCCATTTCTGTACTTACGGTTTTCGAAGGATAAAAACAGTATATAGCGGTTATTTTTCTATAAATTAAATTGCCTACAAAAGTAATTGGAGGCAATAATATGCCCAGTACGAGGATGTATTGATATCTAGTTAGCCTAGACCAGTTTCTTGCATAAACAATATATTGCGTTACCATAGCAACGAACAAAAACTTATTAGAAGTGTCAGTGTAAAGTTTGACGTCAAAAAAGTAAACCAGAGTCACGCAATAAATTAAATGAAAAAGATGTCCACCAAAATTGTGAAAATCGAAAAATTGGAGTATCGAGCCATCGTCAAGTACCTGTATTTAAAAGGGTTAAGAGGTAAGCAGATTTACGAAGATATGCTTAATACCCTTGGTGATCAATGTCCTTCGTATGCGACCGTCAAAAATTGGAATGCAAGCTTCAAAAGAGGTAAATTTTCCATTGAAGATGATGACCGATCGGGAAGGCCAGTTTCTGTGTCAGTCCCCGAAAATATCGATGCAGTTCATGACATGATTTTATCAGACCGTCGAATTGGGCTAAAACGGATATCTGAAGCACTGAATATTTCATACGAACGCGTTCATCATATGGTTCACGTCAATTTGGACATGAGAAAAATTGCTGCAAAATGGATCCCCAAATGTTTGAATGTTGACCAAAGCGTGCAAGGGTAGAAGCATCGCGTTCGATCTGTGCTCGATTTGAAAACGATGTAGACTTCTTAAACCGAATTGTTACTATGGATGAGACTTGGGTACATTTCTACGATCCAGAAACAAAGCAACAATCGATGGAATGGCGACACTCTGGTTCTCCAAGACCTAAGAAGTTTCGTGTCCAAAAATCTGCTGGAAAAGTTCTTGCTTCAGTTTTTTGGGATTGCCATGGAGTAATCATGATTGATTTTTGGATAAGGGTAGAACAATAACTGGAGATTACTATTCGACATTACTGACCACTCTACGGGAAAATATTAAAGAGAAAAGACGCGGAAAGCTATCCAAAGGTGTTTTGTTTTTGCAGGACAACGCCCCTGCACACAAATCTCATGTTGCCATGCAAAAAATTCGTGATTTAGGGTTTGAATTACTAGAACACCCCTTATTCACCCGATTTGGCTCCGTCCGACTATCACCTCTTTCCTCAACTGAAAAAAGTTTAAAAGGTCGTACATTTTCTTCCAACAAGGAGGTAATAGAAGCTGTGGAGGTCTGGTTTGCAGAGCAAGAAGAAACATTTTTTTTGAAAGGTCTAGAGACGTTGCAGGTTCGCTGTAATAAATGTATCCAATTAAGAGAAGATTATGTTGAGTAATAAAATATTTTGACATTGAAATTTTGTTTGGTTCTATAGTAGGCTAAGAATTTTTCAATATATCCTCGTACATAAGGGAGGGAAGAAGAATGAAATAAGGAACTATAGGGGAATTAGCATTACAAACACGGGATATAAGGTGTATGCTACGATTCTACAAGAAAGATTAAATAACGAACTAGAGGGGAAGGGGTTAATAGGGGAGTGGCAGATAGGGTTTAGAAAGGGGAGAAGGACAATAGACAATATATAGTGAATAGGGAATTCGAAAAGAAAAGTGGGAAAGTTTATGCTTTATTTTTGACCATTAAAGCAGCTTTTGACAATGTGGACAGAGAAAGCTTATGGGAAGTGATGAGGAAAAAAACATAGTATAGTGTGAGATTCGGGAGGAAATTGAGTGAGGGATTTTGGACAAGCAATGAATTAAAACAAGGGTGTCCACTTAACCCAAGCTTTATATATAGGAGACTTGGAGGAGACATTGAAGGGTAAACAACAGGGGGGGGATAGTGATAGTGGTGAAAGTATAGGTTTTGGCGTACGCGTACACAGTGGAGGAAACAAGGGAGGAAATAGTGGGGATGATGGGAACAGTGAAGAAATTCATAGAAGGAAAGGAAATGAAGGCAAATATGGAGAAAACAAAAATGTTAGTTTTTCAAAATAGAAGACGGGGAGGAAAAAAGAGTAATGGAAGTCGGGGGAAGAGGTGGTAGAAGAAGTAGATGAGGTGGGATATTTAGGCTATATAATGAGGTACGACAATAAGAAGGAGGCACATGTAAAGGAGTTAGAAAGAAAAGAAAGGAGAATAAAATGGCAAGTGTGGGGATTGAGGGAGAGGGTGTTTGGAAATGACGTAATAAGGAGGGGGTGGTTATTTACGAGCATAATAAGGAGTGTAATGATATACGGTGCGGAAGTGTGGGGATGGAAGGAATGGGAAGTTTGGAGAAAGTACAAGAGAGATATTGGAAAGGAATATTAGAGTTGGAAAGAGAGACGCCGGGGTACATAGTTGAGGAGGAAATAAAGATAGAAAAATTAAGAATACACGCGGGGAGAATATCAATGTAATATGAGGAAGGTATGGAGAAAAGAGGAGAAGGGAGATTGTGAAAAAAGTGTGGAGGGAAGTAAGAGATTGAAAGATAAGGTATGCACAGGAGGACAGGAGATTGTATTACAAAAGAGAGGGACATGAGAAGGAGGAGGTGAAAAGGAGAAGAAGTTTGTGTTGGGAATAAAAATAAGAGAGGAAATTGCGGAAAGGGACAGAGATATTCAGAAGCAAGATAGGAGGGAAAAAATTAGAGAGGGGAAATATAATAGAAAATATGAGGAGCTGGTGGATGAAGGGACACCGAGGTATTTGAAGGGGGGATAAGGTTGAAGAAGAAAAGAATAGTAGCGAGGTTTAGATGTGGGAATAAGGAGGCTGAAAATAAGTACTGGTTGGAGGATGATTGAAGGAAGTGCAGGGTGTGTGGGAAAGGGTGGGAGAACTTGGAACACTTTAGTAGGGAATGTGAGGTGTTAAAGAAGAGGGAAGGAACGATGGGAGATATTAAAAGAGGGGGGAGGAGTGAGATGGATGGAGGAGGTGATAAGAAGCAGGGAAAGAATAATAGGATTAGAAGGGACAGGGGAGGAAAGAAGTAGTTATGTTACAATTTAGAGTTAGTTAGAAAAAGAATAGATTGTACATATATAATTTTATAAGTTGTAGAATAATATTGTAAATACTGAATGTAAAAACAATTAATTAAATACATACATACATACAAAAAGTAATTAACGCAACGTTATTTCCAACAAAAACTTCGAAAACCACAAACAGAAAATGATGACGTTAAACGAGTAATACGCGTTCTAAAACTTTTAAAAATTCTTACTGTTTTACATAAAACAACGCGTGAATTAAGCTGCCTAACCTACAGGGAAAAAATTACTTACAGCATGGCGCAAACATCTGACATCGGAGAATAACTTAAAAAGATACAACTTTCAAAATTTGTCACATTTAGTACAGTTACTGAGAGTACATTTTAAAAATATCTTTGATTATATAGGGTGTTCCAAAGAGTCGTGGAAGTATAAACTTACATTTTTTTTAAACGTAGCATACTATATATTGTTTAAGATTCGAAAAGATTTCATCAAGATTTAGATGTATCATGCAACCAACAATACGCATCTTGTAAAGACTTAAAAAATTAGCTAATCTCAAAGTCATAGCTACTTCTTATCTAAAAACTTTATGATTGCTGGGTACGTGCAAACAAAGTTATGTGTATATTATAAACAAAACAAACAGAAAAGACATTTAGATTTTTACCACACATCACATTTGAGTTTTGTGAAGGAATGGTTCATGCATTCCTGGTGACAATAAAAGATTTAATAAGACACAATGATTTCATATTTTTTTTAAATAAGAATAATTTAACAATTTCTATGAATTAGGCAGTTGATTATTCAATACTACAAGTAAGTTGGCTGACTTTGTGTTGTATGAATCCAAATCAGAATGAGCTTGTAATGTTTGAGAATTTCTATCTATTTCAAAGAGAGTAAAGTAAATATATACTGAAGGGAGAATAATGATTAAATTTTTAAAAATTTCTTATACAACTCGTGGCAATGTGCGCCAACAATTATCGGAACCGTTTTTTTTTGTAGAATAAATAGTTAAATACGCGATGAACGATATATTAGATTCCCCTAAGGACATGTAACCCAGTTACATTATACCCTTTAGTAAAGTTCCTATTTGAAGGAAATACTATTATTTCACTTTAGTTTAATTTTTACTTGTTTGCTGAAAACCATTGTTCAACCAGGCCTTTAATATTTTTAATTTGTAACATTATGTCATAGAGATTAGTGTGGGACGATAGAATTTTGGTGTCATCTGCATACAAGAAAATTTGGAAAATTGCTATTAGTACACTAACGGGTGATCGTTTTCTTGATTTACGTTAGTAAAATTACCCTTGCACACACATAACATGCTCAAATGATTGCATCACAATGGAGCATCACGACATAATCAGCTAACGGTACGAAATCATTTGAATGTAATTATCTCTAACTCATGGGTAAGAAGAAACGCACCCGTTGCTTGGACACGTCAATCCTTGATCTGTCTGTTTCAGTTTTTATTTACGTGAAATAGTAAACGAGAGACCTTAAGGAAACTGTACTAAAGTTATAGTAATTCTGATTCACGTTCCGTTCGAAAAGTAACAACAAAGTTTTAAAAAGTTGTACATGTGCAACAACACAAATTGTCTTAATACTATACATATTTCCATAGCACACTAATCAAGTAGTTTCTTAGTATAACTTATTGATCTATAAAAATAATTATGATAAATGATATATCCTAAGGCTAACACCTGCAATCCTACAGACCATCCTCGCATTCGCAAAAGGTCAGTTTCTGGCCTAGTAATACAAATAATTATTGTGGTTAGTTGTAATTACTTTTATTTTTTGTGAGCGTCTTGGTACGTATGAATTTCATTGTTTAATATACAAACACATTATCAAAGCAAATCCAAAAAGTGTAATAAACTTCTTGAATGCCTAAATTAATAAGAATACAGTCAAATTTAGCATTATAGAATATAAAAATTTAAATAAATTATTCAAGACATTTGAATGCGTTAAAATTTAAGCGTTTCCAATTCACTTTAAACTTAATTTCTTTATTTGACGTTTTATTACAATTTAATATTTTTGAAATTCCATAATTTAATATCTTTCTAAATCCGTAGTGTTTTATTCTTTATTTTTTTTTGTCACCGAGTTATTAAATAACAGCGGTATTTATCAAGAAGAAAATCTTTTCACGTTTAAATATGTATTATAAACAACAATATTCATTACTAAGTAAGCATTCAATGTTACTTATTAAAAAGTTAATGTGAATGTTACAGATACATACTTTTCTACTTAAGACATTTGTTATTCAGAATATAAATAATATATCCAGGGCAACCGTCCAGATAACATTTTTCAGTTTTAATTCAATTTTAAATTCTTCAACAATATGATTACGAAAAAAGTATAAAATTAGGTCATTTCCGTTTTAATAGTTACGTATTGCATAAAAAATGCATCCAATGGTGTTATAAAACAAATATCAAAGGAAACATTAATTTATGTTAACTTAATATTCAATATTAATTTGTTCTACTTTCTTTGGACCTTCCATAGTGCTTTAAACTAAAATATTTCTCTGACGTGATAGGAGTATAAACAAACTTTCAATTCTGCGCGGTAATACAGTAATGAGAAAGTACTTGGCGATGTTCAAGTTTCTTAATGTTTGCGTTTTAAATTTTTCCCTATACAGGTTGGTTCACCGGTAACCGCCGCTATTGCTTATGGAAAAACTGTACGTTGGAAAATTCTAAAAATTTGCAAACTTACCAAAGTCGATGCGTGCCACTCAACCAAAATATTTTGAAGATGTGAAACTTCCGGTTTTACCGGAAGTATGTATCAACTTGCTTATTTTAAATGGAACATCTTATATATTACTATATACCTCACCTCAATCGTTTCTGACTTATTTAATGTTTCATGTCAAAATTGGCGCTTGCAGACCAAAAACTAATTTAAATTATTAACAATTCAAAAACATTTTTTACTTGGTTTGTGTATTTTTTATGTTAAACTGGGTCCGTTTGAATAGTATTTGTGCAAAATTGTCAAAAAAAATTATAAAGAGTGTTTAAAAATTGGTATCAAAATAGTAATTTTGAAAACCGTCAAAAGTCAATTTTTTCAAATAGAACACCGATTTTTATATTTTTATCTCATTCGTGGGCCAAAATAAGTATAAGTTTGTATAACACTAATTATTCGAAAAATCGGTACTTGTTGACATACTGGCAAATAAACAGTTTTCAAACGCAAATACCCATTAGATGATTTTTACATTAATTAATTATTAGTTGGCTGTGCTGGTGCCGGTCCGCCTAAACTATACAAACAAAATCATTTGAATTTCTTTATTATTTATGGGGAACACAATAAAGTTTTGTCAAGAACATCTGAGACGTTTACTGCCCGATACCCAGAAAAACGAAAACCACCACGAAGCGCAGTAAGAAAGATTATAGAAAACTTTCAATAATTTGGCTCTGCCGAAGCAAATACGGAGAGAAATATACCAATAGTTAACAACGAATATAAAAAAGTTTTGACACAAATTATTTTAATAAATGTTCAAATTGCTGTCCCAGAACTTCTAAACTTTTTTCACATTTAAGCAGCAATTGTTCATGGCTGGCTCTCCTTATCGAAGCGGGATTGAGCTGATCAAATGCTGTTCTGACTCGGCGCATGCAGTCTTCAACTGTAGTTAGTACAGTATTGTAAACTTGATTTTTTATTGTACCCCAAATAAAAAAATCTAGTACTGAGAGGTCGGGAGAACGGGCTGGCCAAAGAATTGGTCTATTATTTGCAATCCATTGACCGTAGAAACGTTCTTCTAAAAATAATCATTATGCGGTGGTGCTCCATCATGCTGGTAAAATATGTTTCTATTGTGGGCCAAGGGCAAATTGTCCAAGTACTCGGTCTCAAAACTTTGTAAACTATCAAGATAGCGTGATCCTATAAATTGAAACATGTGTTTACATCTAGAATAATTCCAAAGAGCCTAACTTACCATTTAAACTATCTTGATAAAATTGTAAAGCAACGACACCGTCATTTCTTATAGCACAATTAAATTAAACTGCCAAATTTCTTGAAAATTTTGCTCTCGAAATGGGTCTACATTCGAATTGTTCCAATAATGAGAATTGTGTCTATTAAAAACTCCATTTTTAGTAAATTTTGCTTCGTCTGTCCAGACAATATTGTTTAGAAACAATTCGTTCTCTTGTAATCGAACTAAAATGAATTCACAAAAATTTATTCTTTTTAGAAAATCGGTCTTTTTCAAATGTTGTACAATAGAGAATGCGTATGGATAAAACTTGTGTTTGTTTATGTAAAATTCTCAAAATAGACGATTTTGACAATTCCGATTCTATTGCTACTTGCTTTGTTGATGCTGTTGGATATGCGGCAAAATATCCCAAGACTGCAATTTCAATATTTTCATTGTTAACTACTGGTTTATTTCGCTCCCTATTTGCTCTTACGGAGCCAAAGTTTTGAAAGTTTTCTATAATTTTTTTGACAGCACTTCGTGATGGTTTTCGTTTTTCTGGGTATCGGGCAGCAAATGTTTCACATGTTCTTGCCAAAACTCTGTGGCATTCCCCATAAATGATAAACAAATTTGAATAATCTTGGTTTGTATAGTTTAGGCGTTCCAGCATGATTGAATTTATCGAACTTGATGTTATAACAGTGACAATAGTTTCTTGACCGCCAGCACAGTCAACTAAGAATTAATTAACGTAAAAAGCATCCAATGGGTATTTGCGTTTCAAAACTGTTTATTTGCTAGTATGTCAACAAGTACCGATTTTTCAAATAATTAATGTTATACAAACTTACTCTTATTTTGGACCACGAATGAGATAAAAATATAAAACCGGTATGTTCCATTTGAAAAAATTGACTTTTGACGGTTTTAAAAACTACTACTTTGATACCAATTTTCAAACACTCTTTATAATTTTTTTTGACAATTTTGCACAAATACTATTCAAACGGACTCAGCTTAACATAAAAAAATACACAAACTAAGTAAAAAATGTTTTTGAATAGTTGATAATTCAAATTAGTTTTTGGTCTGCAAACCCCAATTTTTACATAGAACATTAAATAAGTCAGAAACGATTGAGGTGAGGTATGTGTCATTGTACATAAAATATGCCTAGAATTAGACGTAGAATCTAAAAATGTAGTAATATATAGGGTGTTCTATTTAAAATAAACAAGTTTATAATATTTCCGGTAAAACCGGAAGTTCTGTCATTTTCAAAATATTTTGATTGAATGGCCCGTATTGACTTTGGTATGTTCGCAAATTTTCAGAATTTTCCAACGTACAGTTGTTCCATAAACAATCGCGGCGGTTCCCGCTGAACCACTGTATAAGTTTATATTACTAATAGTGTTATTTTTATAAATTTCAATAAAGTATATATTTCAATAAAAAATTGTAACAATAATACAAAAATGTGTTGTGTTTGGTTGCAACAACCACGACAGAAAAAAATGTACAAAATATTAAGTTTTATATGTTTCCTCAAAATGAACATCTTGTATTGCAGTGGAATCACGACGGTAAAATAATCTATAAATTTCTGGTTGAGAGTATTTTTTTCCTACAATTGTTGGTTTGTGATTTAAAAGTTGTTATCCTTCTAGGTGAAGGTAGAGTTAAAAATAACGGTCTGAAATTACATATATGTGAGGGCTTTATCGAGGTTAAATGTAAATGAAAAAACCTCGTGATTACAGAATTTAAAATAATCATCAAGGGTTGATGATGTCAAAAAAAGGTTAAAAATTAATAAATTATGTAAGACAGAAACGAACGAACGAATAAATAAACAAGGTTTTTTAATTTACTTTTAGCCTCGATAAAGCCCTCACAAGTTTGGGCGAAACGTCGGCCATTTATGTAATTTTGACCGTTGTTTTTAACTCTACTTCCACATAGAAGGGTAACAACTTTGAACTATAAATTTGTGTTAAGAGCCATATGTATTAGAAGTGCGCCATCGCTAAATGCGGCAATTGGTCTTAAAGTACATATAAAATTGAATTAAGTTTTCCAGTTATTAGTAATGTTTTGATTTAAATTTGTAGATATAAGAAGAGACTTTGTCGTGGTTGTGGTAGAATTTTGATTTTGTATTTATTTCTATTAAAATTGTGGTGTTAAATATGTTATAAAATGTACAAATTCAAACATAAAAAACCAAAAAAAAGCATATTGAAAAAAGTAATACTACAGCAACAGAGGTCCATGTATTGTCTTTCATAAAACATTAAGTTTAACTTCAAACATTAAAAATTAAAAGCTGTTTTAATGGTACTTATAGATGGCGATGGCGCGCTGCTAGTATGCTAGGGATATACGAAAAAAGGTCGCGCTCAATTGGTCGCGAAAAAAAAGGTCGTGAGCATTTAGTCGTCCAGCAGAAGAACGCCGACGAAAAATAGTCGCGGGCATATGGTCGCGCGAAACAAGAGCGCTGACAAATAAAGGGCGCGTAGAAAAATGTAGCTATTTGTTTATACTTAAAAACAAAACGATAAATTGCTATTTTGCTAATATGCAAACCGTCCCACTCGTTTTGCATTTAACTTTTTTCACACTTTATCCGGGCTTAGGGCTGGCAGGCAATACCTAGCGAGTTTACAAGTTTAACCCAGCTTGTTATTCCGGAAGAATACACAAGAAACAGCAATGGCGAACTTTTTCTTTTATTCGATAGTGGTCCAAATTAACAAAGAATTTTGATATTTACAACTCAAAGAAATTTAACCTTTATGGAGAACAGTGATCGCTGGTATGCTGACGGAACATTTACGTGTACTCCTCTATTATTTGATCAGCTGTATACAATTCATGGCGTACAGTATAGCAACGTTGTACCGAGTGTTTATGCTCTTCTTCCCAAGAAAACTAAGAAAACATACACTGGACTCTTTCAAGAATTAAAAACCTTAAGACCAGGTTGACAATCTGCAACAATAATGGTGGATTTTAAAGGAGCAGCAATCAATGCTATACAAGAAGAGTTTCATGAAGTCATAATCGGCGTCCGTTTTTTTTTCATTTTACGCAATGCTTGTGGAGAAACATACTAGGTGCAGGATTGCAACAAGTTTATACAGAAGACACAAATTTTGCTTTACATCTGCGACAACTGGCGCTCTTGGGTTCGTACCCGAAGAAAATGTTGTTACAACGTTCGAAGAGCTACTGGACAGCGAATTTTACACGCAAAATGAAAATTTGCTATTACCATTCCTAAACTACTTTGAAGCCGTTTGGATTGACGACACCAAAGGAGACAACCGCAGTTTTCAAGTTTTTGGAATTGCTTTGAATTCGTAGAGGAAGATATACCGCGTACAAACAATTCTGTCAAAGGATGTCATAACAGTTTCTCTTCTACATTAAATGCGGCGCATCCAAATGAATGGAAATTTATCGATGCATTAAAGAAAGAGGAAAGTTTAAATTGTTTGAAAGTTGAGCAGTATATAGCAGGGAACTAACCCCCACGTAAAAAAAATAGACAGATACGGCGCAGAGAATGAAAACCATTTGTCAACAATATGGCAATTGGCTAAATTTGGAATACTTGAGGGGAATTGCTCATAATTTCTAACTACAGATATAAAAAGCAAATAACAATAACAAACAAATAAATAAACAGGAAAAACAAAAAACGACAAAGGCCATGTCAAGCCGACTTATACAGGGTGATTTGTTACTATTTGGAAATAATTGAACACTAGAATCCCGATCTCAAATTATGAAGATTTAACCCAAAACACCTAGATAAAATGTCGCTCCTTACTAAGTTACAGGTTGTTTTGTTTAAAAATTTAAACACTGTTTGTGCTCAGTATTTAAAAACTAATTGACGTATCCATTTCATATTTGGCAAGAAGTGTAGACACTGTACACCCTTCTAAATTACGTTAAACAAACATTTATGTCTACTACCGGCGGCGTACGATAGGGGTAAGTGATCGGTTAAGCGTCCCCAAATTTTACGTCACTGGCGGAATAGAAATTTTAGTAGAATTTTTCGATTCTCCAATATTTTTAAGTAAATAATGGACTCTTTCCTTATAACGATTAAGTCATTATTTTTCGAGATATTTTAAGTTAAACATGAAGCTCTATCATTTTTTTAATTTTGGTATGTAACTCGGAAATAACTAATATCGACGTTTTGAGTCAATACGCAAATTACTTTAATCTGTATTTACAATAATGGTACTAAAATTTATTGACAAAAATAATATAGATCTTCTAACTTTAAAATAATTCAAAGTGATTTTAAAATATTATTAAAGTAAATAACCACATTTGATGGATAATTTATCAATATTATTTGTTTCGTGAAGTTGGCTCTGAACTGAATTAATTTTTTGATCTAGTGGGATGCTTTCATTTTTTTTTTCAATTCAATGGTACAGCTTCATGTTTAACTTAAAATATTTCGAAAAATATTGACTTAATCGTTATGAGGAAAGAGTACATTATTTACTTAATAAATATTGGAGGTTCGAAAAATTGTACTAAAATTTTTATTCCGCCAGTGGTGTAGAATTTGGGCACGATTAACCGGTAACTTAGCCCTGTCGTACGTTTCTGATAGTAGACAGAAATGTTTGTTTAACATAATTTAGAGTGTGTAGGGTGTACAGTGTCTACACTCCCTGCCAAATATGAAATAAATACGTCAATTAATATTAAAATACTAAGCACAAATCGTTTTTGAATTTTTAAACAACCCTGTAACTTAGTAATGAGTGACCTTTCATCTAGGTGTTTTGGGTTAAATCTTCATAATTAAAGGTCGGGACTCTAGTGTTAAATTATTTCCAAATAGTAATGAATCACCCTGTATACGTTGTATTATCCTTAGCTATATTATATTACATTGTAGTCGTAAAATCAAAAACAAAAAAAAATAAATAAACAAACAAAAAAATTTTAAAAACAACAAAGGCCATGTTAAGTCGAATTTATATACGTTATATTATTCTTAGATATACAGGGTGGTTCACCGGGAACCGCCGCGATTGTTTATGGAAAACTGTACGTAGGAAAATTCTGAAAATTTGCGAAGATACCAAAGTGGATGCGGGACATTCAACCAAAATATTTTAAAGATGGCGGAACTTCCGATTTTACCGGAAGTTTGCATCAACTTGCTTATTTTAAATGGAACATTACTACATTTTTACATTCTAGGTTTAATTCTAGGCATCTTTCATGTACAATATCACATACCTCACCTCAATCGTTTCTGACTTATTTAATGTTTTATGTCAAAATTGCTCGCGATATTTTTTCGCGCGACCAATTGAGCACGACCTTTTTAGTGGACCGAAAAACGGGAAGAAAGTCGCTTCCTTCACGACTTTTTTTTTTGAGGTACAATCACATGTGTTTTTTTCAAAATAATAGAGTAGGTCTCTGGCCATCTGAAATCGCTTATTACAACATTTTTAAATAGGGACAACATTTGTTATGGCAATTTTGTCAAAATCTGTCAAAAGATTTTTATTACGTTTTCACAATTGTTTTTTTTTTTGTAAAACCATAATAAACTTTAATACTAACATATTGTGCAGTGGTATTTTAATTAAGTGAGAAACTTTTTTGGTTTAATAAATTTAGCTAAAATATCTGCGTAAAGCCAAAACTTCATTATTCTAAGTATTATAGTTCTTGAGTTATAGCGAGTTGATGTTTTTTTACCTCCAATTGATAAGCATCGAGCACTGACTGCAGGTTGTGGCCGTCGTTGTTACAGAATGATTAACTTGAGTAGACGTAAAAAATTGTTGTTGAAATTGAGAAGTAATTGAGAAGCTGGAAGACGAGAAAACATTAATTCAAACATATGGGGCGATAAGAGCAAAAAAAAACAGAAAATGTGTGTACTCAAACATGAGAAGGAACTGCAACAAAAATTGATCACTAACCATCTGCGTTAAGACCACAAAAGTTCTCTGAATTTTTGCGTTTTTCTGTTGAACTGAACAAGAATTCATATAACAGAAATCTGTACCGTATAACACCTGATGAAAAACTTGCTATTACTTTGAGGTAAGCACTACTGTTACTTATTCTATAAAATTGGATTGTCTTGTATTTTGAAACCTTAAAAATATTCATCTAAAAACAAGGATGTTAAAACGCAATGTACATCAAACACATTTATTGAAAGATAAAATTGCTAAAATATAATGAAACATTTTTTTTTCTAAATGTCTGAGTTGCAAGATCCGTATTAAAAACTAATGTTTTCAGGAGGTTGAAATGTATAAGTAAGTTGAGTGGTAATTTTTAACGAATTTAGCCAAACTTTTGAAAAATAGGTCAACATCATCCTCACTTTCTTCTGCAAGCAAAGCCTTAAAAATTTCATTTCGTTCATAATCCCTCTTGCCTAAAGTTTTTAAAATTCTTTCTCTGTTGTTTGATATTTTTTTTCCTCTGCGCGTTGAGGTCGGGTTTTCATTTATGAACTATTAGAAAGAAGATGAATAGGAAATTCTGCTGACGTCGTTGTTAAGGTTTGTGTTGGTAAGGTGTGTGTTGGCACTGAACTTTGCGTCAGTGACATTTGCTCATGAGTCTCATCATCATCTTCTAACGGATTGAGATTAAAGCTCCTGAAACAAAAAAATTATAAAAAATGTCCCCCATTTTTATTTCTAGGATTGATTTAGATTAAAAGATTGTTCCTAACCCACGATGTTCTTCAGATGTTTTTAAAAATGATAATTTTTCCTCTAGACACGATGTTATTCCTTTTTTTGTTGGAGGAGCTGCTCCGCCCGTCTTTTTATTTTTTTTTCTGTCGTAGGTGTGTTTTATGTTTCTCCAGTGAGTGTTCTTATTTCCAGATATTAGGCAACTGGTGAATCCTTTCATTTGTTGCAATTTTAGTTTCAAGTACGTGTAAGCGAAATTGGCAAAATAGCCAAAGAGACGTTAGTAGTACTGAGGAAGACTCTATTGCCATTGACGTTGCCAACACTGAATCAAGAGGATTTAGAAAAAAGGTAAAAGAATTTGAGTCAAAATGGAATTTTCCTAATTTCTCAGAAGCCATTGATGGTCAACATATTCGCATTATGTCCCTACAAAATTCCTCATATCTTTTTCACAACTACAAAAGGTTTTTCTCAATAGTGCTACTGGCCGTTGTGGACACAAATTGTAAATTCATTTATATCGACGTGGGTTCCTATGGAAAAGAAGGTGATGCACGAATTTTTCAACGGTCTACTCTTGGGAAAATGTTCAAGAATGGAACACTGATCTACCCCCAAGAAAGCTACCCAATTCCAACCGTGTGTTACCTCCAGTGTCCGTCGGTGACAATGCTTTCCGCTTGCATCCAAACATGTTGAAACCATACTTGCGTGAGCATGCGATCACAGACAACAGACTATATTTAACTACAGATTATGTCGTGCACGCCGAACTTCAGAAAACGTGTTTGGCTTACTAGCGCAAGTTTTTCGCATTTTCAATACTCCTATAAATTTACTCCTGGAAACAGTCGACGATGTTATAATCGTTTCCTGCTGCGTTTACAACCTCCTTAGGATGCCGACATTTCAAAAGCTGAATCTTCTTATTACCATGAACCAGATCCTATGCAAGATCCACCTAGAAACAATTTGATTGGTTTTTCAAGAGCTCGTGGGTACGCTAAGTTTGAAGGATTTGCATTAAGAAACTCATTTACTGCATACTTCAGCACCGACGGGAGGATATGCTGGCAAGATCGTCAAGTTAATGGAACACCATCCACGTTAGATAACGAAGAAGCCATGTTCGCGTGGTCTTCTCAACAGATAATCGTTCGCGACTGACGATTATATTAACGACATACGATCGCCATTAACGACTCTAGCGGTAGTCGCTCGGAGCAACACAGATCATAGGAAATACACATAGATAGTGCTCAACGATTTTTGTTTCCAAAATATAATTTTGTTAGTTAATAATCTTTGTAATCTGACTAAGTTTGCGTATTTGCAATCACTACGTCATTTTAATCCTTGTGAAATACACGTATATCTATTGTTGTAATACACGTTCTGCCGGAACATCGTATCAACAAAGTTTGCCGGACTTTATTGGGCGCTGGTTCTGAGAAGAAAAATTGGCGTTCCATGAATTTTCCTCTAACATCCATCCATATAAAGCCGGATATTCTACTGCCATCTTTGGAGTTATATAATAATAGACCAAACTTTTAATTGATACAGACACCTACCACAATCCACAATAATATATTGTGATGAGGGAAATTTTTACTTTTGGTTTTAAAATTTTATACGAAATTTATTTAATTGAGTTATTTCCACAAACAAGTAAATTCTGATTTTGTCTCTCAGGGTTCTTTATTTTACCAGGTAAGGTGCTTTACATGCGTGTCAAACTTTATTTAACATCAATTTTAATGAATTACTAAATAATAACTCTGTTCAAGCACGGAATTAATGGTTACCTTTAATTTATTTCTAGTACAATTACTTTTCATGCCCCACCTGACTTGGTTATTTAGTCTAATTGGTAAGTGCTTCTCTTATCGTATGGCTTGTGGTTCTTGATTTTCCTTTTTTTTTTCTTTTAGGTAACCGATCCTCTCCTCGGCTCGAGCTGGTGGAACCGGACGACGTACCCGCTTTCCAGGCGTCTCTTCTTCTTCAGCTGCTTCCAGAAATTTATTTTCGATGCGAAATCACCACACTCTTTATGTAAGGAAATTTTCCTTTTATTCAAAATTGTTCGTAAGTATAATTTTATTGACTTGTATTATTTAGTTTTAAATTTGCACTCGCGTTATTTAATTTAATTTCTATTTATTTATTTCGGTGCCACTCCAATTCGCGTCACTATTTATTTTATTAATATTCACGTTTCGCTTGTCTTACTTATTTTTCCCCAAGTTTTATTTTTTTAATAGAAACGAATTTCTTCATTTTGGTCTTTAATTTCGAATTGACCCGACACTTTTAGATATATTTGAAAGGAGGATGGAGCTTAAATACTTATCCATCCGATATTGACATCTCAAATAGACATTTACCCTCTGGAGTACAAGGTAAGTAAGAATCAATCATTTAAAAAATTCAATCCCTAAAGACTGTAACTAAACCGGCATAGTAACTTCAATAGTTGTGCTTCAATTTGAAGCTATCAAACGGTAGCAACACAATTACTTCTAGTTCACATATTATACCGCCTGTTTAACTGTAATGTTTATGGAAAGAAAACTAAGACAAAGTATTTTAATATACGTGTTTATTATAGCATTAACAAAATGCAACTGAACATTGAAGTCTAATTTCCCCCATACGTATAATCGAGCGAACATCGAACTTTTGGCAAAATCCCATATTACATTAACAAAAATCGCCCAAGAGTAAGTGATTTCAGTGGTGTTATAAAAATCATATACATTATTAAGTGCACATAGTCTTAGCTACAACTTGACGAAAAAGAACTCAAATCTTAACATTTACTAGTTACTAGTACATTGTATTGCATTTTGTTACAAGTTTGTTGTTTAGGAATCATAAATTCAAAAAAATAAATATTTAATACTGAGAAAGTCGCTGAAAAACCTATCCGTAGCTCGGTGTCGTAGAATGGGTCGCAGAAAGGAAACAAAAAACGTAGTTGAAGGCTTCTAAAGCTACTGCGGGCGCCATCTACAGTGTCATAGCAGTATTTAAGAAAAGTTAAACAAACTGTAACAAATTAAGTTTTTGTTAATTTTGTCGGCTAGGGTATTATGCGGTAGTCATGAACCTTTAATACTGAGAAAGTCGCTGAAAAACCTATCCGTAGCTCGGTGTCGTAGAAGGGGTCGCAGGAAGGAAACGAAGAACGTATTTGAAGGCTTCTAAAGCTACTGCGGGTGCCATCTACAGCATCATAACAGTAGGACTTAAGAAAAGTTAAACAAACTGTAACAAATTAAATGTTTGTTAATTTTGTCGTCTAGGGTATTATGTGGTAGACATGAACCTTGGGCGTAGAACATTAATTTTTTTGCACAAATAGAATTGTTTTAATTCATAATTACTAGTTCAATGAAGAAATTGACAGTTATTTTGGGGGCTAACATTATTGTGTACATTTACCAATTTGATAATTGAAATCTTAATAGGTGAAATCTTAAATACGAGGGTGGTCTAAACAGTTTCCGACGTAACATAGCTACAGTAATTTTTATCTTAAATTTTATTTTTATTTTTCTACATAGTCTCCTTGTGACTCTATACACTTCTCCCAGCGATGCTCCCATCTCTTTAATCCGTCCAATTAGTACTTGGCGTTCTCTGCAAAATAATTGTTCACGAAGGTGATTGCCTCCTTATTTGGCAAAATCTTTGACCTCCGAGCGCAGTTTTTAGTTGAGGGAACAGAAAAAAGTCGCTTGGGGCTAGATCTGGTGAATAAGGTGGATGGTCAAGCAGTTCAAACCGTAATTCATGAATTTTCGCTATGGCAACTGTTGAAGTGCAAATGTAGCCGTTTATCTGCAATTTCTGCCTTCAGCTTGTTAAATAATGATGCGTAATATGCTCCTGTAATGGTTTTCCCTTTTTGAAGTTAAATCGATTAGGATAACTCCATGACTATCCCAAAAAACAGTCGCCATCACATCAATTCGGCTGTCGTCTAACACCATTTGGTGAACTTTACCGATGTTATCGTCAGTAGTTACAGTTTTTTGACGTCCCGAGCTCTTACGGCCACGTTTAAATTCCGCTGCCCAAAATTTCACAGTAATAAGAGCCCCCGTGCACTGAGTCTAACTCATCATTGAATTGCGTAGGCGTATTCCCTTTCAAAAACAAATATTTTATGACGGCTCGATACTCGATTTTCTCCATTTTTACAAAATATTCACATCGACTCACTCAAACGACTGTCAAATAAAAACTGCGAGTCCAAAATGGCTGAAACTTTGAAACTACATTCCCTGACTTTTATTGACGAGTGCTGCCATCTTCACGTTGAGATCGAAATCTTTTCAGACCGCCCTCGTAACTAAGGTTAGTATTGTTAATACTTACTAATAAAAAAATTGAATAATGTATCTTCTTCAGTAGATGATAATAAGTACGTATCCTGGAGGAACTGACACGGGTAGATATCGCTTTGTTATTCCGATGAAATTTCGGTGATAATAATACAATAGAAATCCGAAAAAAATGCCTAAAAAAATTGCAACAACGATTTAAAAAAACAAAAAAATGAAGAACGATTACCTACCACGATTTTGTAGTGACGTTTCCAATATTATTATAACCGTTATTAACTAACGAATTAAAATTCTTATATAAAGAAATAATAACTTTAACGCAGACAAACCGCTTCGATTCAAGTACTCCAATCGAATGGTCCGTTTCGTTCGTTAACAATCTATAGGTAGATGACGTCCAAAATTTCCAGGAACGTGCGCCCAAAACCGAAAATTAAAATGGACTAAAAATGAATCGTTACAATACAAACTTGCAGAAGAAGGATTAGATAATTTATTATGGCAAGATTCACCAAAATAAGGCGACACACCAACAATTTTAAAATAATAAGAGGCACACACAGTATACAGATTATCACAGTTAGTACATCGATCACAGTCTGATAATATAAAATTTAAATTGAGAATACACGCCACGAGTTTATTTAAGCGTCTGACGCAAAAGTTAAATGACTATACGTAGCGATACACGATATACTAATAAGTTATTGTAATTTAGAAACAATAAAACGGGCTAACTTCTTGTACCATGCATACATCAAACGTTTAAATTAGTACTACCAACATAAACAAATGATTCACCAACTACAAAGACCTGTGAGTTCACAAATGACAAACGCAATGTTTATTTGGTACCTTCCACACATCCACAAACACGCGTTTTGAAGTTAACGGTGTTTTCACCGTACAATTAATAAAAATAAATCATCATCATCACATAAGACTGGACTAAATAATCTGTGTGATATCGGAGTGGTGACCCAGGTAGCGGTAACGAACAAGGCACTAGGTCAAAAGTCCATACAGCATACACCCCCAACCAAAATTCAATTCAATTCAATGCCAGTGTTTACGTTGAAATTCACAGAACGTAAATAACTCGGTAGTAGACAAATATTTCCAATATTCGAGGGACAAATTCGGTAGTAAAATGTTATTTCAAATCCTCACAAAAAAAATTTACAAAAAGGCGGTATATGCCAGCCTTTACAACGAAAATTAAGGCTCTAATTTAGCACCATAGGAATCCGAACAAGGACGTTTGAAACGTTGGGTTGTCTGTCGCCGGGCCGAAGACTGGATATAACAAAAAATCCATAAAGTAGTTTCGAAGGATACGACGTTAATAAAATTACCGTCACCATCTTAGTATTGTTTGTAATAATGAGTGAGTTTTTGATAGCAGAATTGCAAGAATTGAGGCTTCCACGGCCGGAGTCATTGTTAAAGCAAAGACTTCTTCCTGGATTGGACCGTGTCAAAAAGTTAACAGCAGTTGCCAACTGTTTATTTCAAGTTTCTCGCCCTGAAGAAGCCCCTTACAATAGGTTTCTAAACGTTGGCAACAACGGTTACCTTTTCGACACGGTCTAATTCAGGAAGACGTTGCTTTTTTTGATAACGACAGCAGAATTAGTTAGTATGATTAATTCCATAGGAAAATTGAATGGAAATTGTTTATTGGTAGTTCTTAATTATAAAGCAGAGAACTGCAAATGCCAACTATGAAGAGGTTACTAGGAAACGTGCTTGTACTGAAGATGACATGCAACTTGACACATAGTTTCGAAGACCACTGTAAATAAAGTGTTACAAAAAAAAACAATTCAACCATAACAGTAGTCAACTTTTGACGTTCGCTTTTTATTCCCACTTAATTTTTCGATGAGGATTGGTGTGATCTCTGATCAAAAAACAAGTTTCACGGCTAATGGTTGAGTTTTAGTAGACAAACATGAATAGTAAAGTTGCCGAGAATTTAATTCTACATCGATCTGGAAAACAATATACAGGATGTTCTATTTGATTTTATTAACTTTTACACCATGGACAGTTAGGTTCGTTACCAATCTAAATATGATTAAATTTGACTTTGCTATTTCAAATAATACCATAAAAACCGTCAAATATCTGAAGGCCGAAATTGACCTAAAGACGTGTTATAAAATCGATGTATCGAAAAGCATCCCTTTTTGATTAAGACTGTATAAAGTCTGTATACTATTGGCGCGGAGTAATAAATCATAATTACTTGAAATAATTCTTTATTTTCTTGTGAAAGCGGTACTTCTACGGTTAAGTAAAACCAATAAATTCTAACCAAAATACGATCATTGTGCCGCTCTTGCAGCATATCGACCCATCTAGGGTCTGAGAACAATAGATTAATCTGTGTAAACACGTTGCCATCAGCCCAGATACTGACGAAACGAGAATCATAGCCGTATATGTGGGTATTATACCAAGATACAAAAATAATGGTATATAATACGTAAGAAGTAAAATTTGTAATGTGATCTACTATACTAATAAAATAAATAACATATAACCACATAATAATTCATATCAAGGCAGATTTTACTATTATAATATATTTACCTACTAAAAATATGATTTTCCAAACGTATCAGGTACCTACGCCACTGCAATACGGGAGATTTGATAATTCTGACAGGTTTATTACTCCGCGCCAATAGTATACTGAGTATACATGACTATCAAAAGTCTACGTACTACAGGAACAGGCTCTACAAGAAGGTTTCAAATTGAGATTTTTTTCTCCAGTTTTTCACTTCTTCGACAAATTAGTGTTAATACATTTTAATTAAATAAATTAATATCAATAATAATTAATTTTAATTAATTAATAATGTTATGTTATATGTAAACATAATCCCGATAGACAATCAAGCATTGTATGTAAGGGTACTTATGTATTTTTAGGTTTTCTTAGAATAATTGTAGTAATATGTCTCGCCACATATTCTTTTCAAATACAACTTCATACTAACTTAATTATACAGTTTAAACAACTTGTTTATCAACTAAATGCTGTGTGTGTGAGAAAAAACAGTTTATCTGAAAAGTTTATTTGATATTAAAAAAGATTTTCTTCTAAGATTCGCGTATTTAAAAAAAAATTGCAATAATTAGAGTATTTTCTGATAAGCTTTATTTAACTAAGTTCCAACCTTAAATTTTTTTCTTTGAAGTAACTTAAAAGTAGCGCGCATTTCGTCTAAATATAGGTACTTCAAACAAAATATAACCAAGCTCATCAATCTTTTATTACAATACATCGTTTTACATGTTACTTTGAGCTTTCCAAGCATAAAAAGTATAAATAAGCTCGATAACCAGTTTCGTCGTAGTTGCTACGGAAACCTAAGAGGATCAAATCATGTTCGCCTTTGCATTCCGCCTATGTATCACTATCCATTATCACAAAATTAATATTCAGTATAAGAATAAATAAGTATTGAATTTTGAATGAACCGCATTTCATCTACGTTATTAAAAAATCATTTTCGAAAAATTAACAATGGAATGTATTAACACTAATACTGTAACAATGTTAAAAGAATGTAACGATTAAAAATAAAATACAAATTTTGTAGAATAATTAAAATTTTGTCACTCGCCTTCATTTAATTAGTGGTTATACCTCATCAGGTTATGCCGGCAACACTTTATTATTAAGATTAAATTTAAGCTTCCTCCAAATTTCTCTCGTAAAAATAATTATTACGGTATTAAATAAATTATATTTGTACCCTTATTATATCGTTGAGAGTAAATCTTTAATAATTAAAAATTTGCAAGTGAAAAAAGAACACACAGTTTTTTTGCTTGAATATTCACTCTCAATATTGTAATGTAAATATTTTTTTTTGTTTTCTACTGAGAGAATTTCATACCACGTTCTTTCACAATTGGTATAGTCGTAGGTATAGTGTAGTAAAATAGATGCTTTTTATACAAAAAAAAAATTGAAAGGAAGAACAAATATTGAAATAAAATTTGCGATGAACAAGTTGAAGTGTACCGTCGAATTTGTTTGTTTTGGAGAAGCATAACTTACATTTTTAATATAAAAATTCAAATAAGTAAAATTTTCAATTTTCAAAAGCACTGAAACTATAATAACATATATACCACTCTCAGTTCAATGTGCTTGACAGATCATTTAACAAGAGCATATCTACAATATAAAGTACATGCTACAGAAAGCATCTTTCCAGCGCGAATAGGTGTCTAACAGGGTATTTTGTATGTTTTATTTAAATAAAAGCATCAAAATAGTACATACCGTATTACAAGTACTATAAAAATTAATTAATAGTTCTTATTTTATTGTAAACCTCTTTAATCAACTCATAAGGGACTATAAAATTTTGTAGGTTTTGAACTGATGAAGAAGGTGAAAAGTGTATAAAACTAAAAAATCAAGGCAAAATCATGTTTTGATCACGCACTGTGCACGTGAATACCGTGTTTACTGAAAGAATATAATAGCAAAACGAACCACCACGGCAATAGGGAGAGCATTTGAAAATCTGTTATTTGTGGTTTCCTCTATCGTCTTCCAATATATTGTTAGGTTGTAACTTTTATTTTATCTTTTATTAATGTTCCCTATTACTTTATACGAATTTAATGTACCGGGTGGCCAACTAAGAATGGACGCCGCCTATATCTCGGAACTATAATTCTGACAATATTTAAAAAAAAAATCTAAATTCGAAAGATGGCGGCTAGGAGGCGTAACTGTTATGGCCAACCATAAAATTGACTGTTTCTCCGCAAATATGCAAGTACAGGTATATTTTAATTAAAATGTGTGTCTTTCGACATCTCGTGTAAAACATGGACACGTGTGAATAGTACAAACTAAGAATCTACATCAGGTGTTCTTTTGTTGCGTGTGTGCTTCTGTACAAGTTAATATTTGGCTTTATCAACACACGTATGTTTTAAGCATTAAAGTTATCGCTTAGATAGCGCTTTGCACTTTAACACACAAGGCGTTACAGTTAACTGTTGTCATTTTTCTTAGTTTGGTATATTTTAAATATTGCCATAGAAAACACTGCAAAATTTTTGATTTTTTTGCTCAGAATATTTTGCTCTGTCTTATAAAATGTAGTCGTGGGGGAACGTCAAACATCTTTTTATTTAAATGAAAATAACTCCGGTATAAGTTGACGGAATTGAACTAACTATGTCTCGTTTAAAAGAGCTGTTCTTACATAATTATGCTGCATAAACATTGTCTGAATCAATTTTGACGTGGTTGCTAGAGGGCGCTGTTTGACATTAATACAATTATTGCGCATTGTCATGAGATTTTTAAATAGCACCCTATCTATCTTTTTACATAGTTAAATAGAGAACAAAATTCCTAAACAGTCGGCGCAAACATCAACTTCCTATCTTTTTTCAAACCGAAAAGATCAATAAAACAAATATGAAACAATGCCGCCCTAAATGTTCAAACAGCCACCCATTCTAAATAAAATTCAAATTATTGAGTTTGAAACGTTTTTAAATGTAAAGCAATGTAACATGGTTGTAAACAAAAATAATAGGTTACTAGATTTAATTTATTGTTCAAAAAATGTTAGCAGTGAAGAATCAATTACCTCATTGGTGCCACTAGATATTAAGTATCATCCTAGTCTCTTTATAACCGATAATAATTTATTAATTGCTCTGATTAATCATACTGATTTGACGGTTATAAAAACATTAATAATATGTGCAAAGCTTTTTATGACAAACTTTATTAATGCATGATTATCATAATATCTTATAAGATTTGTAAACAAAACAACAAATACCCACCATGGTTTACAAAATACATCCGAAGAAATATTAAAGTGAAACAACACTATATGAAACTGTTTAAAAAAACTGTTTATACATTTTACCATGAGAAAGCTCGAAAATTATATTACTTCATTAGCTCTCTAGCTCGGTAGTCTTATAAAGAATACAGTAATCACATTGAACATGATATGATTAACAATCCAAGCTAAATATTTCAATTTATTAATAGTCGTAGAAATAAGTCACGTATTCCTAGTGTCATCAGTCATAATGCAATTCTTTTAAATTCATATCATGTCATAGTAAATGCATTGGGTGATCACTTTTCTAAACTTGTAAATTGTAGTTCGCAGGGCAACAATTCTGAAAATTTTTACTTACCAAATATTAACACCTTAACTATTCCTTTTATGGACACTAATTTGATCACAATTGCTTTAACAAACGGGAAAAACCAAAAAATTTGCACAAAAAAAATTAACCGATACTAAAAATAAAAACAATAGGAAGCTTATTTATACTATCTGCGTGTCACACATCGTTGTACTTCATTGATTCTTATATAAGCTTGAATAATTCCGAAAATCCTAATGGACCGCGATCATCATAACTCATAAGCAAACTTCTGTTTTTGAAAGTTTCTAAATTTTCGCAAGAATCAAGTTCATTTTTATTATCTACCCTCTTAATTAATTTAATGGCGCCTACTCTATGGCCATTTTCAAGCATATGCATGGCAACAGTAGACCTCTTTATATACTTGATTGTAAAGTATTTTTCCTCTCTAATTAGGGACCGATTTTGATTCTGTAAAAAATTTCATAGTCATAGACATAACATGCATCAAAATGTATAAAAAATATAGGGTGGGGCTATTTAAATTTTAAGGGAGGGGTTGTCTCTTCAAGGGTAGTTAAAGTAGGGTAATTTTAACAGCCAATATTAACGTGCATTGGCAGCTATAAAGGATAGTTTTTGTTTTATTCAAATATATTTATTCGATAACACGTTATAGAGTGGTCAAATCAGTTTGCGATACCCGGTACTATATTCTCGATTTATTACACATTTCCATTGGGTCTTTCGGATTGCCTAAAAATTTAGCAAGTTGTTACTACTAGAGGTTACTGTTTTATAATGAAATTTTGAAAATATTTTTTGAAGACCTTTTGTGTATGTGGGATAATTTGATAATTTGACATATTTCTTATCTATTTTGCTATTACTAGTTCCTAACGTTGTAATGTTCCTAATTTTTAACTTATGCTTATATATTTTCTATTTATGTTTGTGACAATTAATTCCTGAAAACCATTGTACAATGCAATCTGCTTAATATTTCGCAGATCTTTATCAAAGTTTTATTTTGTCCACCATTTTGTCATCACAATAGTTTAAGAGGTTAATCATGGCAATTGCCCAAAAATCAATGTATTGTTATTGGAAATATTTGTTTTTAAGTCAGAAAAGAATAAATACATGTTAATGTAGTTAATCAAAATTACTGTGATAAACATAACAATTGTTTTTTAATTATCAACATTTACAAATGGCTAATCCGGTATTTTCACATTTAAAATAAGGTCTTGATTAAGGTATTGTCCGTCAAATAATATATGTGCTGGTTTCTCCTAGTGCGTAGAAGCCTTCGATTGGAGATTGGTGTGAGGATGACTTAATGAAATCCAAGTAATTCATTAAGGCCTACGTTTCCACGAGAAGGCTCCCGTCTTTATCAAGGCATCTGAAGAATTTGGTTTTCAAAAAGTTTTTTACAAACTATAGTTGGTCTTAAAAGTGACTGAATTGGTAACATTAAAATGCCAATTAATAAAATTAGATAAATTATTAATTTATTGACTAAATAACTCACTGTTAATTTATAATTTATTGAATAAGACATTACTTTAGTACTAATACGTACCCAAAAAATGATCGAGAAAAAATTTTCTTGTATCTTACTTCAAGATTTCTAATATACAGGGTGTTTCAGAATAAGATGCTGATCCTTAAGGGTGTCAATCCTTACGCGATTTTAACAAGAAAAGTTCAAATAAACATATGTCCTAAACCTCTTAACTTTTGATCTACAAGATGTTCAAGTTTTAAGAAAAAAATTTTTTTAACATAACTTTAATATCTTTATAGATATTTTAATAAAATTTGGCAGATGCCTTCTAAGCAACAACAACTATTTTTGATTTAGAAATTTTAAATTTTTTATTCAGTGGCGTCCGTACAGGATGAGGACTAGATATTTTAGAGAAATATTAAATATTAAAATAAAAATTATTTTTAAAATCTCCATTCATTTTAAGGTAAATTTAATTTCTTGTTTTTCGCCCAGCAAGCGGTTTTCGCGTAAAAAAATATTTGGCAAATAATTAGTGATTATTTAATACCTAATAATTTTAACATTAAAATAAAAGAACTAACATTAAATAACCTAAAAAAGAAAATAATTTAGATTAGCTGTTGAAATTGGCCTCATTGAATCTCGTACTCTTTGAAAAATTTTGTTCTTAAGACTTGAACACCTTGTAGATCAAAAGTTTAGGACATATGTTTATTTGAACTTTTCTTCTTAAAATCGCGTAAGGATTGACACCCTTAAGGATTAGCATCTTATTCTGAAACACCCTGTATTGTCTATGCATTATATTAACATTTTAAATTTTAAACTCCTGATTATTTTAAAGTGTTAATTTTGACCTTCTCGTTGAATACTAAACGTTTACCTGTTTTAAATGTCGGAATTTTTGTGAATCGCCCTTTGCAATAATTTACAGTTTTAAGTTATAGCATTGGTTATAGCATTGTTAATCCGGTATCTAGTCTACATATACAATAGCAAAATCTGCCGCATTATGTATCTACGCAATTAAAGGGGAACGACGAATTTATGTACCTGCTGTAAACCACGCCATTATAAACGCGAAAGACTGTACATAATAAATATTGTGAAGCTTTTAAACGAAAAAAACAGCTTATATTGTAAAAAGTAGTTTATTTTAAGCAAATTAGATGATATTTTTGAGTGAAAATTACAATTTTACTAAATTCATTAAAATTCTATCCTTTTATCTAGAATAATTTTAGTCCATAACTAAAATTAGCACAATTTAAATATTAAAACGACAAACAATAGAATAAATGCATTTTCATGCAAATTCCATTGTAACGAATATTATTTTACAAAAGTAACAAGAATTAAATTTAAATTCTTGTTTTGAAAATTATTGCTTTACGATCAAAGGAATATTTTACGTTGAATTCAATTTCTACTGTTTGTTCGACAGTCCGCAATATGACCTGTGCAAACGATCAACGATAGTTTTATAACAAAGAGCACAAATCGAAAGTTAAACGTTTACTAGAATTGGAACTGTTTGAATTGCAATATATGAGCTTAATAAAAATGGTGAAATTTTTATTTCACCTTATTACTTACAAAAAAAGTAGTTTGATGTTATGCACTTGAATTATACCGTTATGTATGTAATTGCAATCAGTATTAAATTAAGAATGTTATTCTCAAACTAAAACATATTTTTCAATGACGGTATTTTTTTTAACAACAGTAATATTTTAAATTAAAAAAAACGACTTGCTATCTTAATTAATATTAACTCATAACCAAACCCGATATGGACCAGGGTTTCGCAACCATTACTACTTCCAACCTTATCTTATAATATGCATAAAATTAATTAACGTAACTACTATTTGCAATTAAAGTCTCTATTTCATATTAAATTGATTTACAAAACCGGCTGCAAAATTTTTCCAAAGTTTATATTGGGTAGAAGAAGCAAAAATTTAATCATAGTTTCTTCTTTTTTTCTTACGACATGCACTCAACGTGATAGTAAGCTTTTTAATAGTGTTAACTAACTTTAGGTAAATTTTAGGATTTATGGTAGATAAAACTATAAATTTTCTAGAGTAATTTTAATATTATCAAACTACCTGTGACGATTATAAAAAAAATTTTTTAGTAGAAAATCCACTTGTGGATATGCAACTGAGATTACATGCATACATTCCGGTAGAAATCCTGTCTGGTGCAAATTTCGAATTTTAGATGCTGTTGGCTCTACTGTTTTCTTTTTGGTTTGTGTCCTTGCTAATGTTGTGATGAACATTCTTTCTCTACTTAGAAGCTGACGTGAACATCCAGCTTGGGGATTCAGATAAATTAATACTTAATTGCTAGTGGAGTAACGCAATAAAGAACTCCCATAAATACAAACAGACTGTAGCATTTCTATTTCTATCATCTCTGTGAATTCCTTCTTTAAACTTCATTTTGTCGGGCACGAGTAGAACTTGGCTGCTTTATCTGTCGTAAAGGGGTTTTTCGAAGATAACTCGGTGACCTTCTGTGTATCTTTTGGAGTTGATCGAGCCATCCATATTCAGACGTCTTTGTTCCTGTTGCGGCTATTTACTTCTATCATCTCACCTTTCGCCCATATGGAAATAACAAACCCGCCGAAGTTATTGTTGGATGACCGTAATCTACAAATCAGATAAGTTGCATCTTATTAATTTGTATGCACCCGCGTTTGTAGCTGTAGTTCGACTTGAATGTCACTATCTAACTTGTTGCGCTTTGTTACTTGATCGATTAATTTTGAAAGATTTTTCGAAATTTCGTTTCATGTGATTGCGCTTTGTTCTATTATTTTGAATTTGTCGTCAAGTACCGGTGCTCCACGTAGTTCTTTTTGTTGTTTAAAGTTAACGTCAGTATATGTGACACGTACCTACTCGTATGTCACAATTGAATCGAGTTCAATTATCTGGTTGTAATTACAAATTTATACGGCCCCGCCCTACCAGAGGCGTAGATACCGTCGCGGCTATTAAATATTTTGGGAGTTCAGATACTTTCTTACGAGAACAAATAGTTCAACTTAATTATTCATGAAATAATTTATATTGAGTCTCTGTTTACATCATATTTATGTCTATGTTACTTGATTTATGTGTTCTTATGGTCTAGTCGTTCGACAAAAATGATATCTATACTAGTTTACGGTTGTTTCGGTGTTTGGATCTCCTAGTTGCTCTAGAATATTTTCGACACGTTCCGGCCAGGTTTTCAACACTGCTCACTAATTTATAGTTTGTTTACAAATAAACCGTAAACCGTAACATAATTTTTTGATTCAGCGTATGAACATTTTAGTTAATTACGTGTTTCAAAATAAATAAATAAGTACTGACGTTACATAACTGCAAGGTGATACTTGCAAATGATACATTTAAACTTGTCAATTCAACAATTACTTCATTTAGTGGTTAATCTATGCAATTACAGTGCAATTATCAGTTACGTGTAAATTTACAGTGCGTATTAGTTGTAGCCACTTTAATTTTTTTTTATGCGACAAAAAATATAAATTTACTGACCATACTTCATTTGTTTGAGAGTATTCAGGAGAATGCAAATGGTGAGGCAGTTTTTAATTTTACAAATTATCAATCTAGTGCTTACTGTATTTCTGGTAGCATCTCGTTGCACCACAATAAGGTATGTACCAACTACCTACATGAAAAACACAAAAAATGTTGAGAATATTTATCCAAAAATGAAATTTAACAATTAACCTACTTATAAAAAACCGAAACTAGAAAGAAACTAAATTACTAAATGGGGTCACTTTGAACTATTGCTGTAGTGTCTAGTAATTTCGTTTCTTCCTAGTTTCTGTTTTTGATAAGTAATTGTTAAATTTTATTTTATTGTTATGTTAATAGGTTACGTATTTTTTATACAGGTTGTTTCACAATTTCTACATGTAAATAAACAATTTCAATATTAAATAGAAGTAGTGCACTATTCTGGACAAACACCAAAGGCACATCCGTAGATTCAGTTTTTGCACTTTTTGCGTTTGAAACAAACATTTTAAATTGGATAATACAGGGTGTTGTTTTGGGGGTGACAAAATTTGTAAATATTGTGTAAAGACTGGCCTGGATTTTCTTTTGCCTGAATATCTTAATGGATTTATCATATTATGAAAAATGCGCAGCGCAAATATTAGAAAAATATCGTAACCTATAAACCATTAAAGAAATGGACCAAATACATAAACACACCCTGTATTTGGGTTATGCAGACGCTAGATCAATCATATTCGGGTATTTTAGAATTACCTAGATGTCCCCTACCTGCAGTTAACGTATGCCCGTTTCCCAATGAAAGTCCTGTATATTAAATATTACTAAAGTTTATTAATGAAAGATGCAGTTTGATAATTTGATAACAATGCCATTTTCAAAACTTTTATTCACGGAAACAGTATAATTTGACAATATTAATTGAATGTGAAAATTTTGTCACTACTCGTTTCCATAACGATTGACTGTAGAAATTTGATGGTTTAATGAAATTTTCATTTCATGTCCAGTAATTTTGGTGAAACACATGTTTTCGGCAAGTGATTCACTGCAGTTGCTTGGTGCGAATTATTTGTAAACTTGAATTTTTTAGCAGTTCACTCTATTCCGCAGACGTTTTTGTCCATTTGAAAATTGACTGCAAATCTCTATGGAAAACAAAAATAGCCGTTTTATGTCAATGATTGTGACCAAATGTTATGAATAAAATAATTTAAATTAGCTTCACTTTTCATGTATACACTATAGATTGAGGGGTTAACGATTTAAGGGCACTTTGCGCAACTAATGAATTTTTGGGTCCAATTTTTGCAGCATGGTTAGGCAACACAAATTTGACGTCAACTGTTTGGGGTTGGCAATTAAGGAACAATCATTTAATACCTCTTGGCAGTGCGGAAATACCTATTCCCAAAAAATTGGTACATCAAATTTCATGTTCGTGTACCAAAAAAGGGTGTATAGATGGTACGTGTGGCTGTAGAAAACACGGTTTGAGGTGCACGAATCTTTGCATACTGTCAGGAAGACACGTGAAATAAACATCTAAATACGTTTACTACATGCTGTAAAAATTGAACACAAAAATAAATTAGTTTCCCCCGGTGCGCTTACATCGGCCCTAGCGACAGTCTTCTTACAATCTGATCACCACAGCCTCTATTGAATAATAATTAGCCAAATTCCTATCAAAAATCCTTAACAAATTTGTAGGTAAAGCATCTTCACATTTTAAACTCTCACCATTTCATTCAACGTTTAGATGAATTGAAGGTAAATTCTGATGATCTTCTTGTTAGTTTCGATGTTACTTCATTATTTACAAAAGTTCCCGTCAAACATTCTCTCGCAATTATCGAACAAATATTATGTCAACATGGTAAAGATGTAGGATTGATAACGCTCGTACAAAAGTGTGCATCGTCCACTTATTTTCAATTCCGCAATAACTTTTACGAACAGGTTTCGAGTGCTGTTATGGGATCCTCTTATCTCTGCTGTCGCCAACATTTTTATGGAAACTTTTGAAACCATTGCCTTGGAAACTTCGACGTCGAAACCGAAAGTATGGTTTGGGTATGTTGATGATACTTTCATCATTTGGCCTCATGTTAGCCCTTCTTTAGATACGTTTCTTGGCCATCTCAATAATCAAAATTATTGTTTCCCTTTCCTTGACGTACTTGTCACCCGAAACCCAACGGCAAATTAGGTCATTCGGTGTATCGCAAACCCACTCGCACTGACTGATATTTACATGGCTCTTCACACGTTCATCCTGCTCAAAAAAAGGTCTGTTTTTGAATCTCTAGTTTTTCGAGCATTTTCTATATGCCAACCCGACAACCTCAATTTGAAATTGCGTCATCTAACTAATACTCTCATTGCTAACGGTTATAGCAAACAAGTTATCCAAAAGTCATTAAACGTAACTTCCATCCTTGCCCCAAAGTTTAAAAAGATTTTTCTACCACGTTAGAAACAATTCCAGCCTTTCGCCCTTAGATTCACAAGGTTACAGATCGAAAAACGGCATTAAACCTATTTTTACATCTTCTAACAAAATCTCGCAAGTTTTACCTTCCCCTAAGGATATGTTTCCGACTCTCTCTTCTCAAGGTGTATATCGTATTCCTTGTTCATGTGGTTTAGTGTACATAGATGAAACTCGTCTTAGGTTAAAACACGGTTTCAAGTTAGCCCGCAGTGGCTGAGCATCATTTCGATACTGGTCACAAAATAGATTTTCATAACTCCACTTTGATTGCCAAATCTTTTTCTTTTCAATAGAAAAAATCAGGAGAGTATAGAAATCATTAAGCATCTGATCAATTTCAATCGCAACCGTGGTTTCGACTTCCTCCGTTGTTGATTCCCATTGTTAACTCCACCCCTCCCCTATCAAATCAATCAAGCGTCGAGGATAACGACCCTTGACGTTTTCTCTTCTTTAAATACAAAGGTATTTCCTAATTACTAGACTTTTAGTCTAGAATCTGGATTGGTTACAAGTTGATTACCTGACTTTCAGTTGTCTACCTTGAACTTTCTTTTGTTTGTTTCAAGTTTATCGCCCTGATGAAGGAGGATCTTACGATAGATGGCGAAACGTTGGCAACTACGGTTACCTTTTCGACACGTGTATACCCTACATAATCAATATCAAGTTTTAAATTATGACAGTTAGGGTCGTTACCGCCCTAAGTGTCAATAAAATTTGAATTTGATATATCAAATAATAACCTAAAAACGTGAAACGTGACCTGTTATAAAATCGATATATCGAAAAGTATTATTTCTTGAGTAACACTCGTATACATAAAGTCGCCATAGTAATTAAGTACTGGGTTCCCATATTAGACTATACAATTTAAAGTCGAATAAAACTTTTAATCAGTAATTAACTTTTAATCGACTAATATGTAGCTTATTCTGTGGGATTTATGACTAAAGTAAATAACAATTCAAGTTTTAAAGATCATGTCTACCAAATGCCCTCCTTCGACTTCAATGCATTTTTGAATTCTAAGTTCAAAATGTATCATCACTCGGCGAAGCAAATCTCCATTTATTCTGCAATTTCATTTCGAATCTGCTCCTTCAGCTCCAGAATTTTTGCGGGAATTGTTATTTAGTCATAAATCCCACAGAATAAGCTACATATTAGTCGATTAAAAAGGTAATTTACTTTGATTAGAAAGTTTTTATTCGACTGTTAAATTGTATAGTCTAGTATGGGGAACCCAGTATAATAAAAATATATGTTTCCATTTAAATGTCAAAGTTGACCGGTGGTCCATCAAGCGAGACACCCTGGATAATTGAATATATTTTCAAATTGTAGCCACTGAAAACCTAAAGAAAATCTAATTGCTAAAAGCAATATTAAAGGTCTACGTACTACATGGACAGCCTGTAGGTATTAAAAAACAAATTACACGAAAACAAAAAGGATCGCACAATTTTTTTTAATAGAATGTTACTTTTTTATTATTATTTTTAAAAGGATTAACAGTTTCTTTACAATGATACCAAACAACTTCTTACTATGATGACCATCCAAGTCCAATGAATTTTTCAAAATAAATCTCCTATATTCTCATAAACGTCAATAAAAACATCGTCTTAGAAAGAAAGGTTAATTATTTGTCACGAGCATTGTTCGTACCAAGTAAATTAGTCTTTAATTAGAGTCTAGAGTCTTTTTCGTAATACACTTTTTATATCTTTTATAATAAAATAGATATATCCTTGGACAAGTAGAATCAATCACATTGTATATGTAATTTATATATGTATTAAAAGTAGGTAATTCAACTAAAACACATACCGATTCGTTATATTTTAAACTTTTTAACTTACTTAAAATTTATTCATAAATATTAATTGGACAAATTTTTAATGTACCTTTTAATCCACGTTCTTAATGGATAAAAATAATTAATCAACAAATATCCTTTAATTCTGTAACAAGCCTAAAGTAATTTTCTTTTCTTGGAATCTACAGGAAAGACATTTCTGTGTCATTTTTAGACATTTAATCAAAACTTACGAAGTAGAAAAGTAATCTTTAATTAAAGTTATAAAACTTCGGTCATTTCATGCAATTGAAAGTTTTTGATGAAATACAAAAGTACTTGTTACAAATATTGTTGGACTCCTACCTATATGGATGAAAAGTACGAATACGTTTTATTAATTTTTTTATCTTATTTATCTTCCTTTTTCATATTAATATCTCTTTCTGCAATTTCAAGTTTTTTATTCAAACGATTTGGTCTTAATTATTAAGCATCTTAATTAATTCAAACAAAATATAAAGCGATACAAAAGTAATAAGATACAAATCGTTAGCTGTCATTAATGATAGGTTTTGTCCTATGTTACATCAAATCTAATTTTGCATAGCATATTTTATTGTTATACATACAGGGTGTCTCACCAGGAACCGTCGTTAGCTCTATAAGGAAAAGTATACAGGGTGGTCCAATCTATACGACACAGTCTCAAATGAAACGCATCAATATGTTGCGCCGATTTTTGTACATGTATGCAGAGTCTTTTGGGCATGATTTAAAAATATTTTGTAATATACAGGGTTTGTCAAAAAAGTTAGATACCAAAGTTGCAATTTTTTTAATGGAACACCCTGTATTTGAGGACGAATTTGGATTTTAGAGCTGAAATAAAGGTAAGTTGATGTTACATGCCCTTACCTATCTCGAATAATTTTTGAGATATTGAAAAAATTATAAAATAGCAACATAAATTAAAAAAAATTCTAAAATAAAAGTGCTTTATGTGACGTATGAATCGTTATGCCCATAGTAGTAATGCCTTGGGTAATAAGAAAAACAATAACTTTCTAAAAAGTTATAGAGGGTAGTAAAAAATGAATTAAACTATAATCAAATTGAAAGGTGTTAAACTCTATTATTTTAAATAAAATACCATATATCTAACATCACGAAATAATGGGCTTTCCGAATACCTATCGAAGAGTATTAGGGTGTCCTATACCTAACTCAAATAATTTCTGAATTATTCGAGTTTATGTTGAAAGTTAATACGTTTTTCCATTTAACAACATTTAATTTTAGTGAAGGTGGCTGTGGCTGACAATGAAAGCAATAGCGACTTTTTTGTTTATTAACTACAAAGATAAGATATAAGATACATCACCTAACATAAAATTGTAACAAAGCAAAATATTAACGTGAAAACAAAAGAGAGCTAAACAATATTAAAAATTACTTAACATTAAATTAAATGTTTAAAATAACGACAATTTCTATACCTAATTGAACACGTTTTTGATGATTCTTAACTCACATTCTCCAGCATTTTGCTGTGTAATGCTCGCAAAAGCACCGCGGATTATTTCTTCCATATCATTTGGTGTTGTAGGTAGATTATTGTAGACAATGTTCTTGACATATCCCCACAAAAAAATCGGCACATGTCAAGTCGAGAGACCTGGCCGGCCAATAATTTGGGGTCTTCCTCTTTCAACTCATCTACCAGGAAACATTTGGTTTAAATTGAACCGCACGTGATGATGAAAATGTGCTGAGTACCATCCAGTTAATACCATATGCGTTGTAAAATTTCAGTGGAACATCTAGCAAAATGTCAAGTAAATTTTCTGTGAAAATTTATTAAATTTTTGTCTATCTAAATGGCCTTTGAAAAGAATGGTCCCCACCATACGCCCTCCGAGAATTCCTCCCCACACATTAATAAGACCACCTATGCTGGTGGTTGAGTGTTCTTAAAACATGGGATTTTGATCACAATAGTAATGAAAATTATACCTGTTGACTAAGCCGTTGTTGTGGAAAGTACATTCATCTGAGAACCAAAACATAATCAAAGAAATTTTGATGTTCCCCTGCTTTATCTAGCGTCCACAAACAAAATCAACTCTTCGACCAAAATATCTTTCCAAAAGCTCTTGATACAGCTGAACATGATACGGGTGCAACTTTATGGTTCTTTAAAATGCGCTGTACAGCTGGTTTTACTAATTCCAGTTTCTAAATGAATTTTCGCTGGCTCGTGTGTTGATTTTCTATTACGGATCTAATTGCTGTGAACTGATTTTCTTCGTTGCTAGTTACGTACTTTGTGCCTTTTACTTTTTTATAAAATACGGATCCATCCTGTAGAAAAACTTCCTAATAGTCTTGGAAAACATTTTTGTTAGGATGATTACGTGTCGGATATTTTTGAGCGTAAACTCGAGGCAAATAAAATAATTCCGGTCACACTCCCCGAGGACGAAAATCATGTCAATTCTTTCTTGTTTTACTATAAGTTTTAATTTTAAATTCAATACTTTCAACATAAACTCGAATAACTCAAAAACTATTTGAGTTAGGTATAAGACACTCTAATACTCTTGGATAGGTATTCGAAAGGTTATTATTTCGTAATGTTAGATATAGGGTGTTTTATTTAAAATAATAGAGTTTAACACCTTTCAATTTGATTATAGTTTAATTCATTTTTTTACTACCCCTATAACTTTTTTAGAAAGTTATTGTTTTTCTTTATTACCCAAGGCATTACTGCTATGGGCATAACGATTCATACGTCACATAAAAGCACTTTTATTTAATACTTTTTTAAAATTTATGTTGAAATTTTATAATTTTTAAATATCTTAAAAATTATTTGATAGAGGTATAGGGAATGCAACACCAACCTATCTTTATTTCAGCACTACAATCCAAATTCGTCCTAAAATACAGGGTGAACTCTATAAAAAAATTGCAACTTACTGGCATCTAAAAGCTTCTTTTTTGACAAACCCTGTATATTAACAAATATTTTAAATCATGCCCAAAAAGACTCTGCATACATGTACAATAAATCCCCGTATACATATTGATGCGTTCTCATTTGAGAGATTGTTGGTGTAGATTGGACCACCCTGTATATGGGAAAATTTGAAAATTTTGAGAATGACTAAAACCAATAGAAGAACTCCAACTAAAATGTTTTCATTCTTCTGACACTTTTAGTTGTAGCGGAAGTCAATAACAACTTCGTAATTTTAAATAGCATACCATTAATATTATTGCATTTTGGATTCTACGTCAAATTTAAGGCCACTGTGTATAACATTTCGTGTAGCTAAAGTTATAGAATTCGATATATTAATAGTTAAATTTTGACAGATGCAAAAAATATCTGTCAACTTTTTTTAGACTACTAATCATGGCCAATTCGATAACAGAAAATTGTAAATATCTCAAAAGCAGTAGCCGTAATGCCTTTACACGACAGAGTAAAAAATATAGAGGGTGTTCCATTTGACAGAAAAAGTTATTGCTTTTTTGAAGATATCAAAATGTAACAGCAAATATGAAACACAGTATTAAATTGTTTAATCTATGGAAACATCTTTGTTTGCTATAGTCCATTCTTTTATACAAACCAAAAATTAACCCTATAGGGAGTTCCCGAAAAGTTACAGACATTTACAACTATTATATCTGTCAAAATTTAAAAAAAAAATTAATATCACAGAAATCTATAACTTCTAGCTGCAGGAAATGTTATTCAAAGTGACCCTAAAGTTTCACGTAGAATCTGAAAATGCAATAATATACAGAGTGTCCCATACTTAGTAGGATTACATGGCTATCTTTGTTATTAATGGAATACAATTTGGTTAAATGGGCAATAATGTGCAGTTATTATGCTGCATCAGATTCTGTAGAGAATACTAAAAAATTACAAGTACTTCCGAATGTTATTCAAAAACACCAAAAACTACGTTTTGAAAAGTCCAATATTTCCGTAACCGTGCAAGTTACAAAAATTTCTCAGACAAAGTTGCTTGTTGCGTCTAGGGAAAGTAACCACTTTCACGGTTTTCGAGATACTGCTACTAACTTTATTTTTCAAAATGGATCTTCATCTTCTTCATTTTGATTTTTCATCATGAAAAATTCAAATTTTTTCTGCTTTCAATGATGTGTCACAATCTTGATTTAAGGTATGAAATTGCTACGTATTTGAAATTTATTGTATTACATCAAGTTGACTATGAAAAACAAATCTTAACCAATAACTAAACAATCAATATTGGCAATAAAGTTAGTAGCAGTTGTAACGAGATAAATACCGATTTATGCATATTTTCATTTTCGTTAATAAGTAACGGCAAATTATACGCCTGGTCGTCGGCAACTTTCCTTGCAGCAGGCATCGGCGACCCCGGGGTCAGATTAGAAATTGTATCTACATTTTCGGCGGATAAAAATTAAAATTTTCTATAGGAGTGCTTGGAAATTGAACACGATTCGTGGGTGAATGTGACACGGGCAGGTCGTTCCGCAATTAAATTGGGTTGTTTTACAAAAGAAATTTATTGTTTTGGACCCTAATCAGGAGTGTTATCCTGGATATTATTGAAGTTCGGCCATAATTACAGCTTTGGATTTAATTGAGCTGTTGCGAGTAATTTTCTCGGATTTAATGCTCGGTGTGCAGTCATAAATTCCACGTGTGTGCCTTCTTTCAATGATTTGAAGTGAAAGTTTTTATCACCTAGTGCAACATCTGAAATCAGCTACTTTACTAGAAATATATATATATATATCAAATTCCTCGAGTGTCTCGTCTAGTGTCATATGTCTGTCTGGGGTTTGTTGTGACCATTACCGTGGTGAGGCTCAACGTCGTGGGGCGAGTAGAGTGGCAACGCAGTCGTATCCGTCTGGCTAACGTCTAGTCGCAAAACAGCATCTCTCGCTTACCGGTGAACATCGTGGTATCTCCTATCGACACCGACCACTGCAGCACCTCAGGAAGCCTACACCTCAAAGATAAGTTTATTGGTTACAATTTTTTTTTGTTGTCCAACTTACTTTGCATCTGTTTCTTTTAAAAAAATTGTGCACGCTTTTCATAGTGCCTTGTAAATATTAAAAGTTTTAACAAACACAACTCCAGCAACATAAATAAACGACACCAAACGAAAATAACTGTTCTAAAAGAAAAATAAAAAAATACACTCTGCTATTTCGTTACGTATCACCATAATATAACACTTGTCAACCATTTTTTTGTTTTGATTTCTGTGTATGTGAAAACTTGCGAAACCCGCGTAAATTTGTGAGAAGTGTCTCTTGTACCGCAGTTACAGGTTTTGTTTTATACACGCCAAATTTTCGCATACAATTTATTTTTTTTAAGGTTTTAGTTTTAAGGTATTTCCATATGTTGTATTTTTTTTTTTTTCTTGGGGGTTTAAAAGGAGCAATTAACCTTTATGTAAACACATAAGCTCCGTATACGATTATTTTTTTTTTTTTAAATATTTTTGTATGTACATATACATATCAATTTATATATATTTTTTTTGTTGTTGTTATCGCTACATATTGTGTTCTGGGTGTTGAAATATTATACAAGATTAGTCTAAAGTAGTTGTTTTTATTGCGTACCCTGAAAATACATATTCTCTCTCTCTTGCTCACTCAGAAAGGGGGTTGTTATAATCGTGGGTACTTTGGGGTTCAGAGTTACCTCAAGTCAAGCCTGGCGTAGTTTGAACTCTGTGGCGTCCGGGACTCACCCACTCTACCTTTTTATTTCGTGTTAGAGTTAGTTGAGGGCACTTTAGCTACGTTCAGGGGTGCAGTGATTTTAAATTTTACCTTAAAATACCCTGTTTGAGTTGCAATATACATTTTAACATTACATCTTTGGCGCCCAACGTGGGGCAAAGATTTAAATTAAGGGTTGTTATAGAGAGAGCGATAGTAGTTTCCTCTGAGTAGCAATAAGTGCAGTCAAGGTAAGCTAGACGTAATTTAGTAATCTGTTATTACGGAAATTGTTGGCGTTCCTGTGTCTTGCGTGGTCAGTGATCGAGTTGATTCATCCTCTTCTCTTCGTTTTATTTTTGTTTGGCAGTTGTTGTTTTGCGACTTGGCAATGGCTGAAGGCAGGGGTAGAGATTAATCGTCTTTTCATCCGACGAGTTGAAGTATGAAGCTAAAAATTAGGGGTTAGTTGATGGATCCGTCGACGAAATGAGAGCTACTCCGCGGGGTGGTACAAAGCTGTGAGGAGTGGTATAGTTATTCCATATCCAACCTATGATATTAAGTTCCGAAACAGACAACGAGGCTATTTCTGCAAAAATCGGCGAATTGAAAGATTTGATTTCTCAATTAAATTTAATTGGGTTACCTTCTGCAACTAAAAAGTTTGACGCAAAGTTACAGCATACTTTAGGTCGTTGCAATCGAGCACAGCCGGGGACTGCAGAGGAGAAAGCAGCGCAGCAGCGTCTGTTGGTTGAGCTTTGCAATTAAACTCTAAGTTTGATACGCATAAAAAACACTTAGGCGAAGTTCGGTTACGCCTAGAGTGCCTGTCGACTTGAGTACGGCAACAGCTGATGGAGAAACGAGTATTCGTGAAGGAGTTGGCGAGTTGACAACAGCGTCGGAGGAGTCAGATGAAGCAGAGGTTTCTTTTCTCCTAGAATCAGAGTGAGTGACGTTAATATTGGTGGGCATAACCGTTCTAAAATGGTACCGGTTCACAAATGGGCTATTCATTTTTCAGGTGGTTCTAAAGAATCTGTAGGAGCATTCTTGGAACGCATAGAGGAACTTCGTGAAGCTCGTGGTGTGAGTCATCATGAACTCTTTCGTTCCGCTATCGATTTATTTCGGGACGAAGCACTGATTTGGTACAGAGCGAATAAAACGATGTATCTGACATGGAAAGAGTTGTGCGCAGCTCTGAAAGAAGAGTTTCAGCCATACAATTATAACGAATTGCTTTATGACGAGATTAAGCAACGAACCCAGGGGAAGAACGAATCCGTTGGTGTATATTTTGCCAAGATGGAGACGATGTTCAACAGATTGGACGAACCTGTGCCCCAGCATATAAAAATAGGCATCTTAGTAAGGAACGTTTTGCCTTACTATCAATCGCATCTAGCGACGATAGAGACCCATTCGATGGCAGAACTGAAAACATTTTGCAAGCGACTCGAACATGCGAAAACATCAACGGAAGGTTTTATCCCACCTACAAGAAAAACAAACTGGATGGAGTCAGACCTTGCTTATGTTGAGTCAGTAACGTCCAAAGTGTCAGAGTTGTCATGCGACAACAGCAGCGTGGGAGATACTAGTAAGGTTTACTGCTTCAGATGTAGACAAAGGGTCACTACGCCCGTGCTTGTCCTAAAAGAAACAACCAACGCGTAGCTGTGCTAATTGTAGCAAGAAAAACTCACCTAAAGATGCGCGATCGTCGGAAAACTAGAGGGCGTATCAGTAAAACGACGGTGTACTGTCGCGCCTTATCAAAACCGTCATTAATAACTAAAAGTAAAATTTTATTGGATTACGTGTTGTCACATGTGGAAGGCGACGAGAGACCTTATCTCACTGTCGATGTTTTGGGTAAATCAATTTCAGGATTGCTGGATTCAGGGGCTACCAATACCATCTTAGGGGCTTCTGGTTTCCAAGAATTTCGTAGATTGGGTCTTGAATTGTCGAATTCCACTGTAAACAAAATTCGATTAGCTGATGGAGAATTTTGCGAGAGCATTGGTACGATGCTTGTTCCAGTAAATTTGCTGGGAAAATGTGAGTTGATAAAGATGTTGGTAGTACCGAGTTTAGCCCACAGATTAATACTAGGGGTTGATTTCTGGAAACAGTTCGCTGTAGTGCCAGACTTGCGCCGTGATGTATGGAAGTTTTCCAGCATTGAACCGGTCAGCGACGTGACAACGTTGGAAAAACTGCACCGAACAGCAGCTGATAAAACTAAAACATTTGGTTGACGAGCATTTCGCTTTAGCGGGGAACGAGCTGTCTCATACCACGTTAGTAGAACACCAAATCGAAACCGAATCTCCTCCGATCAAACAGCGTTATTACCCGGTTTCACCAGCTGTACAGCGGTGTATAGATGCCGAAGTGGATAAGATGTTGGCTCAAAAGTTATCGAAAAGTCACACTCTGCGTGGTCTTCGCCAATCTTACTGGTGCGCAAGAAAGATGGATCCTATCGCTTTGGCGTGGATTTCCGCAAATTAAACGCTGTAACGAAGCGAGACGCGTATCCCTTGCCATACATCTCGACGATTCTCGAGCGATTAAGAGACGCTAGATACATTTCATCGTTAGACATCAAAAGCGCGTATTGGCAGGTACCGGTGGCCGAAAATTCAAGGGATTACTTGTCATTTACCATCCCTGGTCGTGGTTTGTACAGGTTCACACGCATGCCTTTTGGTCTGCACAACGCACCTGCAACATGGCAGCGGCTCATTGACCGAGTACTGGGTCCGGAGTTGGAACCATATGTTTTGTATATCTGGACGATATAATCGTTGTGACACCTACCTTTGACAAACACCTCGAGGTTTTAGATGCCGTGTTTAGTAGACTCAGAGAAGCCAACTTGAAGTTGTCAGAGGAAAAGTGCCAATTTTGCAGGAATGAGCTGAAGTACTTGGGATATCTAGTGACGGAAAATGGAATCCATGTTGATCCGGATAAGGTGAAAGCCATTTTGGATCTACCTATTCCTCGTAACGTCAAAGAAGTTCGGCAAGTCATAGGTATGACCAGCTGGTACCGCAAATTTGTGCCGAATTTTTCGTGTCTAATGGAGCCTCTGACACGGTTGTTGAGGAAATCGACGAAATTCGAATGGACCCCAGAATGCGATGCAGCCTATCAGCAAATCAAAACGCATTTAGTTACTTCGCCAATATTGACGTGTCCAAACTTTGACTTGCCTTTCACCTTACAGACAGACGCGAGTGCCTATGGCATCGGTGGAGTGCTGACGCAGACGGACGCGGAAGACAACGTAAGAGTCATTTGCTACCTTAGTCGTTCGTTGACTAAGGCAGAGCGTAAATATAGCACTACTGAACGCGAGTGTCTTGCTGTCATCTGGGGAATCGAGAAACTGAGACCGTACTTAGAAGGATCCGACTTCACTGTGGTGACTGACCACCACTCTCTTCTGTGGCTTAATAATCTTAAAGACCCGCAAGGCCGGTTAGCGAGATGGTCGTTGCGTCTACAACAGTACCAATTTAAGATGGTCCATAGAAAAGGTAAAGATCACCTGCTACCTGACGCGTTGTCAAGGGAGTGCCCAAACTCGAAGTTGTGGAGACTGAGTCCATAGTCGAGGACCCTTGGATTGATAAGATGATGGTCAGGGTACAGGAGAATCCTCGTAAATATCCTTTGTGGCGGATTGAGGGTAAATTGTTGTACAAACGCTCTAAGTCAGATTTACCAGAAGAGGAGTGGCTAGAGACGGTGCCCAAAGCAAGTCGTCGGCGAGTTATTCGTGACCATCACGACTCTCCTTTGGCAGGACATGCGGGTGTGGCAAAAACTGTGGCTCGCATCGCACGCAAATATTATTGGCCCAAGCTTAAAGTGACGTGGCGCGTTACGTCAAAAACTGTGATACGTGTCAGCGCTGTAAACCTGAGCAAAAGAAGCCCAGCGGTCTGATGGTCGGAAGAAGGAAGTTGATCGCCCTTGGCAATTGATTTCGGCAGATATAGTTGGGCCTCTGCCCAAAACTTCAACCGGCCATATGAACATTTTCGTAGTTGCTGACTACTTTAGTAAGTTTTCTTTATTTTTCCCGATTAGGTCGCCCACGAGCTCTGCCATAAGCAAGATTCTGGAAGAACAAATTTTCCTTGTCTATGGAGTACCGCAGAGCATTATAACAGACAACGGAGTGCAGTTCACCAGTAACAGGTTTAAGGAACTTTGCAATACGTACAACGTGACTCACCGACTAACGGCGCTTTATCATCCTCAAGCCAATCCATCCGAACGGGTCAACAGAGTTCTGAAAACCATGCTGATGGCTTATCTTAAAGATAACCATCGAGAATGGGACAAACACTTACCCAAAATAGGGACAGCCATTCGTACGGCGAGGCACGACGTAACGGGATATACTCCGTACCGGATACTTTTCGGCAGAGAACAAATTCTGCTAGGGGACGAGTATGGTACCGGAGGTGATCCAGAACGTATTGACTTTGGTGATCGAGGCGAGTATGCAAAGAGAACTGGTGATACAACTAAGCTGTTCCAAGATATACGCACCCGCCTGATCAGCGCCTACGAAAGAAATAAACACCACTACGATTTGAGAAGAAGAGATGTTACGTATGATAGAGGTGACCAAGTTCTTCGGCGAAACTTTGCATTGTCGAATGCAGCAGCTTATTTCAGCCGTAAGCTGAGTCCGCGCTTTGTTGGTCCGTACACGGTAGCAAAACGGTTGTCTCCGTGGACTTACGAGTTGGAGGACGACAATGGCAAGACTTGCGGCGTCTGGAATACAAAGGACTTGAAACCGTATCATACGGAAGAGTTGTAAATAGTCCTTTTTTTTTTGTAGCGTCCTTCATCCGTATTCTACCTAGGTTAAGTTTAGTTTTTAGGTTTCTTGACGCAACAATAGTCATTTTGCGTCTGGGGAGAAAGAGGGGAATGTAACGAGATAAATACCGATTTATGCATATTTTCATTTTCGTTAATAAGTAACGGCAAATTATACGCCTGGTCGTCGGCAACTTTCCTTGCAGCAGGCATCGGCCGACCCCGGGGTCAGATTAGAAATTGTATCTACATTTTCGGCGGAAAAATTAAAAATTTTCTATAGGAGTGCTTGGAAATTGAACACGATTCGTGGGTGAATTGTGACACGGGCAGGTCGTTCCGCAATTAAATTGGGTTGTTTTACAAAAGAAATTTATTGTTTTGGACCCTAATCAGGAGTGTTATCCTGATATTATTGAAGTTCGGCCATAATTACAGCTTTGGATTTAATTGAGCTGTTGCGAGTAATTTTCTCGGATTTAATGCTCGGTGTGCAGTCATAAATTCCACGTGTGTGCCTTCTTTCAATGATTTGAAGTGCAAGTTTTTATCACCTAGTGCAACATCTGAAATCAGCTACTTTACTAGATGAATATATATATATATATCAAATTCCTCGAGTGTCTCGTCTAGTGTCATATGTCTGTCTGGGGTTTGTTGTGACCATTACCGTGGTGAGGCTCAACGTCGGGGGCGAGTAGAGTGGCAACGCAGTCGTATCCGTCTGGCTAACGTCTAGTCGCAAAACAGCATCTCTCGCTTACCGGTGAACATCGTGGTATCTCCTATCGACACCGACCACTGCAGCACCTCAGGAAGCCTACACCTCAAAGATAAGTTTATTGGTTACAATTTTTTTTTGTTGTCCAACTTACTTTGCATCTGTTTCTTTTAAAAAATTGTGCACGCTTTTCATAGTGCCTTGTAAATATTAAAAGTTTTAACAAACACAACTCCAGCAACATAAATAAACGACACCAAACGAAAATAACTGTTCTAAAAGAAAATAAAAAAAATACACTCTGCTATTTCGTTACGTATCACCATAATATAACACTTGTCAACCATTTTTTTTGTTTTGATTTCTGTGTATGTGAAAACTTGCGAAACCCGCGTAAATTTGTGAGAAGTGTCTCTTGTACCGCAGTTACAGGTTTTGTTTTATACACGCGCAAATTTTCGCATACAATTTATTTTTTTTAAGGTTTTAGTTTTTAAGGTATTTCCATAAGTTGTATTTTTTTTTTTTGGGGGGGTTTAAAAGGAGCAATTAACCTTTATGTAAACACATAAGCTCCGTATACGATTATTTTTTTTTTTTTTAAATATTTTTGTATGTACATATACATATCAATTTATATATATTTTTTTGTTGTTGTTATCGCTACATATTGTGTTCTGGGTGTTGAAATATTATACAAGATTAGTCTAAAGTAGTTGTTTTTATTGCGTACTCCTGAAAATATACATACTCTCTCTCTTGCTCACTCGGAAAGGGGGTTGTTATAATCGTGGGTACTTTGGGGGTTCAGAGTTACCTCAAGTCAAGCCTGGCGTAGTTTGAACTCTGTGGCGTCCGGGACTCACCCACTCTACCTTTTATTTCGTGTTAGAGTTAGTTGAGGGCAATTTAGCTACGTTCAGGGGTGCAGTGATTTTAAATTTTACCTTAAAATACCCTGTTTGAGTTGCAATATACATTTAACATTACACAGTATCTTTGAAAACCGTGAAGTGGTTACTTAGTGAAAATCACAAAATTCCCTAGACGCAACAAGCAACTTTTGTCTGAGGTACCATTTTGTAACTTGCGCAATCGGGGAAATATCGGACTTTTCGAAAACGTATGTTTTCCGTCTTTTCCCGATTTCTTCGGAAGTACTTGGAATTTTGAGTTTGAACAGAATCTGATTCAGCATAATAAACTGTACATTATTGCCCGTTTATCTAAAATTGTATCTCATTAATAACAAAGATAGCCATGTAATCCTACTTCAGTTTGGGACACCCCCTGTAAGATGTTAAATTAATTAACAAAATTGATAACCACCCCTCGGTACAACCGAAAATGTCAGAAAACATAAGAATATTTTAGTTGAGTTTGCCCTATTTGTTTCAGTCATTCTCCAAATTTTCTCCATGTATACTTTCCGTATACGGCGGTTTCGGGGGGTGAGACACCCTGTATAAATTTAATTAAAATAAATTTTAATTCATTAAATCTAAATAAGCACATTTATTTATTTATTTATTCGTATGGTACATTTTGAATATTGTATTGTTATGTAAGTGTTATGTATAGCTTGAATAAAACTGTCTTTACTTCTTAACTTTCATCTTTTTCTAAATAGAACACGTGGATATTATTTTAGATTATTTATTTTACATTTTACAATAAATATATAATTTGATAATCAAACAAAGGTCTATGTACCAGTTCCCGCGTGATTTTCAAATTTCTAAAAATACTGTGTTCTTAGCATCCTCGAAAAATATTAAAATATTTTCAAAACAACGCAGCGTAGAAAATGCGGTTTTTGAACGAAATGGTGCAATAGCTATTATTACAACTAGGACAACATGAATTACATATTACCATAGGCTATTCGTTACCAAAGACCATAATGGTCTTTGCTGTTCATAGAACAAGGGCGATGTCGTAGGAATGTATCGGCATCCATGGGACATATTTTTACATTGCCGTGTGTAATCAATACTTTTTCTGATCTGTATTAATACCTTCGGGGGGGAAAACTGCAAAATAATCTTTTCACTTGTGAATAAATGTGATCTGAAGGTAAAGTTGGTAAGATGCGCTCTATGAATGGTAAATATATTATTTCTCACCACTCTAAAATTGAAGTATATTTTACATTGATGACGACCCATGACTTTGATACTAACTTCCAAATTTATTTTTTATTACAATAATTGACGATGACAGGGCTTTCATGCAGTGTAAAAGATCGTAAATGCTTATTCCGGCAAAATCAGAATGTGTTGTACACAAATATTTTCTAACGTGGCACATAGGGATATGCGATAGGCGTAATATTTTGTTGTTTTTTTAAGATCGGTATGTTGTTAATGTTGCTAATGTTATTAATATTGATTGACATTTGCAGTAGCTTATTTTGTCCGTAAGTCTAAGAAATATTCACCAAATCCTTGCGACCAAATTATTAATGTTAAGGTTGATGTTGTATAATAAAAAAGTGATAAAAAATATTTAATGCAATAGAAGGTTGTGTAAAATGAAGAACAAACCAATTATTATTAATGAATAAATATTCCATACTATCTTTTGTTTCAATTAAAATAAGGACTTTTAGATTTTACAAGGAAAATATGAGTACTACATATTTCAAAAAATATAACTCGCTAAGAGAATAAAATTAACAACGGAGGTTTGAATGAAAAAAATTTTAATTCAATTTTTGCAGTTAAAAATGCATATTCGAGTGTTTTACAAAATTAACGAGTTGCTTATTCTAATGGTGTATTTTATTTTAAATATGTATAATACTATAAAATAAAATTTTTGGTAATAATGAATGAATTAAGAATATCAGAATGGGTTGAAATTAAGCAAAATTAAGTTGTTAACGACATTGGCACTGGATTGAAGAATATAATAAGATTTTGACGGAAAATGAAGATCAAAATCAATTTGTTCTTAAAGTTATTATGGAGTATCGGAGGTTATACCCAAATGCGAAAAAGAAACATTGTTGTAATAATTAAAATAATAATCATACAACTATCTTCATTTTACAGTATTAATTTACATTATGAACATTTTTTCTGTTTCCATTTGTAATTATGGAGCTAAATCAATTAACTCATATCAGTTACGCATAGACGGTATTTGCTCCAATAAATGCATTATGTTAATTTTGTTTTGATTTTTTTACGATTACAGCGCTATCTATAACGGTATCGAACGATTGTTTCATAACGCGTTGTTAATTTTGTTATTTTCACTACAGCGCCATCAACAAATCAAAAAAAGTTTTCCGAACAAATCTTGGAAGCCAAAGTAGAACCCGAATCTGCTGTAAAATAATCTTATCAAATATAATATAAAAATATCTTTTTATCCTTTTCTTAATCGAATATTTTAATGTTGCTTGTTTACTACACCCACCGGAAGTGGGGATGGGGAATTGAAATTTAATGGACATCCGTTATGTCCTTTTTGGAGGATATTAAACTTTGTTCGGCAAATTTTTCTATACAACTGTA